>JADWQK010001602.1:1200000-1800000 GCA_017933935.1 Sesamia nonagrioides | reverse complement strand
TATGGTGCGGGGATTATTGCAGTACACTTTAGACTTAAGGTATCCCCACAAGAAAAAATCACACGGCGTCAAATCCGGCGATCGAGGTGGCCAGGGTATGTCTCCGTACTTGCTTATTAATTTTCCAGGGAAAATTTCCCTTAGCCTCAACATTGAGACCCTGGCAGTGTGTGGAGTTGCCCCATCTTGTTGAAAATGTGTTCTATTGTTGCGTCCGTGAAACACTTCTAATTGCGGTACCAAAAACTCGTCAATCATACGGCAGTATACCGAAGCAGTGACAGTTTCATTTTCATTAAAAAAATATGGACCGATTAATCCATGAGCAGAAATCGCGCACCATACTGTCGTTTTAAGGCAGTGCAAACGCTTTTGATGGCGTTCTCTTGGGTTGTTGTGGTCCCAGTAACGCATATTTTGTTTATTTACGTAGCCCCCGATATGAAAATGAGCTTCGTCGCTAAACAATATGTTTCCAAGTGTTCTGGGAGTACGAAAACGTTCCATCATCGTTCGGGCATACGTTTCTCTTAAAACATAATCGCTATCATTTAGTTTTTGGACGATTTGCATTTTACAAGGATGAAGCTTTAATTTTTTTTCAATATCACATGCACAGTTGACTTCTTCATGCCTGTAGAGGCCGCAATCTTTCTCACTGATTTTCTGGGATTTCTGATAATTTCTTGTTGCACCTGTGCGACACGTTCCGGCGTTGCTACTGAAGTTGACGGTCCTGTTGGCGGCCTATTAACCACTGTCCCTTCTTGTTGGAATCTTTGTACCCACGACCATATAAGCTGCGTGCTCGGACCATCGTTTAATCGCCGAATAACGAAGTGGGAACAAAAAGTACGACGCGCTCGAACCAACGATTCACCGTTCTTAAAATATTGTTCAACCGCAAATGCGCGGTGCGCTCCCGACCAACGACTCATGGTTACTAACAAATCCGCAGAGATGACGCAACCACCGCCGCCCCTCCCGCGCCTCTAGCTCCGATAGTAAATGAATAACGATAATTTAAAGTTGAAAACTTTCTACTGGACACCCTTTATCAGCTGACACTGTCTAATTAGCTGACGATGGTCCCGATGTATGGGAGGAGGAGCTGCAAGACATAATAAGTCGTATATATAGTGTCCATAAGGTCCAGTTTAGGGTATCTAAAGTTGATGTGAGAAAACGTTGGTCCAACACTAGGTATTTTACAGGTGTTTTTACAGACAAATATCCCATGCACAAAAACTAGATGTAGAATAATAAATTGTAAGACAGTAACAAGTCTTATTTGCTAACTGCTATGCTCGCTACCCGTGGATGTTGGAAAAATAATGCGTTTTTCCCAATTCTTTTTCTTTTACTAAAATAATAGTCTATGCTTAATTACTCCTTATAACATCAACTAAATTCTGTGAAAGGCACATTGAAAGCGGTCCAGCTGTCTCGGAGATTAGCCGGAACAAAATGATGGATATTTTTTTTTTGTTTTTGTTATTGGCGCCGTATATAGACTATTTTTTGTGCAAAGAATAAATATTCAATTAGTTTACATTTTCAAGATTTTTTAAACTCATAGAATATAAAACAAATGCTAAGATGAAAGCAGTTTTCTTTCTGTCCATTGCTTTAGTAATAAAACCGATCTCAAATAATTTGATTCGATGACTCAAACCAATGAACCGAGCAAATTGTTTAGTCCTTCAAATATTAAAATGGAATATTATTTCTTTCATAGTTTTATAGGGAAAGGGGATGAATAGAAACTTTGATCGGTTTTGAAATGATGTTCCGGAATTAAATGAAATGTTTATTTTTGGAAATAAATCAGTTCTTTTTTTAAGACATATTTGCAATACAATATTATACATAAAACACAAACGCTCACATACACAACACACACACACGACACAATATACGTTGTGACATAACATGTGTCGTTACGTGACGGTCAACTGTGTTCCAATCGGGTGATTTCCCACGACACAGCGCGGTATATAATCTGTCGCGAGATTGTGAACTGCACCGTACTGCTTACTTTAAATTGTATGGAGTACACAATTTATCGATAGTTTAATCAGTATTAATTTTTATTTATTCGTTAAATCATAAACGAACTATCACTTACCGACAGTTTCACAAAAGGTCAAATCTAGTAATTAACGTTCAAAATCTTATCGCTGTCTCGTCTAGGCGACAAACGAATATCAAAACTTGTTAAAACATATCGAAATACAAGGTGTTTTTGACTGAGTGAGGCTGCGATCCTGGAAACCTGAAACCTGGGCTTGTTAGTCTGAAATCGCCAACCCGCATTGAGCAAGCGTGGTGATTACGCTCAGCCCTTCTCTGTATGAGAGGAGACCTGTGCCCAGCAGTGGGACGATAAAAGGTTGATGATGATGATGATGAGACTGCAATCAGGCTGTCAACTTTCTTAAAATTTGGAAACTTGACGCTTTCTTCCATTTTGTCACCTGTAAAATTGTCAACCATCGTTTTGTCAGTCCAGGCGGTAACCAAATTGGTAATACAAATAGAAGCATTCTAAGAAATCTTTGTTACATTTATGTAGATAGAATAGAATACTGTTTATTGTGTACACCATATAGGTTCATCACCATCATCATCATCTCAGCGTTAATCCCAGTCGCATCCGCAGCTTTTTCAGCTTTGGAGTCTGGGGTCCGCTTTACCAGTCTAACTGCAGCTACTACTACACAATATAGATTACAGAACATAAATATAAAGATTTTACAAATAATGACACAATGAGCGGTCTTATCGCTAAGAGCGATCTTTTACAGACAACCTTTGGATCGAATACTAAGGGTAAGGAGAGAGAAATGATGTAGGTAGTCTACAGTGTACTATTTACATATATAGTTTACATAATAAATATGTAAGTAAAGTGTATCATGCTACTTTAAATAAATATGTACTTCTAATTAATAAACATCATACAAGAGCAAATAAAATATAATGATACTAGCTTTCCGATATTTTGGGCATTCGGTTATATCGCGCTTTTTAGATTTCCTTCGGGAGTATAAATTTTTCCGGTATAAAAAGTACCCTATTGTTTAACCTGGACTTGTAACTTTACGTCTGCAAAATTTCAAAGTATTCGGTTCAGTAGTTACGGCGTGAAAGCGGAACAAACAAACTGACTTTCCGATTTCTAATATTAGTAAGAATGTGTAAAGAGAGAGGATGTGCTTTTTTATTACATTTTTTAGACACTTTTCTATATAAATATACTAGTACAACGCTGAAACCCACGTTATAAAAGTTAGGTTTCCCACAATGAATAAACACTCCGTCGCTCGCTACCCTATTGAAAGAGATTCGCAACAAAAACAGTTCATTATAAAAACTTTTTAAAATATTTCTATGAAAAGATTATCCAAAGGGACACTCGGAAACCATAAATCTTGAGTTACAGCAATAAAAACGGACACGAAATGATGTATTACAAGAAGTTTGAATACGAAATATCAACTTGAGTTCGTAATAAAAATAACAAATATATCAACTTTTTTTATATTGACTAACTTTGTCTAAATATGATCTCGAAATACAGTCTCGAGCATGAATCCCTTTTGGACTACTAGACCACTGAAAATCAGCGCAATGTTCTTGGTCATATAATACAGTATTATCCAGAGTCTATATTTTCTTTTTCTGTCCGTGTAGGTAATTGCAAATAGGTAACAGAATTAGACTCGGCAAAATGATATGTGTAATGTATGTGATATGTGTAGCATTATATGTAGTTGTGTATAGCTATGGGAACCTTTTTCAAGTTACAGTAATTTTAGTAACTTTAAAAATACTCCCAGTTTGATCTGAGTCTTAATCGGCCAAACTCACGTCTAATTTCTCTTTTGTAGATTGATTGTTTTAATTGGGTTTGACAGCCTCTGTGACCTAGCGATAGTGATTGCAGCCGCGGCGCAAGGAGGCGCGGTTTCGATCCCCGCGCAGTTGAAATATTTGTATGCATGAATATGAATATTTACACTGGTCTGATCGTGCCTCGGAAAGCATGTTAAGCCGTTGGTCCCGGTTGCCATACGAATATCTAATAGCAGTCGTTACGGGTTGTTGGAGCCCTAAAAGTCCAACAATTGGTCTAACTGCAATGCTTCGATATCGCCTTCGGGTTGTGGAGGTTAGACGGCTGTCGCTTCACGGAAAATATTTTAGTTTAGCCAAATGAGCCATTAGGTGCGTATTACAGAAAGTCACTCAAAACTCAAGCTCTACTTAAGTCTCGTTTCAAGCCATTTGATTGGTTGAAACTAGTTTTAATTAATGCTTAAGCAGAGATCAATGCTTGAGTTTCCTTCTGGAATACGGACCTAAGACTGGTAAAGCGAACGCCCTATTCCAAAGCTGATAAAGCTTCGGATGCGACTGGGATTAACGCTGAGATGATGATGATTGTTTTAATCGGGTATTACCTTCAGATCTATTTCGTTATTATATTTTTAATATGTCTTCTGCATTCGGTTTCGCTTTATTGAGGAGCTACCTGCTTTGACTTCGATCCGAATGTGCCATAACCACCTCTACTGACTGATATAGCTTAATTTTTTTTTTTTTTACATATTATAAACCAGCGCTTGACCGCAATCCTGCCTTATGGTAAGCAGTGACGCAATCGTTGATGGTAAAGCGCACTAGTTTATTAAGAGCCTATTCACTCTAGCCTTGAAGACACTCAAATTGTAGTCCGACGGAAACACCGCCGCTGGCAAATTGTTCCAGTCCCTCGATGTACGCGGTTTACCAATTACTTGGTAAAACCATCGTATTGGTCACCGGCTTTGTGTTCTGTGCCCTTCGGTGTTGCCAATAATTACCAGCTCTTCAAGGCGGATATATACCCTTCAAAGAGTTGGTTATCTTAAAAATTAACCAGTTTTTCTCTTTAAACTTTTTTCAAAAGCAGTTTTCCCGTGTAGCAACGATTGCAACATGGAGAAAATACTTCTTTCATAATATAAGTATGGTTATGTACGGTTTCGAAGTTTGTAACCCCATAAAAGTTCCAAAACTTTTGGAGAAAATCGACTTTTGAATGTTTCGTGTGTACTGTATTTTTGCTCGCGACTCTACCTACTTAAATAATTTGCAAAAAAAGTTATTTCTCTTTTCATGAATTGAAATGTTAGAACTTAAATTTTCTCTTTTGTAAATTATACGGACAATGGACTTACTGAAAGGAAGGTAATATAATGAAACTAAATTTGTTGAAATTGTCAAAGAATTTGGAGTTTTGGTACTAAATTATGTAGGAAAGATTTTGTTGAATTGTATGTAGCTTAGGTCTCACATTTTGCTACTACATATATTTATACTAGCTTTTGCTCGCGGCTTCACTCGCGTGGAACATGGAAATTATTTTACATCACAGTTATGCATTATAATAATTATGTGTGTCAATTTTTTAACTAAAACAATTAAGTACAGACATTTTTTGCGTGATTAAGTGACTCGTAATTGACTAACAAACTTTTAAAGTTTCACAATTCTGAAAACAGATTGAAATACGCGCCTCGCAAGTAATATTTTATATATAATTTCATTAAAGCTGAAACTGATAACAATAAATCCTAAGTCTTTTGCTTACCCTTTACCCCAACACATAGGCACAACACTGCACCCTTAAAGGCTACCAAAATGAAATATTTAAGTGCAGGCGAGGGCCTATTCTCAGAGCGCTACAAAGTTGATTTACGAGTGCTCGTAAACTCTACTGATAGTAACGTTTAAATGGAGCGATTCCCTTTCCTTTGTTGTTTCATTTCCGATGTTGTGTCGTAAAGATTATCTTTGTTATGAATTGATTGAAGTATCTGAATGTCAATCGGCCGATTGCATGATACTGGTGTGGGTTTTAGGTCTTTGGCAAATAAACATACACGAGTTTTATAGGTGGTCGTAAATTCAGGATTGATTTTGCTATCGATGGATACATAATTAGTGAGCATGTTTTGAACGGTACTGTTGGTTATAAATGGGTACTTAATTACGTATTACGTACGTACGTAAATACGCGCGCTTCAAAGATATGTCAGGACATCGTGACAGGGTCCCCGAAGCCCAATGCTTGGGTTGCAGGTTGGTTAAAAGAGAAACTGTGGGCCTGATACACAGGCAAGTGAAGGAACACGGGTGGGTTTTAGTCAGTAAAAGTCTGACACGCCCTTCCGCTCCGGCCAGAGCGAAAGAGGTCATCTGATGATTTCCGATCCACACCAAAAACAGACTCCACTAGCAGTCTCAATAGAAGTACAACATCTGTAAAATAAAATCCGTCTATCCATGGTACATAAAGTATAGCTTGATAAAAACGAAAAGGCGAACATTTTAAACTCATTCCCAACAAAGTTCTCGGTTTCAAATTTAGCAGTCGTGGGTCATTTCCCAGGCGACGTTTACGAGACGAAGGCGATCGATGCTAACTATTTACGACAAATAAACGGGCCGTAATTCTGACGCTTCGCCACTAAACTGACGGTTTACTGTCAATAGATATTAGCTATCGTGTGACTGTGTAAAGATTTAATTATGAGAATAGGCATATCGTTTCACTTTACGATGTTTTCACTGTTAATTATTTATTTATGTGAGATGAAATTGAAATTGATGAAACTAGTTTAGTAAAAGAAAAAGACGAGGTACAGTCAAACCAGAGAAAATTTATAAACACAAAAAATAAAAATTATTGTAAGGTCAAAACGGAACGAAAATTTGAAAGCAATTAGAAAGAATTACAGCAGCCGATTGATTTTGTGTAAAAAATAAACTCTTTAGTTCTGCTATTAGTATAGAAAACTATTATTTAAATAAAGGCAAGAGAATTTTGATCATTAAGCTTGTCTTAAAATATTGAAAAAGCATACTAAGCAATGTTCAGCCAGTCGAAACAAAAGACGATTCAATTCTTGACAAAGAACTAGAAATTAAATCAAATAATACCGAAGTAGAAGTTAATATTCCCAGTCACATTAAAGGAACGGAACGTACAGTCGATAAAGCCGAATACTCAAACAAAATTGTAAGACACACTACCAGACTATCGAAATGTTAAAGTGGGAATAAGAGTTAAACTTAATCTCGAGAGCCAATATTTAAACTGCAGCGAACTTGGGAGCCAATAACCGCGTTCAAATTCAGTTTGCACTTTATCGATAAAACTTTGTATAGAACGTTTGTGTTCATGAATATGTGTATGGTAATCATGAGAAGTATGGTCTTGTTCTTGTTCAAAGTTGTGTAGGTTGACCACAGTTTGGAAGTCAAGCCGATTTGCAAGACATCTGGGTAACTGATTAAAAGCAGTAGTTGAGTTTATCATTGGATTTTGTAATGTATTATGAAAGACGTCTTCATTTTCAACGTGAGTTGTTCTAAATATAAGTATTGTATAAGTAGGTTATTAAATGAAAAAGAGGTACCGTTATTAACCAGTGACTTAGTTCTGAAGGTCGGATAGGCGGTCGCTTTAGGTAAAATCCTGGTGGCTGGACTACAACATAGTTGGGAAAAGACATGGCAAATGAGACTTTTAAATGAAATAATATTTATATCCACAACTAGATCTTTCAGGCACTTTTACGCGTAATTATTTTGGTCAATATTTTAAAACTAGATGACACTTGTATGTTTAGTCTGCTTTTTATGTATCACCACTTTTTCAGTCGCCTTGAAGACTTTGGCTTTAGCCATGTTTCGGGGCTTTATCTGCAGACACAATTGAAAATGTTAAATAAATATAAAACATAGACTTAATGGGCGCTTTTCCTCCAAATTATCATCCACGAAAACGGCGGAATTCTCCAAAGATTTAATTACCACATTTTTATTAGTAACTAAAGCCGCTTCTTGCTATCATTCATAAGTTTGTGTAATAAAGAAAATTTGGGCAATAAAGCCAAGATACGGGCCACGGGGGAACACTGCTGCCATTAACCACGATTTTGGCATTGTGGCCAAATTAATATGTGCCCGGGTACGCACAATACAGATAACATACCATAGATCATATTCGCACGAGATCGCACCATTTATTTCATAAGAGGTTAGAACACCGTAACTAAAATTATTGCCGCAGGACCTACTTATAATGAAAACTTTCTAGATGATAGTAAATCTTTTTCGTGAACGGTAGTCGTTTAAGTCCGATCTGATGAATTCGGGGATAGCGATCCTAATAATCCATTTCCTTGTGAACGAAAATACAATCCAAATCGAAACAAAAATACCGTAAAGACCGTAGCTGCTGGCGTCTGAAGTCTCTACTTACATCCTTGAAAAGAAAGTGTATGTTGATGTAATTGTATTAACTGTCAAAATGCCATATAGCAGCCTTGGACCCAGTGGAGAATCATGTGAAGAGGCTAATTGGTGAACCAGATTTGGTTAAGACCAATCTACAAAGCCTGGAGTACAGGCGTAGGTTAGTCACCCTTCACTATTCTATAGGATTCAATTTGGTGAGAACACGCAGAATTTATATGACATAATTCCATTATCACCGTTCCATTTTCATTGGACAACACTGCTTACGGCGAGACATCGTACGGAATCACAATCAAGCACTAGTTTAAATCATTGCGTAAAAAACAAAACTGAAAACTTACCTTCACCAAAAAGCAACATTTGTAAAGAGCACAATCTCGTAGGAGCCATGCCATTTCTATGAACTAAGCTGCTAAGTAAAACCTGTTAACAAAAAAGAAACTTTCCTTTAATAAAACCTTTTAAATAAAATTTAATTTTTAAGGGAAAGTTTTTTCTTTTCTTTAAAATTATTACTTTAGACTTTCTCATTTAAATTCTACTTCACATCAAGCGTTACTCGACCACGATACAATTACTAGTAGGTAATGCTGTCAACTTCTCTACAGCCATTCTGTAAGGGAATGAAATGTTTACAACCGGGTTGGTTGGGACCGCGACGTAAGGATGGAATTTGACTACATTCGGTCTTTTGTTTAACGATCGTTTTATGTAGGGTAGTTGAAAATTAATTACATTAATTTACCGTTATATTGAGGCCTATGTGTGAAATGTGAGTGATATAGTAAATTAGTAGTTGACTCGCTAATTTCAGTAGATGTTAGTATTATAATTGAAGTTAATTTAGAATATATCGAAATTAATGATGATTTAGCTACTACTATTAAATCCTAATTTATCGGTCGACACAGCATTTCTTATTATTTCATACACCAGTGGACCGCGGTTTCATCCATAGTTTTGATCAGGAAATATCGAGAGAAAAAGCAGCCCATGTTTTAATAGTAGGCTATAAACTATCTTTATGGCAAATTTAATCAAATTTGTCGTATGCGCGTGAAAAAGTAATAAAACACACACATACTCATTTATGCACACACACACACAACAAACTTTCGCATTTATAATAACATAATTTTTATAATAAGAACGTAATTATAGGCATCGTCTTAGTCTTTCACACAAAAAGAATAATATTTCGGTGTTCAATTCTATTCTTTTGGTTTTAGTATAAAAGTTTCTTGTTGATTACTGGGCCGTGTAACCTGCAGTGCGCTGTATAATTACGTTCATCCTTAGGCTGACTGCCAGAGATCGCTAATTGCGATAATACCGTTGTACATTTTATTGTTTTTTTCTCCGTTGAATTTCTCCTCGTCTTCTATAAATAGAGCCTTCTCAGTATTTTTCTTTCGTCCTTTTTTATTTTCTTTTATCTCTGCTTCAGAAAAACGATAAATTTCTCAATTTGTCCGGTAAATTATTGTACCGAGTGAAATATGATAGACAAACATTTCATTAGGTTTGGACACAACGTAGGCGATGATGTAAGATTCTGCCTAGTGTCTAGACGACCTATTATTATCTGTTATGGAGGTATTATGAGCTTTGTTTTTATTCAATGTGTAGTTAGTATGTGTATCAGCATTATTCATTTGGGCGGTACGGAGATGATGAATGTTGCTACCCATGTGTTCACTGTATTTTGGCTCATGTTCCTATTTACTTAGGTTTTGATTTACATCATCAGCTGTATTATGTTTTATATCATTAGTATCTATTTCTCGGTGGTAGGTCACAACATCAACCGCCGGCATAAGTTACCACCCACCAGACAAAGACATGCCGCCAAGCGATTCGTCGTGTTCCGGCATGATGTCTGGTGAAGCCGTTCGGAGGACGGGTCTGAGCAGTTGTGTTGCGATGTGTGCCGGGTGCGATGCGCCAGATGGTGTTGTGTCGGGAGTTTGTTCGTGGAGGGTAGCGGGATCCGAAGCACGGTTCTCCGCTGGCCGACCGCAGGTAGTTGGGGGCCCAAGTAGTGTGCCAGCCACATACGAAAGGCTGCCCCGCCAACTGCGAAAAATCCCAGGGTGGCCCCATCGTGCCGGTTGGCGACCGGACGAGAGGACCCGATGGCGATCCCTGGGGGGGTTCGGGCGTCCCCGCAGTCTCCAGAACAATCTCCCTCTGGCCCTGCATCGTTGGTCGCATTGTGAGGTTTAACGTTGCATCACCTCACTCAACTGCCGTCTTTCTTCCTATTCACTCAATTTTTGAAATAATGAAAAGTTCAATAAAGAAAAGTAGGTGTGCACAGCGGGCGCACGTCCTCTCATTTAAAGTGCACCTCGCAAATATTAGAGGTCTGCACTCCAATCTCATTGCAGTACATTACCACCTTGAGACTGAAAAGCCACATCTACTTTTCCTGACGGAGACCCAGATCAGATGTCCGTCTGATGCGGCATACCTCGGCTACCCGGGATACTCTTTGGAGCATCATTTCCTGCAGCGTGCCGGGGTCTGTGTGTATGTCCGCAATGACATCTGTTGCCGGCGCCTCCGTCACCTCGAAGACCCTCACTTCTCGTCCCTATGGCTGTTGGTTGACACTGGTGTGGACAAAATTGTTTACACCTGTGTCTACCGATCGCACAGCGGTGATCAGGAGACAACTAGATTATTTGACCACCTCAGTGAGGCTGCTGACAATGCGCTGCATCGGCACCCTGACGCTCAGTTCGTCGCTCTGGGGGACTTCAACGCCTGCCACCAGGACTGGCTCTTCCCATACCAGAGGACCGACCACGCTGGGAGAGAAGCGCGAAACTTCGCGCTTTCTATGGGCCTTTCCCAGCTGGTAGAGCAAGCGACTAGGGTGCCTGATGTAGTTGGGCATACTGCCAACTGTTTGGACCTTCTGCTGACCACTGATCCGGACAGATGTGTTGTAACAGTTTCCTCACCGTTGGGAACTTCAGACCACTGTCTGGTGAAGTCTGTGACGTCCTTTTCCCCACCAGATCACGACTCTCGTGGTGAACGGCGAATGTGGCGATACAGGTCAGCGGATTGGGATGAGATGCGCCACTTCTTTGCGTCTTATCCTTGGCAGCAGGTCTGCTTCTCCTCTGACAATCCTTCGAGCTGTGCGGACGCTATAACCGATGTGGTGCTTCAAGCTATGGAGTATTTTATCCCATTCAATGACGTGCCCGTTGGTGGCTCGGCTCGCCCATGGTTCAATGCCGATTGTGTCCAAGCTGAACAGCGTAAGCACACGGCATTTCTCGCCTGGGTTGACGCTCGTGACCGCGGAGCTCCGGATCTGAGCTCGAAGAAGAGAGCCTTTAACCGTGCTGCCAAGTCCTTCAAGAAGGCGCTCAAGAAGGCTCGCTTCGACCGCATTACCCATATTGGCAACAAGTTATCTGCGCAGCCATGCGGTAGCAGATCTTTTTGGTCCCTTGCCAAATCGGTTGAGGCGAACTTCTGTCGGCCCTCACTGCCTCCGCTGGTTAGGCCTGATGGAACACTGGCTCATACGGCGAGAGAGAAAGCAGGTCTCTTTGCATCTCTCTTTGCCCATAATTCGCGTCTTGATACTGGCAGTGCTACTCCACCTAATTTACCTTATTGCGGAGCTTCAATGCCTGAGGTTCGCATTAGAAACAAGGAGGTTCTGAGAGTACTGTGTCGTCTGGACGTGAATAAGGCTAGTGGTCCGGATGGTATACCAGCGATTGTTCTTAAAGCATGTGCGCCCGAGTTGTCTCCTGTATTGACGCGCTTGTATCGCCTCTCATTTAGGACTGGTATAGTGCCCAAGTCCTGGAAGCTTGCTAACGTGCAGCCTGTGCCCAAGAAGGGTAGTCGTGCCGATCCTGCCAACTATCGGCCGATTTCGATCACCTCCATACTTTGCAAAATTATGGAGCGTGTATTGAACTCGCGCCTCTTGGCATACCTGGAAGGTAACGATCTCCTCAGTGACCGACAGTACGGGTTTCGCCGCAATCGGTCAACTGGGGACCTACTAGTGTATGCCACTCACTTGTGGGGCGAGGCCCTCGAGAAGAATGGGGAAGCGATTGCTGTCTCCCTTGATGTCTCGAAGGCCTTCGACCGGGTTTGGCACGCTGGCCTTTTGAGTAAGCTTCCAGCGTACGGCATTTCCCCTAGCCTGACTGGCTGGGTAAAAGACTTCCTGACTGAACGGTCCCTCCGAGTTGTTGTCGACGGATGCTCTTCTGAGCCCATGTCAACTAATGCCGGTGTTCCTCAGGGGTCTGTTCTCTCTGCAACTCTGTTCCTGCTGCATATTAATGATCTGCTGATGCCCGGTATCTATGGGTATGCAGATGACAGCACAGTTGTAGAGAGATACCTGCCGGATGCTCGGGCTAGTAGGGAATCAATCCGGTCCGAAAGAGAGGCCATGGTTGAGCGAACGAGTGTTGCACTGCAGGCAGTCTCCGAATGGGGCAATGCCAATCTTGTAGCATTCAATGCCGCCAAAACACAGGCCTGTCTTTTCACCGCCAAAAGGAGCCCGTTCACCTTGGCCCCTACTTTTCGGAATGTGTCCTTGGAGTGTTCCGACCGCCTTCAGCTTTTGGGAGTTGAGATTTCCTCGAACCTTAACTTTGGGCGGTTCATTGAGTCCAAGGCCAAGGTGGCTGCCAGGAAACTTGGCGTTATCGCAAAGGTCCGGCAGTACTTCACACCTGGGCAGCTTCTAATGTTATACAAAGCACAGGTCCGTTCGTGTGTGGAGTACTGCAGCCACATTTGGGCTGGTGCTGCCAAGTGTCACCTGGCCACTCTGGATTCAGTGGAGAGACGTGCAAAGAGGCTGATTGGTGACCCTGATCTAACTCGAGTTGGTCTCCAAAGCCTAGAGCACAGGCGTAGAGTAGCCAGCCTTTCGGTGTTCTATAGGATGCATTTCGGGGAGTGTGCGAGGGAATTGCATGATTTAATTCCCCCATCTCCGTTCCACCAGCGGACGACCCGTCGTACGGCTGGTTTCCACCCTTACGTTGTTAACACCACTACGATCCGGACGAAGCGTTTCGCCTCCTCCTTTATACCGCGTACATCGAGGGACTGGAACAATTTGCCCGCGGCGGTGTTTCCGTCGGACTACAATTTGAGTGTCTTCAAGGCTAGAGTGAATAGGCTCTTAATAAACTAGTGCGCTTTACCATCAACGATTGCGTCACTGCTTGCCATCAGGCAGGATTGCGGTCAAGCGCTGGTTTATAATTTGTAAAAAAAAAAATATGTATTAATATATAAAGCTGAAGAGTTTGTTTGTATGTTTGTTTGTTTGTGCGCGCTAATCTCGGGAACTACTGGTCCGATTTGAAACATTCTTTTTGCGTTGGATAGCCCATTAATCCAGGAAGGCTTTAGGCTATATAACATCACTCTGCGACCAATAGGAGCGGAGCATAACTAACTCCACGCGAACGAAGTCGCTGGCGGCCGCTAGTAATCTATATACAGCGAAATAATATTTCTTCAATAACTTAAAGCTGTCATCGTATTCCAACAGTAAACGAACCATTACCCGTTTTCGTCACTTACTATCCATTTCGCCCATATCAGCATCACCCAAACCTCCTAATAAAATCTCCGGAACTCTAAACCAATAAACGTCAGTAAATCGCTCCGTCAGCGACGCATCAAGTGACGTCGGCCTGCAGTTCGGTTTCAACTTCGGCGTCGTCGTCGGATCAAATTCAAACGCCAATCAGCGTCCCCTGTTCCGCTGACGTGGCATTATGTCACTCTTCTCTGATATTGGCAGTTGAATCTTTTGATTTTGGTACGTAGTCGAGGTTTACTTCTGCGTTTTGTAATTTGACTGCATAGTTAATTTAAGAATTATCCAGTCTGCGTACTTATTTTAAAGGAATTAAAACTAACGATGATGCTAATGAAAATTAAAAATAATATACTTTTAAACTCTTGCTAAGACGCACAATTACCTTTCTCCTTAATAAAATGTAAAGTAAGATGAAAAAATTAGGCAAATTTTAACTAGCGTAAACGGCGATTCATTTTGTGTCCCTCGACACTTTTTCATGAGAAATTTAATAAGCGGCGTGGCATCAATGGGAAGGGAACGCTATAAGACTCGGGATATTCTTCTCGTCGCATTACTCAAAAACTGACGGCGTGCTACAAAAATGGATGGGCTTTTGTTTAAGTTTAATATATATTTTTTTTAATTTACTGTCAAGAGGTGGATAATATTCATAAAAAGATGATTGACGCTTTACATTGCCCTAAGTTTCCTAATAAAACGTATGTCTGAAACGTAAACTATAAGATTTAAATAAATTTGTATTAATTTTAGAGTGAGATGAATACCCTAAATTCAAATTTAGGATACTTGATACCTTGCTTTACCTAAAAAATGCCACTGACGTGGACTTAGCCAAGTACTGGGCTCCGACTATATAAAAAATAATAAAAAAAAAACAACAAGGAAGAGTAACATCGTCACGAAACGAGGAAGGGAACTCAATGGCTTCTTAGTTCCCTAAACATAAAATCAATAAATTCCCTCGTTCCACGAAAATTCATACACCAATTACAAGTCTTTACCAAATAGACTCTTTCTGATTTCCACTCTCGAAATATATACAAATACATCAATTCATAATCATTCCCCTGTTGCGTAACGCCGCAACTAGAGCACCCAAAAAGATCCCAAAAGAAATCTCAACACAAAAAATAAAATATATCGGTTCAATAATCACATATAACGAGTGTTTACTGTTTTCTTGGATACGTCAGTATATCATATCGATGATAGATACTTAGATGTCGTACACAATACTCCAAATAAGACCCACATCGAAACGTCCAAATTATCTACCCAAATTATGTACGAATCTTCAAGAGACAGACAAAGCATTTGTGAACCCTCTGTCGTTTAAACGAGATTGAGAGAAAATTGTTCTAATTAACATGGATAACTCAATGAAATTACGAACGTAATCATTACAAAGACAATTAATACAATACTACCTACAAAGAGAAAATCAAATAAAAATAAGTATTCAAATCTTAAATGTCCGCTTTCTCGAAGCGATAATGATTCTCTTGTTAAAATAAAGTGAAAATTATTGCTTTGCTTTTCGTGATTAATACAACAAACCTTACTGAAGTACCGCACAATACAATCAAAGCTGGGGAAGGTAACAAGAACAATAAAGACGAAGAAGCATTGCTAGAAAGCTTACAAAAATCGAAAAATCAAACTGTGTAATCAAAATTCTCCGACATTTGGTCGTGTACCCCACACGAGCACACGTCCGTGGCTTAGTATACATTTACGCCACATTTTCCGCCATCCCCTGCCATGATTCCCTTCAGTATATCGACGTTGTGATTTATTTTTGTTTTCACGTAGTTGAATAAGTCGGAATTATAAGGTTGGGACCGCGTTATGGCCCATAAAACCTATAATGACTCGCCCGTGCCGCGCACTAGGGTAGTATTTATTTTTAAAATTACCTGCCACCTACTGAAATAGTATATAATTGTTTTTACGTAGGTGTAATGGTGTGTGAAATTGAAGGGCAGGTGGCGATTGAGCTTTTAGAATCGACAATATTTTTATTGATTTATACATACCTGTATCACAAATAATACTGATTTGATTTACTTTTCAGTATCAGGTAGTCTTTAACAAACTGAATATGTATTAATAAAGAACCTTAGTATGATTTGAAAATTCTCTTGGAAAGAAAATAATACGCCGTTTGTCTATTCTCACTAATTGAACGAGTCTACAGGGTTTCAATTAACATTAAATACAAATATAGTATGCCGGGATCGGCTGCTTGCAGCGTATTGTGCGATGAAATGGACGGGTTAATTAATTATAACAATGTGTTGGAACGTGGAAATCAGGCATTGTTTAAAACAGATTTAAGTTGTTCTGAGTCGTTACGAAGAATTTATTTTTTCACACATACGATTGTCACATTTTATATGTTAGTATTTTTAAAAGATTACTTAACTCACAATATTTACTTACATATTGGTTACTATTTATATCTGACTCATATAAATTTTATTTAAGTATACCTACACGTTTCGTTGTATTATAATATACAGCCGTCACCTCGTTAGACATCAGGTCTAGTAGAAAACCAGGGTCAGTCGCTAGTTGCCGGGCATTTTTGCTGAACTGGGCATTTATAGTACAGCCGGGAGGCACACTTTCCTGCTATTTTTTTGCTTCTCGGTCTTTACACATTCTAATCAAATCAAATCATTTATTTCAAATAAACCAGTTACAGGCACTTTTGAATTGTCAGAAGGTCGGTCAGTCAATAAGATGAAGCTAGTCGCCCATTCCAAAGAGTAGGTACCTATGGAGAAGAACGGGCAAGAAACTCCATGGACACTCTTTTAAATTTTTAAGCTATTGTTACAAATATTTGATTACATCATTCATGTTGAAATCAACCGCGTGAGAACGATGCAGAAATATATTGTACGCTGAGAGCGTCCATTATGGAAAACATACAAAAATCAATTCAGAAATTAAAATACGCCGTGGCAGCTAAGAGATGACCAGTCCCTTCCGACGGCGTCCGTTCACGAACATGACGTATGGATCAGCATCATTCAGCTCAACCATATCGAAGGGAACCCAATGACCCAAAACACACGCCACCATCAGCGAGACATTTGAGTGAGCATGACATACTCTCAACAGCCAGAGCACAATTAAGTCAATAAAAAAGACTAACCCAACAAATAAATGCCTTACAGCACATTCGTACATTGTGCTCACACGTTTGCCATGCAATTATACAATACTAAGAAATTGAATCTACACAATGCTAAGATGGTTTTGTCCAATCTTGGTTTTGTCTAGTATTATATTTACGGGTCTGAGCAGTTGTGTTGCGATGTGTGGCGGGTTCGATGCGTCAAATGTTGTTGTATCGGGAGTTTGGTCGTGGAGAGTCTCCTGATCAATCTCCCTCTAGCGCAGCATTGTTTGGTCGTGTTGGTCTTGGGTTTAACATTGCATCACCTCGCTTAACTGCCGTCATCCTTCCTATTCCTTAGTTTTTTAAGTGAATAGACTTAATAAAGTAGTGCGCTTTACCATCAACGATTGCATCACTGCTTTATGCCATTAGTTTATAATAATTAAAAAAAATGTATCTGATGTATGGTGTGGCTTATAGTCAATGCTAATTCTTTCTTTCGAAAGAAAATTTATAGCCATTTGAAGTTAGTATTCACAACGTTAAAAGAATTATAATTTCATAGCCCCGTTGGAAAAAACCTTCGGTGCTAATATAATTTAAACTTTTTTCCTCGCAGACAATAAAAGTTCTAGAAAAGTATTATTTATTTAGCCAACAGAAATGCTGGACTTGAAGAATTTATTTGTACACTTAGAGCATTATCTACTATAATGAAATTTAAGAAGTCTATGGAAGAATATAAAAATATTAAAACCGAGCTTCAACATTGTTAGGTTTAGCTTTGAAGTTGATAAAATAATTGAGATTAGAGAATGACCCAGTCATTTCATGATTTTGGCTATACTTAAAACAATATAATTCTAATAAAAACACCACAAATTACAATGTCTGTTTAATGATGGCAAATAAGTCCCCTTGAACAGTGAACCGTTTGCCGTTTTTCCCGAACGTGACCGAGTGTCAGATGTGTTATCTGGAGACGGAATCTGCCCAATTACAAGCGTCCTAATCTCTTGTTATTTATAATTCACGGTAGAACCACTGAGTATATTGTTAGGAGTCACGTTTTGTGACCCCTGTTTGAATATTACGTTGTACACCTTGCGTTTTAGTTGGGAGGGTCTTTATTGTGATAAATTAAAGGTATTTTTGGTTACCAAAAAATACCCTAATATTTCAAATAATAACACCACAAATTACAATGTCTATGAATACCTAAATGTGAATACCTAAATGTTTCAAATATTTCATTTTAAGATGTATATTATATACATATTACATTATCAAGCTACATCAGTGAATATACGAGTGCATCTCTACTTCAGACGGTAAGCTAGCTACCCTCACTTCCTTCCATAACTACCTGTCATTAAATTGACATAACTTAAGAACATTTGTGAGAAGAAACGGCAGGTAGCATTCGACTATATCACTTAAGTGAAACAATGCGAAATCGGGTGCCGACAGGTAGGGGATGTTCACAGGATGGTTTATCAAGGTGTTCGGACCGCTGTCTCGATTGTAACTCTGCTTTATTGCGTTATCAGCCGATGTTAGTGGCGGTAGGTGTAAAGGGTACCACAAGGTACGATTCTTGGGCCAACTTTATGTTGAGTAAATGTTTAATAGCACATTTTCGTCTTGAAATTAATTTGCTTGTTTGTTCGTGTGGGGAAACTCTGAAGTTGTACTAGCTTTGTGTTTCTGTGTCTGTGTGACTGAGAAAATTGTGTCATCAGTCATTTGATTAAATCATTACATATCAAATTAAATTATAATCGTAAATTTACCTAGTCAATGACAGTGTCAAAGTCAACGTCCAACAGTAAAAACAATCTACATAGAAGCTAATGATAACTATTCCCTTAAAACTGTCCTTCATTCTTGTTTTCCCACAGAATTTGCATATAAGAGAGAAAGTACGTTTTAAACAGTTGTATAAAATTCTACCTCACCCAAACAGGGGCCAGACAATTAAAAGGGTGTGAGGCGGTGGGGGTATAAGGCTCAGGGACGTCACGTGTGTCGTTCCACTAATTGAGCGTAAAGGAAACCGCTGTCAATGAAGCGGTGCGTTATTATTCCAAACTCGCTTCACCAAATATTATTTCCGAAACCACTGAAGAAATTTCAACTTTATTTCATGTTGATAAGATTGAGTTTTCTAAAATGGAATGAGGATTATGGAAAGCGTTTTATTATTATATTAATTTTCATTGAGTATAGTATAAACTTACTTACCGTAAAAGTTATTTCCATAGACAATTGGTTTATACTTGGCGTTAAAATGAAAGCGCATTTTTTTGTAACCATCATTTTGCCAACATTTTCATTCCCTATAACTTTTTGTGGTTTTCTACGTAAGATATTTCTGTACCCATATAAAACTCGTATACAACTCCTTCTCTGTATGAGAGGAAAGCTGTGCCCAGCAGTGGGACGATAAAAGGTTGATGATGATGAAGATATAAAACTCGAGATGATTATGTATTCTCTTGCACAGTTACTAAAATTTCAATTAGTCATTTTTCCAGGTATTATTAATTACGAACTTTCCAACATTACCGAATTTCATTTGAAATTTTCACATCGCGTAAGTAATTAAAGCTCGTACCGTAAATAGGCTCTCGACTGAACGAATCTAATATGTTAATGGTCGCACACTTTGTTTAGTTTAGCCAATTTATTGTTAGTGTGGAAACATACGGCTGGTAACGGATGGACATTGACAGCTGTTGTTTTAGATTTATATGCTTATTTTCACCACACGGGTTTTCAAATGTCTTTTGGAAGCTACTGTTTTGTAGAATTTTGCTCATTCATATTACAATGTAAATATAGGATGGGAGGAACGACGTGAAAGCTGTAACCATGCTACCAAGTTTATTGTAATTCAACACTTGATTCTAGGCTAACATATACATTACTACCTGATGTTTCGTAGAAAAGAATAATACCTAAGTATTCCAAGTGTATGGCAGAATGAAAACTAAAGGAAAAAAAACAACTTCATGATTCAGAATCGTGTTCGTAATTCATATTATAGAACCATGGTTGCGCGTCGACTCTTCTCAATTTCAAACTGTCGACAGCTCCTTATACACCTTATCTGCTTGCTGCAACCGTATATATTATGTAGTCCAGTTACTTCATCTTCCAACTGATCTTCAAAATTAACGGCTCTTCTCAATTCCAAACTCTCAACAGTGACACTAAATATAATAAGTCCGTCCCAACCGCTAACCAGTACATTTACAAACTTAGACCGTTAGTCTGATTAATATGCAGGACTAATTAAAAGGCATCGTAGTTAAGCGAGCACATCGCAACCGAAGGCAACGCCACTTTTCATTTGCGTTTCTCGGAAAACATTCAGGGCTTAGGAAAATTGTAGTGATGGTCGGAGTTGGATATGTCATTACAATGGAATATGTCGGATGTTGGAATCCTTTGTGGCACTTTGAAATCTTTTGGGAGACTGTCGAGTGTTTTTGCGTTGTATATATGTAGGTTTGTATATGTATGTAGCTTTCGATTGTGTTCCGCACTGGTGAGATATTGACTGCCTTCCATATTGATTTAGAGAAGTACGTAACAATATAGTCTATTTTTATATTTTCTCTGTGTTGTGATTACACTTTTTGTTTTTATACTTTGATAGCTATATTTTCAAACATTTACTGTAAAGCTGCAGTACTGTTTACCTACATCCAACCATTATCATTAAGCATACATTAATAGATTCTCCTCTACTATCTACGAACCCAAAACATAATATTTATCAACATTATCAGACCCTCATCATCGTTGGTCTTCAGGCCTAGTGAAATAATTAAGATGAATTCGCGAGTGATACGGCACATGGAGGCTCGCGACTCGTAAATCCACGATTACGTGCCCCGCGCGAACGTTTTAATGAGCCGTACGGAATACTAGGGTTGGTGAAAGAGGAGATAGTGCCAATATAAGACTTGATATACGTGAAGGATGGTAGGTAGATCAAGAGGCAAAGGAAAATATAAACGAGAGATATTGGTATTCCGACGACTATAACCAGCTGAAAGTAATGAAAATTTTAAAAGGAAGTTTTATGTAGATGATTTCATCAAGCTGGAACAAATAAATACATTTATTGAAAACTAGCTTTCCACCCGCGGCTTCGCCCGCGTGGAGTTCGGTTATATCGCGCTTTTTAGATTTCCCTCGGGAACATCAATATTTTCCGGGATAAAGGGTAGCCTATGTTCTTTCTCAGGGTCTAAAGATTGTCTGTGCCAAATTTCATCAAAATCGGTTGAGAGGTTTAAGCGGGAAAGCGTAACAGACAGACAGACAGACAGACAGACCGACAGACAGACAGACAGTTACTTTCGCATTTATAATATTAGTATGGATAATATGAACACTTATTATTCAATGAATAACGTTCGTTGTTTATGTTCATCATCATTCATCATTCTCCTGCCCTTATCCCAATTTATTTGGGGTCGGCGCAACATGTCTTTTTCTTCCATGCATCCCTATCAGAAGCCATCTCCGCAGTCACTCCCTTTTTAGCCATATCATCCTTCACACATTCCATCCATCGTTTCTTTGGTCTTCCCCTACTCTTATAGCCATCAACATTCATAATTAAGACTCTCCTCACGACATTCTCCTCAGTTCTCCGTAACACATGCCCGTACCATGACAACCGATTTCCACACAACTTTTCAGCTACGGGTGCCACTTTCAGACTTCCTCTTATGTACTCATTTCTTATTCTATCCATTCGTGTAACACCACACATCCCTCTTAGCATTCTCATCTCGGCTGCATGCAATTGCCTTTCATTCATCCCTTTCGTAGTCCAACATTCTGATCCATACAAGACAGCAGGTCGGAATACAAGACAGCAGGTCGGATCATGGTTTTATATATTTTCCCCTTAAGTTAATTAAATTAAATTTATAATTGACTAGCTTTCCGCCCGCGGCTTCGCCCGCGTGGAGTTCGGTTATATCGCGCTTTTTAGATTTCCCTCGGGGACATCAAATTTTTCCGGGATAAAAGGTAGCCTATGTTCTTTCTCAGGGTCTAAAGATTGTCTGTGCCAAATTTCATCAAAATCGGTTAAGAGGTTTAAGCGGGAAAGCGTAACAGACAGACAGACAGACAGACAGACCGACAGACAGACAGACAGAGTTACTTTCGCATTTATAATATTAGTACTAGCTTTCCGCCCGCGGCTTCGCCCGCGTGGAGTTCGGTTATATCGCGCTTTTTAGATTTCCCTCGGGAACATCAAATTTTTCCGGGATAAAAGGTAGCCTATGTTCTTTCTCAAGGTCTAAAGATTGTCTGTGCCAAATTTCATCAAAATCGGTTGAGAGGTTTAAGCGGGAAAGCGTAACAGACAGACAGACAGACAGACAGACAGAGTTACTTTCGCATTTATAATATTAGTATGGATGATTAAAACATAGAATGAGATTCTCCTAAAAGCGAAATATGTAGCAACTTTTCGAACGTATCCATTAAAAATTATTCTTTAAAAAACGCCCCATGTTCTCGACAGCCCTTCTCTGCTACTCCTGCGATAAGCCAGCGAATTGCCGAGAACTTGAGACAACACCGACACAGATACAACATATATACAATTGAAAAGTTTCACAAAATTGCTCTCTCAATATACCGTCTATCATTTTAACCAACCATGCATACAGATATTCGGGTTATACTCGAGAGTTATGTGCTAAGTCACAGTTGAGAGAAGTTAGATTTGAAAGCCTCAAAATCCACAGTCGTTGGATTTAGAAATCTAAGGTCTCGTAACTGAAGGCTTAAAACGGGTCGTTATCTTTAACCATCAAATCTTTTCAAATAACAAGTGCCCTTTGAAAAGATTCTCGAAGCAATTTTACCTGTAAACGCTTTCAAAGGATAAAAGGGTCCCCCTATGCTATGAAAATGCTCTACGCTTTGATATTGACGTAGATACGACCGTTTTCATTTCAACCAATAACGATCGGTAGCAATTAGCAGCATATACCTAAATAAGTAAATATTTATATGTAGTACAGTAAGACCGATTATATTAATGGAATAAGGCAGTAGGTTAGAAGACGTCCTCTGTTGAATGGACTCTTACATAATACTTCACCTCAATACATGGCTTCGCATCCAACGGATCCTTGTGAAAGTTTCCAGGTCAGCGGTCCATCTAATTTTCCACTCGCTGACTATGACTGTGAGAAAAAAAATACAGCACAAATAGACAAGACGTTCACAACGATATTTTTGAAAGACTCACCTGGCTTTCAAAACAGAATTTTGATCGTGTTTGATACCTACCGTCCCGTATTACGCAAGATTTATTCCGAGCTTCAAAAATTGCGAAACAGACAGTAAGTATCAAATAACTTTCCCTGCCAAAGGTCAAAAACCGGCCAAATTGCCGAGCGAACTCCTCGGGCGGTTTCCATCAAGTCCGCCTAAATAAACAATGTCGGCTATATTTTACAGCGGCTAAAAATTCTAACCACCGAGCAATTCCTCATGCAGATTGGAAAACTTTTCTAATAACCAATTAAGTTATAAGTGATACACCGAAGTGTTGTTTGAAATTCATCAGCCTCAAAATTTACATGTTTTAAGGGTAATGTTCCGCCTGCCTTCGATATTGTTCTATCTCTTTAATGATTTTGTTTTTATTTAATACGAAAGTCTTTAGAATCTGGAGTGGTTATGATTAAATAGGTCAGCCGTGTTTTTAACACGCTTTTAGCAAGAACGACGTTAAATTAAGCTTCTTAATTGTCTCTTACTATCGCAATATTACGTACGAAATATTCATTTTTGTCCCCATTTATATTCACCTTACGTTGGAAACAAGCGCCAGTTAGCATTTTATTTCCGATACTCTTGAAAATCTTCCAAAAAGCATCAAAATTTTGAGACTGCAGAGTGCAGAGATTATTCAGCATCACCGGATTTTGGAATATGAGTGGATTATTTGGAGAGACCAAACCTACTCATATTAAACGGGGCGGTGGTCGTAAAAAATAAATAGCGTGCAATAACACGAGGGTAGGATGGCACCAGTAATCCGCAATATATAGCTACATATATGACATGGTATAGCGATATGACATAATTCGGAATCGCTCGACGCTCAAATGCTCTGACAGGAAATCGATAAAGCAAAGGTTGTGGTTTGTGCCTATGTGCGAGTGTATTGGAAATCTGTCCATTCAGACGTATAAATTGGATAATTTCTGCTCGTACACGTACGATATATGCTTGAGTGATGGGTGTAACTAGTATTCATTATGATTTATGACGTCATAAATAGTATCAGAAAGGAGCAAGAGTGAAGGATTTTGTCAAAATAAACTTAAGAAAAATGTATTCCATCTCAACGTATCTTCTAAAGTCTATTTTGATAATATTACTAATAATTAGAATTTCGTTGGCTTAATTTCTTACAAATAATATAAGTTTTTTTTTAATTCAATTACTAAACTAGTGAATGAAAACATGGAGAGGAAATTGGAATATCTTAGAATCAAAAACTTGAAGACATGTGACGTCCTAACCCGCGCTGGCCACCCGTGGTGAATTACGGCCCACTCCCTTACATAGCCAGGAACTCTGTGTTCCCGGCACTGGGGAAATATAGGCCGATTATGCTTATATAACTGCTGAAATGGAGATCATACACTTAAGCCTAGACCTTCAGCGAATACATACGTGATAAAAAAAAAAAATATTTCGTCGTGATCTCATTGATCTCTCAGCGACATTTTTAATATTATCAATATTTTTCACAGGTTGAGACTGAGACCAGGCTGTGTCTCATTTAGTTAACATTCTTAAAAGTACGAAAATTACCCTAATAAATATATTTACATTAAAACTAAATATAGTTTGTTCAACAAAACCAACTGAATCGATTCCAATAATTTTTACACAATGTTATATTTTCTCCCAAATACATTTAAAAAATGTTGCAGTGTGGTTACCGAGCGCACAACACAGTTCATAGCGGATCATAGTGTCCTATGCCCTAGCCGTATTTTTGTTGGGACAAGCAAGTAACATAACAAGCTCATAAAATTTGATTTTTCATGATGTCTTTTTGAAATTTTGTACATAAATTCTTTACATAAAAATACTGGACACGTGTTTCCGACTTCGCACATACAAAAAATAACGTTGTATTCAAAGAAAAATAGATGTTTTGTGGAACAGAAATACATGCATAGAAAAAAATAAAAGCAGAATATTAATAATCACGAGCACAAAGCAGAAATAGTTGACAGCTGCACGTCATAACTGTAACAATAAGGCTACGGTACCGGGTACGGTATATAATACATACATAGTTACGTAGGTGTAGATTCCAATTTTTAAATATCATCCTCACATTTTTCACAAAAAAAATCACAGAGCTTCGTATCCATCATCCGCAAACAATTTCGACGGCCATTTCTCTCCATCCATAATTTAATCACTCTCAAAAGCAGCGAAAATTTAAAATCTCCCCCAAAAGCATTTAACATTTAGACTGCAAAATAAGGACAGGATTGCACCGTCCGCTGACTTGTCGGAGATTTATGACCAGATATATCATCTCAGACCTTCCCGCCACTACCTAAGGGTGGGTGTCCATGACCAGGCTTTGAAAAAATTAAAAAGAGAATACGTGGCTTTTGATATCTCCTGTTTTGTTTTGGGCAGAGTTTATTAGTGCCTTCTCTTGAACGGTTTTAGCTACGGTCGGGTTATTCTTATTCAATAAATAGATTAGGGTACTATTCACCAATGGTGTAATCAAACGTTATTTCAGCAGCGGAATTAGAATCGTCAAGTAATAACCCTCAATCTATTTTGATTACCGAGTCATTACGTAACTTAATATCCGCTTCATTTCTCCCCAAAAATACACCAGCACAAACAGCTAACGGTAACATTACAAAATTATACCTAAAACCCCGTACTGAAAATAAGCTGAATTATTCAACATTAGGGCTATTAATTCTAAACTCGCGAAGAAACTCAGCAACTCCCATTTAGGTAGGTATAAGTATAAACCCATAAACACAATGAGAGAAAAACAAAAGACGGAGAATTCATCGACTACCCTGCAGTGTCGGAAGTTGTCCGAACTTACTCGTACATAATCCCCATTTTTTTTTCCGCGGGTCGGTCCCCGGTGTATAGAGCTCTAGAAAAAGCCATTTTCTTAAGAGCCTCACAAAAAAATTGGTATGTGCACAGGCTGACGTCGATGTGTGGGGGCGAATGAGCAGATGCCATGTTTAAGTGGTTAAAGTTTATAAATGTTTCGTGTACCGCCATTAAGTATTTATTGATAGAACTTGGTAGAACATTGTATGGCATATATATATTTTTGGAACAATGAAATAAGAAGTTAATTTGTTTATTATGATAGCATTATCATTCGACGATACAGATGTTTTGGCTGTAATATAATAAATTTGCATTATGTCCATTTGTTGTCTCCTTTATGATTATTTAGTTTAACCAAAAAACTTATGATATAGAAGTACCAATAGCTATAGCACCGTCTTATCTTAATTAGCTTATCACATTCACACTGCATGGACCAGTCTACTCTCTTCGAGAGGGAGTGGGCTGAACCGCGCGGGCCCTGTGCGGGCATACCAACTACGTTTGCATTAATAATTAAAATAAGATTGATGATCTTTCATATTGTGACGTTTTGGCGAAGTCAGTAACATTCGTGGACCTGAGATGTTTGTAATAATTCCTAGAACATAACCTAAACCACTTACAGACCAACTTAAGACAAAATAATAATTATAGTAATAGATTTCAAATACATATACCTCTATTCAGTAGTTTTAAAACTTTATATTTAATCATTTAATATAAAAACATATTACAGATTCTATTAATATGTCTTCTAGATAATTTTATAGACATTAAATTATCTTTGAACTATTAATATGTTAAATAGTAATTACATTAAAAAAACAATTTAAAATTCAAAACAGATAAAATCCAAAATAAAATTGCACCCAATTAAAATAAAATATTCAGCAACACATGACAGCCTCCGTGGCGTAGCGGTAGCAAATGCGGCCGTTGCGCAGGGAGGCGCGGGTTCGATCCCCGCACAGTGCAAATATTTGTATGCATGAATATGAATATTTGCACTGGTCTGGTCGTGCCTCGGAAAGCACGTTAAGCCGTTGGTCCCGGTTGCCATACAAACATCTAGTGGTAGTAGTTACGGGCTGTTGGAGCCCTCAAAAGTCTAACAATTGGTGTAACTGCAATGCTTAAATATCGCCTTCGGGTTGTGGAGGTCAGACGGCAGTCGCTTCACGGAAAATATCGAAGTTTAGCCAAAATCAGCAGATAGACTGGTAAAGCGGACCCCAGACTCCAAAGCAGAAGAAAAGCTACGGATGCGACTGGGATTAACGCTGAGATGATGATGATGATGATTCAGCAACACATCAAAGAAAAGATTCGTTTGAAAATGTCAAATATATTAAATTGTGAAATCGTGAAATGTTATAAGAATGTCAAAATATAAAGCTAAAAGTCAAAGACCTAAGTTAGTAAATTAGCAGCTAGTAATAAATGTGTTTCGACCGGCACATTATGTGCGTCTAATTACCCAATAGTTTCTTGTTATTGATACTATTAATCTCTTTCCGAACTGTTCGTCCGACGTGCCCGGGTATTGCTAATATGGGAAGAAGTTTAACAGTAAATTACTATTTGTTTGTGTTGATGGGTAATTGGGACTGTTTCTCTGTGTATAACGGCTTAAAGGAGCGCAGGACTTACTAATACTCTGAAACTGCAGAGTTTTTGCTTAATACATTCTGAAATTGCAGAGTCATGTCCAAATTCCAGCAATAACTACACCATAAAGGAACTCATTGGAATTGATGTCAATACTAACTGTAGTTGATATTCATCAACTTTTTGTCAAAGAATCTAAGATTCTTTTATAGACATTAAATTATCTTTGAACTATTAATATGTTAAATAGTAATTACATTAAAAAAACAATTTAAAATTCAAAACAGATAAAATCCAAAATAAAATTGCACCCAATTAAAATAAAATATTCAGCAACACATGACAGCCTCCGTGGCGTAGCGGTAGCAAATGCGGCCGTTGCGCAGGGAGGCGCGGGTTCGATCCCCGCACAGTGCAAATATTTGTATGCATGAATATGAATATTTGCACTGGTCTGGTCGTGCCTCGGAAAGCACGTTAAGCCGTTGGTCCCGGTTGCCATACAAACATCTAGTGGTAGTAGTTACGGGCTGTTGGAGCCCTCAAAAGTCTAACAATTGGTGTAACTGCAATGCTTAAATATCGCCTTCGGGTTGTGGAGGTCAGACGGCAGTCGCTTCACGGAAAATATCGAAGTTTAGCCAAAATCAGCAGATAGACTGGTAAAGCGGACCCCAGACTCCAAAGCAGAAGAAAAGCTACGGATGCGACTGGGATTAACGCTGAGATGATGATGATGATGATTCAGCAACACATCAAAGAAAAGATTCGTTTGAAAATGTCAAATATATTAAATTGTGAAATCGTGAAATGTTATAAGAATGTCAAAATATAAAGCTAAAAGTCAAAGACCTAAGTTAGTAAATTAGCAGCTAGTAATAAATGTGTTTCGACCGGCACATTATGTGCGTCTAATTACCCAATAGTTTCTTGTTATTGATACTATTAATCTCTTTCCGAACTGTTCGTCCGACGTGCCCGGGTATTGCTAATATGGGAAGAAGTTTAACAGTAAATTACTATTTGTTTGTGTTGATGGGTAATTGGGACTGTTTCTCTGTGTATAACGGCTTAAAGGAGCGCAGGACTTACTAATACTCTGAAACTGCAGAGTTTTTGCTTAATACATTCTGAAATTGCAGAGTCATGTCCAAATTCCAGCAATAACTACACCATAAAGGAACTCATTGGAATTGATGTCAATACTAACTGTAGTTGATATTCATCAACTTTTTGTCAAAGAATCTTAGCATATATATTACAAACTTTCATCTGTACTTGTACCTAGTTTTAACACTCCCCATTCTCTTGTTGCAGAGTCTGGAAGAGCGAGAGAAGAGGCACGTTAGTCACAAGGAGCAGTTGGCACGAGAACAGCGCTACCTTCAGCGGCGGCTGAACCAGCTGAGCGACGCCCCCAGAGACTCAAGACTATCGGAGAGTTCCATGACGCATACGCACACAACGCGAGCAGACTCGCTCTCATCGCTAGAATCGTCGTCTTCGGGTGTGTCGACGGCGGAACGGTCGCCCTCGTCAGTCTCTGAAAGTGGTGAGTTTGTTTTTCTGACGCCTCTAATATTTTATGTAAATAGCTGTTTTACCAGCAGATACTTGGAAAGAGCGGAAAGCGTTTTTGAAGCCCTTTCTTCTAAATCCAAACTGAAAAAACTTCGGATGCGACTGGGATTAACGCTGAGATGATGATGATCTTGTGAGTCCAAACATAATAAGGCGTGTGCTTTAAATAATAAGCCACACATACAGGGAAACTTTTTTTCGAGTGCGCAAAAAAAAAATGTGTGGCTCAGAATCAATAACAGAACAAATCTGCATTATTAGTTTAAAATAAAAAATCATGTTTTTGTCCGCCCTAAAATCAGCAAATGAGAGACACCAATTATTCATATCAATATCGTAGTATTAGCATATGGCCGCGTAGTGAAAATGCGGGCGGCGCAGGCGGCGCGGGCGGCGCGGGCGCGCGGGTGTCCTGTGATGTTCCCGCCGTCCCCACTCCGTCGAACATGAATGGGACCGCGTGCGGTGACCATAACATCGATTTCATAATAAACATCTTTCTTTATCAATAACTGTTATTTTTGTACTAAAACATATCAAAGTAATAATATTTTTATCTAAAAAAATTATTTAGCTATAAGTTGACAAAGTTTGCGCACTGGATAAAAGTTTGTCCTGTATAACAGCTCCTTCAGGCATCTTATATATAAAAACAATCATTTGCAGCACATGCCTCTCTTTGTCTGGATGCGCCTTGAAATACGTTGAGCATTTATTCTTAAGATTCAGCACGCCGAAGTACAAGGTTCGCAAAGACTCGTTAATTTCATACTTTAGCGAAGAAAGAAAATCAAAACATTTAATTGTTTTACGACGAAAACAAAACAGTTTCAAAGCGTCTAATTGATAGCTCTTATCCCACATAAAATAAAAATAAAATTTTAATGAAGTGCCTGATAACTATTACTGTACAATAAAAGCTAGCATTTTATGAGCACACTGAAGTTATAACCTGCTTCCTTTGCCGTATTCCGACTTATGCAAGACAGTAAATATGATTTTATCTTTTACTATTCGTTTAGCTCTAATTGCTGTAACGTTCGTTGAGTTATAACTATCAGGTTTTAGTTTTAAGAAAATTTTAGAACACCAGTTAATTTATCGTAACGATTAATTTTAGTAAAGTCTTTTTTTATCTCTAATATGACTTGCTCTCGTAAATATATGGTTGATGTATTTAGTACTTAATGACTCAGTAGTTAATTTTTCCGTGAGTCACAATTTTTACTCAAAGCCAGTACACACTATGTAGCCAAGCATATTGTACGTTACGGAATTGCATCGCAGACAAGGGTGTTCAGCACTGGTGCAGCTACACAGGAGCTAAACTTAGTATTCGGGAACACTGTTGGACAAAACTATCTTTGCATTGTGTAGATTCAATTTCTTAGTATAATTGCATGGCACACGTGTGAGCACAATGTACTTGCTGTAAAGCATCTATTTGTTGGGTATTTTTTTGTTGTTGTTGTTTTTTTTTTTTTTTGTGTTTTCCGTAATGGACGCTCTTATTGTACAATATATTTCTGCATCGTTCTCGCACGGTTGATTTCAAAACGAATGATGTAATCAAATATTTGTATCAATAGCTTGACAATTTAAAAGAGTGTCCATGGTGTTTCTTGCCCGTTCTTCTCCATAGGTACCTACTCTTTGGAATGGGCGACTAGCTTCACCTTACTGACTGACCGACCTTCTGACAATTCAAAAGTGCCTGTGACTGGTTTATTTGAAATAAATGCTTTGATTTGATTTGATTTGTGTTGCTAACTGGCGATGTAATGTTATAAATCGCTACGGCTAGATTTCGGAAAGGTTCCCGTGGCTAAACACCCGTACATTTCTATCGATCAGCATGGCAACCACGAGTTTTCATTACAAGACTCGATCATACGCATCGACCGCGTTTGGCGCTCTCGTAGGTTGAGAGTTCTTATCACTTTGAAGCCAATCGATAAGTCAAACGCGGTCGATATCGATGATCGAATCTTCGTAATGAAAACTCCTGGTAGCCAGACAGGTTAAATTACTCTTTTTGCGTTGCTTTGGTCTGTAGATGGATCATCATCATCATCATCATCATCAACCTTTTTTTTTTATCGTCCCACTGCTGAGCACAAGTCTCCTCTCATACAGAGAAGGATTGAGCGTAATCACCACGCTGCTCAATGCGGGTTGGCGATTTCAGACTTAAAGTCCAGGTTTGCTCAAGATGTTTTCCTTCACCTTCAGTCATTGGTGTCCAAGATATACTTAGAAAGTACATATAACTTTAGAAAAGTTACATTGGTACTTGCCTGACCTGGAATCGAACCCGCGCACTCATACTTGAGAAGCTGGTGTTTTAACCACTAGGCCACCACGACTCCACGTGTGTGTGGATGGATGACTATTACATACTACGGTGTGCCACGGGACGTAGATCTTTTTACATCATCTTTTCACAATTCGAAGCCTGAAAATTTGAAAACCAGTCTTACTAAGGAGCGTCGCATTACCCAGTAACTTGGTTGTGGAGGTCAGATAACCAGTCGCTACGCAGTTCGCACCAACCCCAACATAATTGGGGCAAAAGTCTAAGTCGATATTGGATATGAATTTCAAACAAGAGTATTGCCTCGCCTTCGGGTTGTGGAGGTCAGACGGCAGTCGCTTCACGGAAAATATCGAAGTTTAGCCAAAATCAGGAGTTAGACTGGTAAAGCGGACCCCAGACTCCAAAACTGAAAAAGCTTCGGATGCGACTGCGATTAACGCTGAGATGATGATGAGTATTGCCTTGTAGAATATTGTATAAAAAAAACAATAATTTTTAAGTTTCTAAATCACTACATATAAAAACTCTTACGAGCAACCCTATAATTAAAATCAGCCAAGCACAATAAAGAAATGACAATGAGCAACACTGCCGAAACGCGCGCGGCCTTACAGAAACACAAAAGCACGGGGATTTTGGATAATTAAAAACAGCGGTAACAAAACAAAGCAGATTACTACGGTGAGCCCTAATGAAAAACGGGTAAACCTTCCCGTCTACTACTAACTAACACGACTGCCGCTGGATGCCGCTGAAAGCGCTGTAAGATGCCGTGCATCGCTGAAGGGAACCGCGAGCTATGTAAGGGGCTCATAATGAAACCTGTAGTACCAACTTGTTGACTGGTTTAGGTTTTTTTGCCTAATTAGTGATGTTAATGGAGAATTTCCAAGTTTATTTTGACACGCGAGTGTGGAGTTTAACCACGGATGTTAAAAAGCAGGCTAGCTATTTATAATAAAACCCAAAATATTTTATATTCTCTTATCTTTTTAATTATAATATATAAGAGCTGCGCTCACGTCTATATCGGATAACAAGTTGGATTTCATGGGTTTTATTTTTCCCGTCCTCCGTACGGCTTCACGGATATCATGCCGGAACACGACGAAACGCCGAGAACATATAATAAATCTATATCTATACTAATATATAAAGCTGAAGAGTTTGTTTGTTTGTTTGTTTGAACGCGCTTATCTAAGGAACGACGTGTCCGTTTTGAAAAAATATTTTTGCGTTGGATAGCCCATTAATCCAGGAAGGCTTTATATAATATCATGCTACGACCAATAGGAGCGGAACATAACGAAAATTTAAAATGTGTGTTGTATATTTTGGGGTTTAAATATAATAAAATATTCAAATAACTAACTCCACGCAAACGAAGACGCGAGAGGCCGCTTGTATTTTTTTTTTAATTATTATAAACTAGCGCTTGACTGCAATCCCGCCTGATGGTAAGCAGTGATGCAATCGTTGATGGTAAAACACGCTAGTTTATTAAGCCCATTCACTTAAAAACAACTTTGTGAATAGGAAGGAAGACGGCAGTTGAGCGAGCTGGTGCAATGTTAAACCCAACAATACGACCAACGATGCTGCGCCAGAGGGAGATTGATGTGGAGACCCTTCACGACCAAACTCCCGACACAACAACATTTGACGCATCGTACCCGGCACACATCGCAACACAACTGCTCAGTCTTGTCCTCCATACGGCTTCACCAGACATCATGCCGGAACACGACGAATCGCTTGGCGGCAAGACTTTATCTGGTGGGTGGTAACTTCTGCCGGCAGCCGATGTTATGGCCTACTACCGAGTAAAATTTATACTATAAATTCACTTAGTAATAATCCTTACGGATATCAGAGAGGTAATTCTGATAATTTTAAGACCGTTACAGTCTGATCTCAGTATTTATCATCTATCTGTCAAAAATACTTCTAATTCCACTACATTTTGACAAGTTTTTGACATTTGTTTGTCGCAGTGACAACAACTAGATTTTCTACGTTCTAAATCACGATAATTGTCCTTCTGGCTATATAAAGCTCTTGTCAAACTTTCTAAGTGATCACTAAAATTTTATATTACAACCTTGAACTTGCGTTTTCTTTTAGGAAGCTCTCATTGGGTTTGCGAAGTTTAAATTACCTGAAATTGTGCTCTCGCGACCTATTTGTGTTAGAAAATGTGAGAAAAAAAATAGCTCAAACGTGGAAGTCATCGCCGAGACAGATGCGTATTTAAGAGAGACAGTCAAAGCCCGCTCAGGCGTAGAGTAGCCAACCTTTCGGTAATCTATAGGATGCATTTTGGTGAGTGTGCTAGGGAACTGCATGATTTAATTCCCCCATCTCCGTTCCACCATCGGACGACCCGTCGTGCGGCGAGTTTCCACCCTTACTTTGATAACACCACTACGATCCTTGGGGTAAACTTTTTTTTAAAAAAAATACTCGACCTTAGAAGCATTAGGTCGTATGTGTAGGTTGTCGGATCTAATAAATACGATCCAATGCTTCTAAGATCGAGCTATAGATACGACCTAATGCTTTTATGTCGTCCTCCGTGGCGCAGCGGTCAACACGCCTGCCTGCGACGTGGGCCTCCACGTCGCAGGCGGTGCAGGGGTGCGATCCCCGGCCAGGTCATAATGGGAAACGATCTTTTCCTGATTGGCCTGGGTCTTGGATGTTTATCTATATATGTATCTATTATAAATATAGTATCGTTGAGTTATTATCCCATAACACAAGTCTCGAACTTACTTTGGGGCTAGCTCAATCTGTGTGATTTGTCCGTATATATTTATTTATTTATTTAAAGCCGAGAATAAGTCTTGACTTAAAAATAAATTTTGAATTACTGACACTAGTACCATATTAAGAATGTTGGACGTCTATTTTATACCTCGGATAAAAGACAGCTGACGTTGGTAACAACATCCCTTAATGATATCCTTCAACTCTACTTCCGCGCCCTAAAAACCAGCCCATATTGTTACCTTTTATTTATGCATTAACTTAAGCAATATACCTGTCTCCACCACACTTATTCTCAGGGCTGGCAACCCCACATAAATTCGTAATCCATTGTCGGACGCCATCCTAAAAACTTCCCCAGTCTTCCAAACACAGGCCTTTATTACGTTTTTATTCCTATCGAATTGATATGGTAAATAAACGGGTTTTATTTTCTGTATAAATAGTCATTTGGAGTCTATTAATCGTTTCATTATGTCTTAACGATGTTGTACATCTGTTTTAGGGGCTAAAACGAAATTTAATGTGTAATAGACCAAATTAATGGTAGCTAGCTAATCGTAAGGTAGGTTCATGACGCAAATTCCAATGTTTTAGACACTAAGTACATAAGCTAACGAAGGTCTAAAATCAATAGAAACTTCGTAACGTCGTCGCACACAAAGCGTAGCAGAAATCGTAGCGCATCTGCTACAGCGCGTAGCGTCGTAGATTCGTAGCGGTGCGTAGCTTTGAACGTAGCAAGTGCTACGAATGTATAGAGACATTCAATCTTGTTTTTATACATTTGAGTTTACTTCTGACATTCACTACTATACAGTCAGTAATTGTGGTACTGGTATTTCCGTACCAGATATAATTTAACTGTCTAAAACGATTCCCAAAGTGACAGTAACCCAATTGTATCTTTTCGAAATATTGTAATAGGCAACATTTCAGCATTTGAACATATTTTTGTAAAAACCTTATAGCCCTTAGGACCTCATCAATTAAAATGATCGATTAAAAACACTCGGCCATTTAATGATTTTCGATAGCGACAAATGTGATTTTGCGATCACATAATTAACTCTGCCTTCGATGGAACTATTGAATCGTAATCCTCATACAAGCTTTAACCCTATTTCCATGAGGTTAATGTTTAAATTCCCTTGTTAAATTTGCGTGGACAGCCTCGCTAATTAAGGTCGTGCGCACATTGCCGACGGCAAGCGCAATCGCATTACGGTAATCGTGTGTGTGAAGTGACGCGAAGCGCCCGTTTGGACATGTATTTCGTTACGCGGCTATATGCGCCCGAAACTAGACAATTTGGGCCAAACATATTGAGGGAAAATATTTTTCGTGTGTTGGCGGCCTTTTTATGTGCAATACATAAATATTTTATAAGATTTTTGTGTTTGTATGGAAATGACGGCACGGTTGACGCAGTGGTTAAGCAATTCACTACTGCTCTGCGTCTCGCGGGTTCGATTCCTGCTCAGCACATATATTTGCATCACCTAGAAGTAGTTGTTCCGGGTCTGGTTATTTATGTATATATCGGGGAAACGTCAGGAAGCGGGGCCGAAGTTTCGGATAGTTGAAGTGTCTTCTCATCCGCATGAGCATCCATCGTGGGCGGTATTTCGAGAAAACGTTGAACAATAACTATAGTGTGATGTTCGATTCTTATTATTTAAACAATTAAAAGACGTTATGCCAGCAAAAAGATAACCAGCTACTTCTGACGGCACTTCGCCGATCATCATCATCATCATTAGCTACAGGAAGTCCACTGTTGGACATAGGCCACCCCCAAAAGTTTCCAAAAAAGACTTGTTGGATGCAGCCTGCATCCAGCGCTTTCCTGCGATTTTGATCAGGTCACCCGACCACCTAGTTGGTGGTTGTCCGACGCCATTCAAGAGCCTTTCGGCCTCATCGCCCATCAGCCGATGCCCCGCCCACTGCCATTTCAAAGAGCTAATCCACTGGGCTAGGTCGGTGACTTTCGTTCTTCTATGAAGTACGATGTATCGCCCGAAAAGATTGTTAATAAGTTCCATTCCCCTCATAATCCTCTTGATCCATTTCACCTTGAATAATTAGGTGAAGTGTCGTCCACATCATTTCAGCCGAAAGACGTCAACTGCTGAACATAAGCCTCCCCAAGGTTTTCCACGACGACTCGTCCTGCGCCTTCCGCATCCAGCGGTTTCCCGCGACCTTCACCAGGTCATGGGTCCAACTTGTCGGGGGCCTACCCACGCTGCGTCTTCCGGTGCGTGGTCGCCACTCGAGAACCCTTTGGCCCCATCGGGCATCGGTCCTACGGGGAATGTGCCACTTAAGTGTTGCATTTCTGGGCTATGTCGGTTACTCTCGTGAGGAGGTGAAGTGTACGTTGAGTGAACTGTCTCACCAACTAATGGTATTAGATTGACTGTGAGACTGGTCCAGAATCGATCGACTGAATACCCATCTCTGTTTTTATTTCAACCAAATTTATTTCAGTTACATGGCCAGCCAGTACAGACGCTGAATTTAAATCGCTCTGAATTCACTCACGATAAATTAAAAAGTACTTACTGCAGCATAAATCGAGTGCGAACGATTTATAAATACGTTGCTGTACCTATAGTATGCGGGTGTGTGTGTGAAGTGGTGTTTGTTTGTGCTTCGAGGGAGCGGGTGCTGAGAATTGTCGTGAACATATGGGGATGGATGGAAGTGGCTTCAGTTTTGTTGGATAAAAAGGGTTCTCCTTGGAATCAAATCATAGTCCACGAATGATATGAATTTACATAGAATTGATAATAATTTTTAAATACATAAAGGCGCTCTATCGCAACATCTTATTCTTCTTCTTCACCACCTGCTGGAGAAATACCTCCCCCAAGGTTTTCCGCAATGACCGGTCTAGTGCTGCCCGCGTCCATTGGTTTCCCCCGGCCTTCATCAGGTCTTCGGTCCACCTAGTTGGGGGCCTCCCTGCGCTGCGTCTTCTCACATTATGAAACGTTTAAAATCCCGTCGCAGCCTTATCTCGGCGACAAAGAAATAAAAAAAAAATCGAGGATCACGTTCTTAAAAGCGAATTGCTCCTCTGGTTACGGTTTGACAATCTAGGGCAGCATAAATATTGACAATGTTTTCGTATAAGGCTACAAATAATACACAAATAAAGGTCAAAGTTTGCCCTACCACAGAGTAGGGAAAACTTTGGCTTTATCTGTGTACTAGCGGCCGCCTGTGACGTCGTTCGCGTGGAGTTAGTTATGCTCCGCTCCTATTGGTCGCAGCGTGATGTTATATAGCTAAAGCCTTCCTGGATTAATGAGCTATCCAACGCAAAAAGAATTTTTCAAATCGGACATGGAATTCCTGAGATTAGCGCGTTCAAACAAACAAACAAGCTCTAATAATCTATAGTAATATATTGTAACGTTGTGATTATTTCTTATTTTATTTATTATTTTTTGCCTTTACTAAGCATAGGGAAATGCACCTTTTTGTGGTCTATGGTTATTGATACTAATTGTCTATTACTATTTGTTTTGCTTTATCTGTGACATTTATTGTCGTTTTGACGTTTCAGTGTGACAGTTTTTTTGTCAAGTTCCCAAGTTTGTGGGGGAGTATTGTTTTGTAATGTTGGCATTGCATGGTTTTTTTTGGTAGATCAACAACGTAATGGTCGCTGCTTTCATTGTGAAAATGAATTGTCGTATTTTTTTCATTAAGGGATTTTTGTAGACCAAGTTATATTTTGGATTTCTGCAGATTGGAATCTTGTAAGCGGGGAAATCTCCCACCGTTCAAAGGGGTAATTTGGTTTCGGGTGTTTGGCACGGAGAGATTCTGGACAGCCAAAAGAAAGAAAAGGAGGCGAAAATACCTGTGGAGTCACGTAGCGATCGGAAAAAAGGCTTTTCGATGTCGATAGATCTGACCGGCAGGGCGTCGGGCAGACGGCCTGGACGGGCTTAAAGAAAATAAAGGCTTCTGACACGGTGTGCTGATTTGGGACAATCGCGGCCGTGTGGACCAGCCAGCAAGCAGCACGAGGCCCAAGCAATCCTGTGCATGTGGCTGGGTCTCCCAGGCGGAGAATTTTTCTATTGGAGCGCCGCCTGGGCGTGTCTTATTTTTATTTTTGTCATATTCTTCTACCTTCAACCCCGTTGGTTTGGAGAGGCAGGACACGTGGTTTAAAGGACAAAGAAGGCCAGGAACTTCCAAGGATGTGTCGCAAGTACCCTCTTATCTCAATTTAAATAACATTCTTGTACCCGTAGAAAACTCATTTACTATTATATTACCGGTGGTGACCTTTTGTGACCTTTTGTGACCTTTTCTGATATATAATTTTCCCCATTTTGGATTTGTATAAGTCTGTAGTCATAGTGGATGAAATCCACAGCCTGAGTAAGCTGAGCTAGAGTTAGTGGGCAATCTGCTAGGCTACTGTTGCGCGTGAAACCTGGACGCTCCAACAGACCACTCTTGGAGCCGCTAGGATTGACCCAACCTTATTGAGGTTAACAATAAAGCTATATTGTTTATTTACATTTAATAAGAGTTAAAGATAGTTTCCTGTTGTTACATATAAAAGCTTGTAATTAAAACATAGTAGTCCAACAAACTATCATTTTTTTATTTTTTTTTTTTTCACACCCGATTAGCCGAACCTCTACTTTTCTCTTTTTTTTTGTCAGGGAGTAAAACCCGGGCAACCTCTAATTTTACACACTGACAAATGGCGCCCAAATTATATTTATTTTCATGGGGAATTTGGCTGATTGGGTAAAGGTCACCACTGGAGATATTTTTTTTTTCTTCTAAAAAACTTGTAACTTTAAATTTTGAAGTATTACTTTAATTTAATAAGTGTGAATTAGCCTTATATCAGTATTAATCAGTGATAAGTGCATTCCTTTTCTTCCCAAAAAAAAAAAAAACATTGTTGTAATTATTTTTCAAATTTCACATAATTTTACTTAGTGAAAGTTGAACAATCACATGTCAGTTTGAGGGTATGTTGCATCATGCTTTTAAATTTTTAGTGTTTATTTGTATTTATTTTGCATCCTTAAGCAGGATTATAATATTTTACATGTGACTGTGCCAATTTATTGTGGTTTTTTCAAATATTTTATGGAATTTTAGTGAAATTTAACTTTGACAAATTTTATCTGCGGGATCACACTGTGAAAACTTATTTTGAATTATTTTGGTGTATTGCTGTACTGAGTACCACTTTTTAGTGATTGTAATTGATATAAATACTGTGCCTGCGTGTGCCTAAGCATAATTTTGTAGAAATTTTGGAGATTTTACATTTTTTATTTTTTTTAGCAATACCTTACATTGTGTCAATTTCATAACTTCATTCAAGAATTTAAGTAAATTTAAGCAAATTTAAGCAAATTTAAGTAAATAACTGTAAGTCACCACTGTTAATTCGCGTTTTAGAGTCTGTTTGATTTCCTTTTTACACATTTTTAGCTACAAATAGTAACTTTTCACATCAACATGGACCACAATATACAATTTCACTCCCTCTTGAAGGATGAGCTTATATATGAGGTTTCTATTCGTTCTGAGACTCCTGCTAGTACTGTGGAAGCCCTGCGCAAACAACTTCGTGGCTTATTGTTAGAATGTCCTGCAGAGGCAGTTTTGGAAACTGAATTTGCACCGGAATCAGAACTTAGAATTATTCAGGAAAAGCTGAAGGAACTTGGTGTGGCTGTTGACAGGTACACTAGGTTGAAGGACAGGTACTCGCAGAACCGAAGCCGAGCTTTGGGCAGCCACTTGTACCATAGGATCATCAGAATTCAGTCTGATGATCCCGCTATCCTGACTATAAAGACAGAGCTTAGCGACAAGCTGGAGGTGCTCCTGGGTAAGGTGGAGGTAGCTAGTACTCCTGCTCCTCATGAAGTCAACCCTTTCTTTGCTCCTAAGGAAATATCTGTAGAATGCTCCGGTGATAAAAATGTTTCGAAGTGGAACTTAAAGTTCAACGGCATTACTGACCCACGGTCTTTCTTGGAACGGGTCGATGGGTTGCAACGGTCCTATGGTGTCTCGGATATTAAGTTGTTTAATTCTGCTGCTCAATTATTTACGGAGCAAGCTTTGCTTTGGTACAGGGGTATCAGGGATCAAGTTTTTTGTTGGTCTCAGCTTAAGGAGATTTTATTGGAGGAGTTTGGCCCAGTGGACCATGATTATAGGTTGCTTGGGGAAATTAGATCTCGTACACAGGGGATATTGTTTGGAAGCGCTGCTATACGCAAAGTGATGCAGCTAAGTTTAAAATGGCTAAGTTAGCACCCAAGTACGGGAAGTGCAGGGTAAAGGCCGTTTTGTCGCCCTTAGTTTACGAATTGGAAAGATTAGATGCCCATCCCATTGGGTCATGGCATATTAAAGACTTGAAGAGTCACTAGTTTTTTTTCAGCGTTTTGATGATCTGACAGCAGCCGCATTGTAGTGTCGAAGTGATACAGCTGTGTGTCTGTATTCCGTGGACGCACGACCCGCCGTTATCTCGCGAGCTCGTCGTGCCGCCACGGTTTACGAACCGCCGGTTGTTCACGGAGATGACTGCATACGTTGTGGAGTTTAAATGGTTGACATTTAAACGCCGTTTTGGTAGGTGTATTGAATGGTTTTATTCCGACTCATTACTCTGTATGAATGATGAAGGAAGAATGAAGGAATGAAAGGTAAATTCACTAAGCGCTTAGTGTTAATAAAGACGAAGGATATAAGGATATATGAATGTTAATAAAAGAGAGGATTCGCGTGGAACGTATGGCTGTCTGTCTAACATATCATGAGTATGGTTGTTGAGGAACCAGTCTTGTTTCCTACGTTTTTTATTACCGGATCCGGGTTGTTTTATTTATTTGGGGTTTTACGTAGGATCAAGATATATTGTATTTTCAGTATTACTGAATTGTTGTTATCACTGTATCAGTGGATCGAAAGAACGCGTTCGATTTTTTTTTTAATTTTGGTTCTGTCAACGTTTTTTTTTCCCTTAACACATTTTGAATTTCCGGATTGTCCTTAAAACCAGGTGGAGGTCGTGCTGCTCGAAACACATGCACGCGTATTCGAGAGAGTATATGCGACGTTTTTTTGTTTCGCTTTGCCGAATTTTTTTTTAATTTGTACTAAATATTTTTTTTAGTTTTCCTCATGGGATTATTGCCCTAATGAGAAATTGTTTCCCCATGCTGGCCTAGGGACAAAAGAAAATCTTAGAATGTGTCAGCTGCATCTCTTTCCGTGCAGATCGTAAGAGGCGATCGAGGGATATGGGCCGAGGAAGGAAGCTTGGTGTTGGGTTTAGTGTTTTTTTTTAATGGTTTCTTCCTTGATCAAACAAGCTCAGGGTTTTGTTTTGTTCTGTTTTGTTTTTTTTTTTGGTTGGACTACTCATTGTTATGACCAATACTTATCATTAATTACCATTAACTTCGTTTATTTAGTTCGCTGAGGGCAGCGAGCGGTTCTCCTTGGTCGAACCTTTTCCTAGGAGGGGAGGTATTGTAACGTTGTGATTATTTCTTATTTTATTTATTATTTTTTGCCTTTACTAAGCATAGGGAAATGCACCTTTTTGTGGTCTATGGTTATTGATACTAATTGTCTATTACTATTTGTTTTGCTTTATCTGTGACATTTATTGTCGTTTTGACGTTTCAGTGTGACAGTTTTTCTGTGAAATTCCCAAGTTTGTGAGGAGTATTGTTTTGTAATGTTTGCATTGCATTGTTTTTTTTTGGTAGATCAACAACGTAATGGTCGCTGCTTTCATTGTGAAAATGAATTGTCGTATTTTTTTCATTAAGGGATTTTTGTAGACCAAGTTATATTTTGGATTTCTGCAGATTGGAATCTTGTAAGCGGGGAAATCTCCCACCGTTCAAAGGGGTAATTTGGTTTCGGGTGTTTGGCACGGAGAGATTCTGGACAGCCAAAAGAAAGAAAAGGAGGCGAAAATACCTGTGGAGTCACGTAGCGATCGGAAAAAAAAGGCTTTTCGATGTCGATAGATCTGACCGGCAGGGCGTCGGGCAGACGGCCTGGACGGGCTTAAAGAAAATAAAGGCTTCTGACACGGTGTGCTGATTTTGGGACAATCGCGGCCGTGTGGACCAGCCAGCAAGCAGCACGAGGCCCAAGCAATCCTGTGCATGTGGCTGGGTCTCCCAGGCGGAGAATTTTTCTATTGGTGCGCCGCCTGGGCGTGTCTTATTTTTATTTTTGTCATATTCTTCTACCTTCAACCCCGTTGGTTTGGAGAGGCAGGACACGTGGTTTAAAGGACAAAGAAGGCCAGGAACTTCCAAGGATGTGTCGCAAGTACCCTCTTATCTCAATTTAAATAACATTCTTGTACCCGTAGAAAACTCATTTACTATTAAATTACCGGTGGTGACCTTTTGTGACCTTTTGTGACCTTTTGTGACCTTTTGTGACCTTTTCTGATATATAATTTTCCCCATTTTGGATTTGTATAATTCTGTAGTCATAGTGGATGAAATCCACAGCCTGAGTAAGCTGAGCTAGAGTTAGTGGGCAATCTGCTAGGCTACTGTTGCGCGTGAAACCTAGACGCTCCAACAGACCACTCTTGGAGCCGCTAGGATTGACCCAACCTTATTGAGGTTAACAATAAAGCTATATTGTTTATTTACATTTAATAAGAGTTAAAGATAGTTTCCTGTTGTTACATATAAAAGCTTGTAATTAAAACATAGTAGTCCAACAAACTATCATTTTTTTATTTTCACACCCGATTAGCCGAACCTCTACTTTTCTCTTTTTTTGTCAGGGAGTAAAACCCGGGCAACCTCTAATTTTACACACTGACAATATAAAGCTGAACTTTATATATTATTATAGATTATTTGCATCCCTACTCTGTGTTCCACCTAAGTCTGTCCAGAGCTGTCAAGTGCCAGTCTTTATCAAAAGAGAACAGCTCATCTCGCCATCTCCGTTATAAAATATTGGCATGATTTAAAAACAAACATAACACAGCCAACTAATTACCTAAACATTTAAATCCAACCCATTATCACATAACAAGCCGGTATTAATCACAGGTTATTTAAAACTGCGATCCGCAGCACAGGTAATGAACGAACCGTCTATTCATTACCAAAGTTTACGAATTAAAACCGGTAAACATTTTGAATTATGTGCTCTCCCGTCGTTATAAAGCAACCGTGAATTACGTGAAATCCGCTGAATTACGTGAAATTCGCTGAATTACGCTGACTCCTGTAATGGTCGAATGAATGTTTGTAGTTGAAGAGTGGCGTAGAATTACATTATATATGGTTGGGTTGTGTTGAAGGTAGGGTTTAGATTTGTTTTAAAATTCAGAATATTTAACTAAAATCAAACAATAGGGTTTATTTATGTAAATTATACAAATATTACTGAACAACGAATAAGTCTGTCAAAACCATTGTATTTCCTAAACTATAGCATTGTAGAATTATTTGTATTTGAAATGAAAACTATCATACTAACGCCACAAATATGCATATCTCAATAAAAAAGTCAAGGCATGAATCTAAAAGAAATGAACTCCAACATTTTTTGGTGATACTAAATGGTATTTTACATCTTTTTAAGCAGTGTTAAGACACTCAAACAATTCCATGAATATATCTGGTATATACTTAGACACTGGACACCAATGACTGAAGGTGAAGGAAGACATCTTGAGGAAACCTGGACTTTAAGTCTGAAATCGCCAACCCGCATTGAGCAAGCGTGGTGATTACGCTCAATCCTTCTCTTTATGAGAGGAGACCTGTGCCCAGCAGTGGGACGATAAAAAGGTTGATGATGATGATCTGATATATAACAATCAAGTATAAACAAAATAGCCTTTCGTGTATATCTATGCGACCGCTTACTTCTTCTTAACTACAATGGATTTTGATACGACTTTCATCTTATTTAGACCATTTATTCCGAAATTTTCATGTTAATAATATGTTAACATAGATCAGTACTGAAATCTTGATGTTTTGTCTGTGGCCATTATACTCGTGCCGAGCCGGAGCGGATCACTATTAGTCCAGCAAACCCAAACTAGGAGTCAGTTCTAGCTACCCTCACATCTACGTCGCATGCAGTGTCATTAGCGCGGGTGATTTACGAGAGGCGCGGCTTATCGCTCCCTCTCTCTCTCACTAGCACCTCGTCACTTATTAATTCCACTTATTAAACCAACCAAACGCACGCCTCGAAGGACTACAGTGTAGTAGCAGCATATATGGTCCTTCTAAAGTTTAGGCTGGACAGTTGCGATGAGTATGTAAGGTCGATAGATATAAATAGAAAGAAGAGCAGTAAGATCGACTACCGTAGACAAAAACGATCAAAATTTAGTCGCAAATTGATGTTAGCGACCAGCAATGTTAAAAACTTATTTACTACTAGCTGTTGCCCGTGACTCCGTCCGCGTGTTGATATAAAATAAGCGCCTGTTAAAATGAAGGGAGCAATATCTACGTCCGCGTTTGCCCCCGTTTACGCAACATTTTTTGTTACTGCTCTGCTATATCCTTTATCAGGCTCTAGACTATCTGTGTACCGAATTTCATTACAATCAGTTCAGTAGTTTCAACGTGAAAGCCGGGCAGACAGGCAGACAGACAGACAGATACTTTTGCATTTATAATATTAGTATGGATTAATTATAGTAATTTCTTTCCAGATTGAGCCTTAGCTGAAATTTTTAAAACGTTCTCTCTAATAGCAAATAAGACATGCTGGAAATATATATGAAATGGCTTTCTATTACATTTCACTCAAAATATACCCAGCCAAAAATAAATACATTACCCTCTAAGTAAAAGAGCGAAATAAATCATAATAACACGAAACACTCTAAATCGTAAAAGACAGCCAGGAAAAATTGTTCGTCTACCGTAAAATATCGCTCCTTATCATCATTTAAGAAAAAATGTCCGGATTATCCCTACCTAAGGCGAAATTATCAGATCACTGTCTTGGCGATAGTAGGCCAGCAAAAAAAATTACAGCAATGTCTCAGACAAGATAATAACTATGCGAATATCGACGTTAGAAAGGGACGCCACTATACACCTTCACCTAAACTAAAAAGAGACATACGAGGAAGGCCGTAAACGGAAAATTGGTTTATTCCCGTTTTTATGAACATTATATATCATATACAATAAGACAAGGCCCTTTTCTTGTTTTGAATAAACAAATTCTACGTAATATTTATGATCTCCTGTGCACTTTATACTAAACATGATTCAATTTATAGCCGCCATCTTGGATTTATATTTATACATTCAGTAATTTATTTATCAGGTCTCAAAATATACAACATTCTCGTCATTCCGTCCCATGTCAAAGTCCATATATAATTGATACTGATTTTTTAATTCGGGTAGAATTTATTTTATTCCCATTTCTGGGGAAAAACCTCCGCTGGTGCTCCAACTTATTCAGTTTCTTTTGTTGAACATATCTAGCAGGTACCCAAAATGTTAAGGAGTATTCAATTATGCATGTATAGACCTCCCGGTTGAATATTCTCAGATATGGATGAGTTACATAACCGTCGCCGACTTCGCCATGAATATACCCTTTGTTATATACTTAAAGAGCCACCTCATATAGAAATATAATTTTCTTTCAATATAACTAAAACTTTCTTTAAATATAATCCATCCATACTAATATTATAAATGCGAAAGTAACTCTCTGTCTGTTACGTTTTCCCGCTTAAACTTCTCAACCGATTTTGATGAAATTTGCCACAGACAATCTATAGACCCCGAGAAAAAACATAGGCTACCTTTTATTGAAAAAAAAATCATATTCCCGAGGGAAATCTAAAAGCGCGATATAACCGAATTCGAAAGCTAGTTTTCTATAAATTTAAAATAATAGATTATTTAAAAAGAAGAACTACTTTTCTTAAAACATTGACCTACCTTTCTTTAAGTTAAAGAAAAACCAAACTACCCACGATACACATCACCTCATAACTTCCAAAACAGAGGCAAGTTTCACACTTTGCGTGTCCAAATATCATGTAGCCTGCTTCGAAGCACCCTTACTCTGATAAGCCTTCCGTGTTCCGGTATTATCAGTGGCCTGAGGGTAGGCGGGAGGCGCTCGGGCGCTAATTACCACAACTATCCAACTTTAATTAGGTCACAACACACTTGTTTATGTTGTGGGTGATTCTGGGACACTCCATATGCACTGCCAATTTCATGTGTGGATAGGAAGGAGGGTAGATGGTTAATTTTGAAGAAAGAAAATAGAGGGTACTTTATCCATACTAATGTTATAAATCCAAAAGTATCTCTGTCTGTCTGTCTGTCCGGCTTTCACGCCAAAACTACTGTACCGATTGTAATGAAATTTGGTACACAGGTAGTCTAGAGCCCGAGAAAAGACATAGGCTATAAAACATCCCGCTATGACCAATAGGAGCAGGTAGGAACAAAAAATGTTGCGAAAACGGGAGCAAACGCGGACGTACATATTGCTCCCATTATTTTAACAGGTGCTTATTTTATATCAACTGAGCTCTTTCGGTTCGAAGCTTACGCGGGTGAAACCGCGGGGCACAGCTAGTTGTTTTATAAAAAGAAAATGAGATACGAACGATTTTTCTTTAAATTGCGAAATACCAGATAAATGATGTTTCAAAAGTGTTAGTAAAATCATTAACTAATATAATGATTATAATGTGTTTATTTCTAAGAAATTTTGAAAATTACGTCTTTATTGGCGCCCAGTAGGGACTACTAAACACTAACTCAAAATAGTAATGATCCTAAACTATGAGTAATACAGTAGGAATCTAGTTAAGATAATGGTCGATATCTCCTCGGGATTATAACAAGATACACGACTTAGGGACACATAATGTGATATAATCACGGCGCGGCGTTAATTCTGTTGAGATGAAAATGTTAGCGGGTGAAATCTATTTTGTAACGCTATCTTAGGTAGGGCTTTTATTAAGATATATGAAACTTGCTTCTGGATTATTATGTTTAGGTATAATTTGAGAGTTGAGGAAGCATTATATGCCGTTGACATATTCTGTGTTGTTAATATTAGGTTTGTAGTTTGTACTATATAGCTTCTCACGTAGTTTGAGCATAGATTTGTATTTGCCCAATCGAACAACTTTTTGTCATCTAGAAACATAATATTGTTAATCCATACTAATATTATAAATGCGAAAGTAACTCTATCTGTCTGTCTGTTACGCTTTCCCGCTTAAACCTCTCAACCGATTTTGATGAAATTTGGCACAGAAAATCTTTAGACCCTGAGAAAGGACATAGGCTACCTTTTATCCCGGAAAAATGTGATGTTCCCGAGGTAAATCTAAAACGCGTTATAACCGAACTCCACGCGGGCGAAGCCGCGGGCGGACAGCTAGTTTTACTATATTTCTAAGTAAGAACTTAACGAACTTTTCTACCTTTTTTTACCTAGCGTAATTCCAGTTTTTCCTTACTAAAACTCTCAGACATTAATTTAGTTTACGAAAAAATATTTGATCTTGCGCGCTTCTCGATCTGACTTTGGCAAAAATCAGCCCTAAGTATATTAAATTCATAGCAGAGAAAATAGATTATACACAGTTACAACGTTATTCAATTACTCACCCACCTTACTCTGAACCACAAGCCTGTATATGCGTTTATTAGCTATTCACGTACGACAACAATTAATGAACTAAGTTGGAATTGTCGGAAAACTAATTTAAGAGAAAGGGCAAACTGTAATATTAACATACTAAGAAATCAGTATACAATTCAGGGACCAAATTAACTTAATTGGATAGTACGCTTTTCTGAATGTTTTAGTACCTACCGACCCTAGACTTGGCTAGAAACTCGTAACCTGCTCTATGAGATCTAATTCGCCATTCAATTTGAATAGAATCCAATTTTCTTACCCGTCAAATGCGTTATAAGATCCCAATTCTGCGAAAATAGCTTCCTGTATTTTTCTCACATCAACCTGGTTTTTGAATGTGATCGAAATTGTATAGATTTTTTGGTATATCGGCGATGTAAAACAGCATTTATACACATAAACAGCATTTATTTTCATCGAAAAAATATAATGTGAATGTCATTTGATCATTGTTACGTTTGTGACGTTATTCACGTTTCACATGTTGACGAAGTAAATAATGCGAAAACCAATACACCGAGTGGACAATTTCCCTATTAATTAAAAATGTATTCACCGTTAATGGCGCCCAGCGTGGGACGCCAATCTCAAAAAGATTGCCATTAATATTTAATTAGAACTTTATTATTCAGCTCCCAATTCCGTTTTTTTTTTTTCAAATACTTTTGTCACACCCATCAGGCCCTCTTTCCGGCGAATCAAACTCCTTACTACAAAATCTTCCGATAAATTCCCGAAGCAAAACTAATAAATAACATAAAGTTGCGGAGGTGCAAACGGCAGGGTCTGTGACGTCACCGTGGAATTTATGTGCCGAGACAAACAATCAGTAAATTATCGGTAGGAGATTTATCGGCGCTCTCGAAGGGGACAGGTGTCTTAGTTGCGTATAATATAGCTATAAATAATTAATTCATTATACATGTTCTATTCTGTGCTGAAGTGTTAGATGAGGCCTATCAATTTCATCTTGATTTTTTTTTTCATATTTGCTTGTGTCTTTGGAAATTAATTCTTACCATGATTATCATATAATGGTATCATAATGGTGGTATCTGCATATTGTCGAGGCTTAGACCATGGACTTAAATCCTAGGATACCATTGAATCTTGACACAGGGCAATTCCTAGATTCGATTTAGAGCCGAAATAAAAGCAACTGAAACACACGAACTAGATAATCACCATCTCAGCGTTAATCCCAGTCGCATCCGAAACGTTTTCAGCTAGGAGTCTGGGGTCCGCTTTACCAGTCTAACTGGTGATTTTGGCTAAACTTCGATATTTTCCGTGAAGCGACTGCCGTCTGACCTCCACAACCCGAAGGCGATATCGAAGCATTGCAGTTAGACCAATTGTTGGACTTTTGAGGGCTCCAACAACCCGTAACGACTGTCATTAGATGTTCGTATGGCAACCGGGACCAACGGCTTAACGTGCTTTCCGAGGCACGACCAGACCAGTGCAAATATTCATGCATACAAATATTTGCACTGCGCGGGGATAGAACCCGCGCCTCCTTGCGCAGCGGCCGCGTTCGCTACCGCTACGCCGTAGAGGCTGTCACTCTAACTAGATGATAACCTATAATAGTACTGAACCAAATATATCTCATTCGATAAGGCGTTTCCATATCACCCTGCATTAATACCCTGAACCACTCCCAATGCTATGCTATCCACACAATACCTAAATACCAAATAACATTACTTATTCATGAAGACATCAACTAATAGATTAACAGACTAGGAATGGAGTTTAATGGCTGTGTCTAAGTGCGTATGTAATGCCAAAGTGCCATGGATATTCGGATTTCAGGAGTAATGAACTCGGTAGCCCATTAGAGAGCAGACCATCATCGAATCCCTAGCGGATGGGTAAAATTTAACTTTCATCTACCCACTTTTCGCCAATTACTGTTAGGCCTCGCCGTAACGAGGCTTTTACTGTTTATGTAACAGATAACATTCTAACTGTAGCCAAATTAGCAAATTAACTAAACTTGAACATTTGTACGGTTTAGTAAAAAGTCTGAAGTAATACTAAACTAAGTAATTAGGTGACGTTATTCTATAGAGGTGTCATGTGGAATCTGAATAAGTTATTATGTGTTGAAACTAATTATGTTCGTAGTAATCACATTAAGAATTTATGTTGATATATAGTCTGTCGACTGACACTGATTAATTGGTATTAGTCATTATCAACTCATGAGCCCACGTGGGCGCCATTATAATTGTCGGTGTGAAGTTCATTATTATAATTTTATGGACAAGAGATAAAAGGCATGTTGATGAGTAATTTTAACTTGCCCTCATTTATATTAAAAACTTCATTCGGCATTATCTGTACTAATATATAAAGCTGAAGAGTTTGTTTGTTTGTTCGCGCTAATCTCGGAAACTACTGGTCCGATTTGAAAAATTCTTTTTGGGTTGGATAACCCATTCATCCAGGAAGGCTTTAGGCTATATAACATCACGCTGCGGCCAATAGGAGCGGAGCATAACTAACTCCACGCGAACGAAGTCGCTGGCGGCCGCTAGTTACTAATAATCATGGTAATATTAGCCAAAATAATAGGTTTTTCGTAATACACAATCGACAGCCAAATAGACTTTCTCATTATGGAAATTGCCATTGCCATTACCTTGACTAAAATCTAACAAAGCAACCTGAAATACCGAAAACCTTCACAAAATTAATCGTTACATATCAAAACAACAGTTTAATACGTATCTACCCTCAAAATTATCTGTTGATAACAAATAGCGTGGTTTAGAGCCCGCAGTTCCGCACCTGAGACTTTAATAGTGCCATCATCAGTTACGTTGTTGCATTTTGGATAGGAAAACCGAAATAATAGTGTTTTATATATCTGTAAACTAGTTAAAAATGCAGCTGTCGAAAAAATGTATCGTCCTCAAAATTAAACGCCAATTGTATGCTTTAAAAAAGTTTCATTACAGCATTTTTTCAATTTACATGGGTTACAGAGAACGTAAATATCGATAGAGACCCGCTATCGATATGTACGTTCTCTTTCTCTCTTTTATCTTTTTTATAAAAAAAAATATACGTCCTATTTTCATAGCTGCAAGTAACAACAGCCTGGGGCTAAAATTGAATCCAACCAGCTCGCATCACACAGCATTCGAATGTAACACGTTAACACAGTTTAGCCGCTATTCCTATTCAATTTCTGCCGGAAATAAATTCTTGTGACGAAATATTGCATTGCAGGCTCTATGCTTTTGTATGCGTAGATCGTGGAGTGATTCATACTCTGTATGTGTTGGTAATAACTTGGAAGGATTTATTTTGCAGTCTATTGAGGTGTCTGCTTCTATTTAGATGAGGTTTTGGCTTTTGTAAGTTTTGAATGGTGTGTGGGCGGAATTTCGTGGTTGATGGCGTTTGAATGAGGCATGTATAGGTCTTGTGGGTTTGACTTTTATGCATAAAGCTGAGGGGTTAAGCTTCAGTGTGTATCCAACTGTATCAGCAAAATGAAAATGGCCAACCGATTTTTTTTTTATTTTAGCATCAGAAGACCCTAAATTCATTCTTTCGTCTATATCCAATGTGGCAGCAATCTATTTATATCCATCCTCAGTTTCACGGGTCATGATCAAAGTTGAAGTAGACAAGGTCGTATTTGCGGTTTATCCGTTGCGCTTTAACAAGCACGATGTTCAGTGTTCGTATTGATTACGTATTAAGTCTACAAGCCGCTATTATGATGTCAGTCTGCGGCCCGCGTTGGGCGCCATTACCGTTTCCGACCCTTTGTGTTTCAGTGTATAATTAAAACTGTATTATCGGATTTACATTAATAATAGATTCGGACATTAAAACATGTTTGGTGGAATTGAAAATCTAATTTTAGTTTGCTGATTAAAATTATGTTGTTGGAGCGAAATTAAATTTGATTGGACCTGTTTTGTACATGCAAATTTATATAGAATTTAATGTCGCGCAACACTACTACCAGTACGTTATATTTAAAGTAAATGTTTTAATAAAAAAAAAATAAGTAATCTTTAAGAAAAGGACGAAGGTTTTTCAGAATTCACGCAAAATTGATTCCTAATAATAGTCACTTAAAATTAACAAAATAATAACAATAGTACAAGTTATAATTGCTTTAAAACAAGTTCAACCAGAAAGGGTCAATTGCATTCCACAAATTAATAGCAAATTTCTATGCTTTCAGAGTTTCTAGAGTAATTTTCAAGTGCATAGGTCGGAAGGGGCGTGTAACTCGGCCGGCAAGCGGCGCACGATTGGCGAGCATTTAACATGTATTGCAGGAAAATGTCGCGCGCCGCCATTGCGATCCGCTCGCTTGGTGCCGTTTGTGTTATAATTAGTCTCAACAAACTTGTGCTGGGACCCGGTAGGGTCGCTACGTGACAAATTTAATATGGCTGGTGTGTTTTCGAATCGCAGTGAGACTTGTTTTCCTATAAGCCTTTGAAAATATGGTTTTACATACATACATAATCAACCTATAGTGGTTCTCCCTGGTAGGACATAAACCTCCACTCTTTAAGAGGGAGTATCTGTAATCCCTTACGCGGTCCCTTTGTTTGTAGTTCTAGAACATGCTGCTTTCCTCACAATGTTTTTCTAGGTATGTATAACACCATCCACAAACGCTTTACCACATTCCTTCTTACTCACTCTTAAATATGTCAACTTTCCCCGGTAGTAGGCCATAACATCTGCTGCCGGCAGAAGTTACCGCCCATCAGAGAAAGTCTAGCGCCAAGCGATTTATCGTGTTCATCATCGCCGGTGATGGAGGCATGCTTTCTGGTGAAGCCGTAAGGAGGACTGGTCTGAGCAGTTGTGTTGCGATGTGTGCCAAATATTGATATGTCGAGACTTTGGTCGTGAAGGGTCTCCAGATCAATCTCCCTCAGGCGCAGCATCGTTGATCCTGTTGTTGGGTTTAAAATTGCATCACCTCGCTCAACTACCATCTTTCTTCCTGTTTCATTAAGGTTTTTATTTTTTGAGTGAAAATGTTATTAATAAACTAGCGCGCTTGACCATCTATGATTGCAACACTGCTTACCATCGGGCGGAATTGCGGTCAAGCACTGGTTTATAGTTATACCTTTTTTTAAATGATATGAATGGCCATTTAGAATTAACAACGCGGCCAGCAAACTTGTCAGTACAGTAATTTATTATTCGAAGCCGATTACTTGTGAATTGTTAATCCCTCCCGTGAATATGATTTCCTTGCTTAATTCTGTAACCTTTACTTTGGAAACGCGATTTGTGTTTACATAAGCTGAAATATAGTTGATAAGAGTGTGTCGTAGCATATGGTGTACTGTCGTTTATGCGGACCCTTATGTTATATAATAAAATACTTTATTGATTGTGAGATATAGGAGAGCAAATAGCTTTTACTTATTTTCATAATACACGCAAAAAAAAAATTGTACGGTAATAACTCATAAGTTTAAACTAATCTCATTTTACCTCGATCGTTCAAGAGAGCTTAAAAGACAAAATAATCCAGTCATCATCAACCTTTTATCATCCCACTGCTGGGCACAGGTCTTCTCTCATATGTATATAGAGAAGGATTGAGCGTAATCACCACGCTTGCTTAAGGTGGGATGGCGATTTCAGACTTAGTCCAGGTTTCCTCAAGATGTTTTCCTTCACCTTCAGTCACTGGTGTCCAAGATATACATAATCCAGTATTCATTTAAAATTCTGAGTATGGTTCTTATAGAGATTGTTGTTACTAAGAACCGCCACACACAGCGATCGACCAGGTTAAGCTAAGCTTGCCGCGGTCGGTCTGTGGATGGGTGACCAGTTATGCGTCCCAAGACATATCCGTGCATCGGAAAGGACATTAGGATGGTGGTCCCGGTTGTCATTCTGGGATACTCGTTCCAGGTCGTCAGAAACCGGAAAGTCGTACAACCAATCTTATCAAAAGGTATTCGCAGTAAGTGGGAAGGTGAAGCTCAAATAGGCAATTGCTCCATATAAAATATATTAGTACTCAGCAGAAATTCATAGGTTCATTACAAAACTTCTCAAAAGTCGATCAAAAATTTTCAATTAGTAACCAGTACTATTATTTCTTTCTCTTTTTTAACTCTATAAAAATGTCAAAAATATCGAGGTAAGAGCCTGGAGCCTAAAATATATTTCGCTGTAGTGACGCGAGAACGCTTCTTTTCTCAGAAGAACTAAGCTGCTTGTGAATATATAAGACAAATTTATATTTTAAAACCTTCAACAACCTTCCACGAGAAAACACGTTACAGGAATATCTCTCTTACTTAGAAATCTCTCCTTCTCGAAAGGCTTTCAATGTCAAAAGCCTCTACTTCATATAAGTATTATTTACCATGGTAAACAAAATTGTTATTAATTTATTTCGGAGAGACTCCATATAGGTTTCATTATACCAATACGTAATATCATAAAGCTGAAGAATTTGTTTGTTTCAACTCTCGCTTAGCAATGTCGGATTTGAAAAAATCTTTTTGCATTTGATGGCCCAAATTTTGAGAAAAGCCACGCTACGGCCTTAAACAGTCGAGCGAAAAGAAGATATCAGGAAAAACGCTAATACGGGATAATATGATGGTAGCGAAGGTCTAAGTCGAGGGCAGAATTTAGTTCACATATAAAAATCATAAAATATTATGTATGCTTGTAACTTTTGTAATCCATACATAACCTTTACTTAACCGATGTCCAAGGAGTTCCTTATCCATTGGAGTAAGGAAAGGGTAGTCAAAATATGCAGCAATACCATTTACCTCTACGATACTTACAAAAATTTATGAAAACGCACGAATTTAACAAATCTATCGCAGAGAACGTAAGTAACCGCCAGAATCTAGAATCAAAGACATATGTTGTCAAGCACTGCACAGAATTAGCCCACTTCCTCATACAGAGGACCCCTCTGACCCAGCAGTGGATGTATTTTAAGCTGATCATGCTATCATAAAAAATCAAATCATAATATTTACTTCGAGTCCAAAATTTCTAAAAAGTTATGCTACAATTTTTATACTCCATTTTCTATCTTAGTTTTTCAAAGGCTCTTTCTGTAATACAAATAATATGCCTTTTGGGAGTACAAAATCAAAAGATTGAAAAATAAGGTAACACTTAATCCTACTTGGTTTAAGCGGCCCTTCTTGGAAACATCGCTTTTCACTTTTGTCTTTATTGTTTTGTCTTGATAAATAAAGTATGAAAATTGAAAATAGCGTCGATTCCCTTGTTCGCGAACTAAACTAAATATGAGATCTGTTTTGAGTTCGGCTAAATTAGCCAAAAATATCGTCGTGTGCTGTTTGTGTGTATATCGTTGTGTGAAGCCGTGGTGGCCTAAACACCAGTCTCTTAAGTATGAGTGCGCGGGTTCGATTCCAGGTCAGGCAAGTACCAATGTAACTTTTCTAAAGTTATATGTACTCTCTAAGTACATACATCTTGGACATCAATGACTGAAGGTGAAGGAAAACATCTTGAGAAAACCTGGACTTTAGGTCTGAAATCGCCAACCCGCATTGAGCAAGCGTGGTGATTACGCTCGATCCTTCTCTGTATGAGAGGAGACCTGTGCCCAGCAGCGGGACGATAAAAAGGTTGATGATGATAAGCCAAAAATATTGTGATATTTATATTCCCTCGATATATGGACGGTAAAATAGGCGCACGTTAGGTATATTGAAATTGAAATACGGAGAGAAACCGCGAGCAAGCACAGACAAATAATGAAAAGGTTGGACTTACAGGGAGCTTCAGGCGATATACTCCTGGTGTACTGGAGTGGATGGAGGCCTCCACCAGATGTATACTTAGCAGTATAGACTTGCCGATAAGCTCACAGGCCGGTAGAGGTTGGATTTTGGTTAGAAAGTATGATAACGAGTGAAAGGAATATCTTCTTGAGTTTGGTTCGTTCTCCATTCCTTAATGCTGATCAAAACTCTTAGACACTGCAGAGGTAATTCTCGTGATTTATGATCTTATATAATAATGGGGTTATTACATAACAAGGATTTTGTTTAGAACAGGGTTAAACCACCTGGATAGTTATTGAATAGGGATATTTCCTGGGTAAAAAAATGGTTCTATTTAGTCCGTCATTCAGTTTATAGAAAAATATTGGATACGTATATTTTGTTTTATCAGATCAATAAAAATTGACAAATATAAAAGGCATCAAAGATCAGGAGTGGTGGCTTGTGACGTCACTGGCCGCTAAAAAGTGTAGTGTGCAGTGACGTCACACGAGTTTTCAGCGCTCTATGTCGTCTTCATTTTTTGTTTATATGAAAAGAGAAAAAATACGTGTCTAGTATTTTTTGGAAATCTGACTGACGGACTAATTAGTTTTTTTTAGTCAACTACCCTATTACGAACCATTCCGTTATATAAATGCAGTTCTTTATGTAAAAATGGCAGCTGAGTTCGATACCAAGTTGTCACTTTAGTACTTATTAAGAACTTTGCAGAAATCTAAATAAAGTTCGAAATACAAATACTTGTGGTGTGATGTCACTTACGTCACGGATACTACTTACATGGTTTAGTTATATCCCGTCTTTGTTAGAATAGTATCACGTATAACGTTTAAACGAACAGTACGTAACTCTGTATTTGATTGCATCCTAATCCTCTCCACAGCGGCCGGTGCCATGCCGGTCGGCGACCAACACCATATACTGACTAAAGCTAGAACTAAAATTACATTTCGTTTTGTAATGAGACGTTTTCAGTCTTAACTCAGTTTAAATCTGCCAAAAATGTCTCTAATTTTCCTGCCCTTGACAAGTTTTTCATATATATTGCCACTGAGCTGATGCATATATGAATCCTGTAAACATTTTTTGGCATCCTTGAACGTTCAATACAGATCAGTATAAATAATAATGATAATAAAATCATTTATTGCAGGAATATAACACCCATTAAACACAAATTAAAATTTAAATAGGATCATAAATCTCAATCTAATCTCAACAGATTTTATAACAATATCTACTAAAATGTGGTTTTAATTCGATGTACAGAACTGAGCTTTTTTTTTCTTACAACCTTTAGATATATCTCATAAAAAAAATTCGTGTATAAATACGACTTCTTTGGGTGGTATATACATACCAGGGACATGATATCAAACGATATTGAAGTGGTTTTACTAATCCTATTTTACATGTTCGGAATTTATGAGAAAGAACAGCGCCTGCGGTAGATAACTACGGATATTGTTGTATATGTGTATATTGTGACGTGTAACGTGTAGTTTCTGACCTGTATAGTGCGCTGACACGTTTGTTACGATTTGAATTTAAAAAACTTATGAAACTGAAAATTCGGTGTCAATTCTTGTGGAGATGACGTTGCCGTAATAAATGAAACCACTGATATTCATGCATAGAAGTTTAAAGAATTATTAAACATATCGTAACAGCGGAGTTGTGTATGGAACGACTCGGCAAAGTCAACCGTCGAGTGACGCGCGCGAATGAGACTCCACGCCTTGAACGCGCTAGTGATGCGCATAATAAAGATCGCCTAAAACTTAGTGTTGGGATTCCAACAATTCTTTATATTGAGACCCTTCCAATATCGTTTGTTTCCATCCAATAAGCCGTGCCCTTGGTATGTATACCCTTTCCATTACACATTGTATTAGTGCACTTATTTATCAACCTTCGCTAAATTGATACCGATATATGTAATACAAGCGGCCGCCAGCGACTTCGTTCGCGTGTAGTTGGTTATGCTCCGCTCCTATTGGTCGCAGCGTGATTTTATATAGCCTGAAGCCTTCCTGAATTAATGGGCTATCCATCGCAAAAAGAATTTTTCAAATCGGACCCGTAGTTCCCGAGATTAGCGCGAACAAACAAACAAATAAACTCTTCAGCTTTATATATTAGTATAGATAGAGATATGAAACTAAATATCATTATTGTACACGTAGTTATATGTCCCGAATTTTCTGGCTTTAAATGAGAACACTTTATCCTAGGGACCACTTCTAAGAATAAGAGGTTTATTCTTAGAAGTGGTCCCTAGGATAAAGTAAACGGTTGGAACACCCAACAACCAGTTTTTTTAAAGAATCTATTTCTTTTAGCATTGAGAGAAGAAACAAAAGAGCGTCTTAGGTTTTTATTTAAGACTGATAAAGATAATATTTGCTTCGAATTTGCGACATTTTTATAAAATGTTAAAGAAGGATCACTGTGCTGTATATATTTTTTTAATCTTTAAGTGCCTTATCACTCCACCGCCGCGTAAATAATAATGGGAGACTGCTCAACATTCCGCTAAGAAACATTATTACATTATGGAACATCATGAGTCAGATGGATTTTAGCAATCGGAGTAAAATGACGTTGTGTTCGACTTAGTAAATCAAATCAAATCAAAGCATTTATTTGAAATAAACCAGTTACAGGCACTTTTGAATTGTCAGAAGGTCGGTCAGTCAGTAAGGTGAAGTAGATACAGTATAGATAATTTACAATTAATTTTAATACTTTGCTTCGCTTTAACTGGTGCTGTGGTGCAACACAGATACGTGCGAAAGAAACGTGGCAACGCAGCAAGGAAGGCAACTAACTGGCTTGCGAACAAATCGTTGAACTTTGCTTTAGAGTAAGCAGTTTTGCTTGTTGCACAACGGACACGACATGACTGAACTACTGCGGTTCCGCTTGTGGTTTTATGCTGAAAATGTGATACCCGCCTTAAAGCAGGAAACACTCTATGAAAGAAAATATGAAGTTTGTTAATTTCAGAGGAAGGCAGTCAGTCCGCACCTACAACACCAACCCTAGCTAAATTCCCTAAATCCTATTAATATTAAAGGACCCGGAACTAACCCTCTTAATAAATTATAAAATTCTTAATGAAATTCTCGGAAAAATATGCTTTCATCTTAGTAAACTAGTTTTCTTGAAAGCATTGTACGATGGCAGAATCTTTACACTTTATACTACCCTGAAGGAAATATAAGACTCGGAAACGTGGGAGATCTCTTTGTCAGAAAATTTTCAAAGGAAAATTTTGCTGCAATATTTTATTTAGTATCCTTGTCACGAGGCCTTGGATCATAAGGATTTCACAGTTTAAAAGCAGATGATCCAAGATATTGAATCTTGTTCTGATGGACAGTTATGAAGTCCGTCATTGGACCTGCCAAACTATTCTGTAAAAAAATTAAAAAAATCTATTAGTCATCTCGATAGTCAGTCCTCTCTATACATAATTATAATCATTCCCACTCCAACTCGGCCGCTGCGCAAAGAGGCGCGGGTTCGATCCCCGCGCAATGCAGATATACCTATGTATGCATGAATATGAATATTGGCACTGGTCTGGTCGTGCCACGGAAAGTAAGTGCAAGTAAAGCCGTTGGTCTCCTCGGTTGCCATACGAACATCTAATGGCAGTCGTTACGGTTTGTTGGAGCCCTCAAAAAGTCCAACAATTGGTTTAACTGCAATGCTTCAATTTCGCCGTGGGGTTGTGGAGGTCAGACGACAGGTGCTTTACGGAAAATATCGAAGTTTAGCCAAAATCAGCAGTTAGACTGGTAAAGCGGACCCCAGACTCCAAAGCTGAGAAAACTTCGGATGCGACTGGGATTAACGATGAGATGATGACTATTAATACCTTCAAGAATTATATAAAACTAAATAAATAATAAATAAATAAATGGAAACATGAAGCGCTCTTCCTCTCTCTACTTATTTAAAACTTGCTATTATATTTACCACCTGTAACTGTACATTATGGATTGCAATAAACGATTTGATTTGATTTATCTTAGTTTTCACAGCAAGATTTTTATAGAATACACCGGACATTATTATTATCTATGGCAGCAAATTTATATCATCTATGGCAGCGAAGAATTTTATTCATTCAACAAGCAAATAATCCATTTTTTCAATTCTTATTATTTTATTCTGGCAACAAAGGTTATCGAAACAACAACACACAACAACATTTATTAGCTTAAAGGGCTAGCAACCGAGCTAGAAACTTAAAAATAAAAACACTATTTAACAAAAAAAAAAATTTGTTTTAAATACTAAACGGTCTACCAAGACCAAAGTTAATTCAAGTGAAACAAAGGTAATATCAAATTACACAGACGTTTAAAAACTTAAACTTAAAATGCCTTTTAGAAATAGGAGTAATCCACGGTTTTAATTAAAGATGCAAATAAAGTGGTGTAAAACATAGCTCGTTGGATGTCGGCGACCCGTCGAGTAAAAACAAGAGGGCAATGGAATTAGGACTCGGTCTGCCATTTGCGAAACTGACCGGGTTAGAACTGCACGCTATATTGTGTTTATGGGACTAAAGGGACCTCGCCTTTGTAGGTGCCTTTTGGACGATGAGCATTGTTGGACCCATTGTAAAGGAGGGTCTTTAAATATGTACTAATAATACAGCTTTGTTTCATATTATTATTTAAACATATATTATGTGTGTAACATAGAATTTCCAGTCAAAGTGAGAATTTCCTCGAGCTTTTCCTGCCGATCGTTTTTTTTTGGCACTTGACCGCAATTCCGCCAAATGATAAACAGTGACGCAATCGTTGATGGTAAAGCGCACTAGTTTATAAGCCTATTCACTCTAGCCTTGAAGACGCTCAAATTGTAGTCCGACGGAAACACCGCCGCTGGCAAATTATCCCAGTCCCTCGACGTACGCGGTATAAAGGAGGCTAAACGCTTCGTCCGGATCGTAGTGGTGTTAACAACGTTAGGGTGGAAACTCGCCGTGCGACGGATCGTCCGATGCTGGAACGGAGATAGGGAATTAAATTATGTAATATTCTCAATGTGAAATGTGAAAAAGTGAAGTGGGCTTATTTACAGCTCAATTCACATAACTTTCCACTTTGAGATGGTTACGTACATTATCGCACAACTGTACTAGAATGTGTCTTAAACTGACTTGTACGGTCCGAAATTCGAAGCATTTTAGGCCCTTTTTTCCTAATTCCACTTTCAAATTTGTTCAATAGGGACGATTAGGAATGTTTTCTAGATTAGTCTCTTTAATGATTTTTTAACACCCTTGCTCGTAAAGCTGATGTAATTCCACCGGTTTTAAATATGTAAAGCAGGCCATAACAAACGCGTGTGTTATCAAAGCAAATAGTTAAGTTATAGTCCATAACAGCATTATTTTCCATTTCAAGTAATTATGGAACTGATCGCCGCCGCACGGCTCGCGCTTCGCGCTGTTCCATATTTGAAATGGCAAATAATAATACTAATGGAGGGAAAGCAACAGTGTGCATTCACAGATTGAGTTTATTTAAAATGAACAAAATATAAAATACTTCTTTTTCTGTTTCCTCGCAAGTGTGTTAAAAAACGTCGTACGATATACGTGCGTATTGGTTATAACATGCTCGGCTCAATTACACCCTCGCCTTCGGCTCGGGCTGAAATTCCGCCTCGCATGTTATAACCATCATTACGCACTAATATCGTAATGTACTATTTTAACACCCTTGCACGTAAAGCTGATGTAATTCCACCGGTTTTAAATATGTAAAGCGGGCCATAACAAACGCGTGTGTTATCAAAGCAAATAGTTAAGTTATAGTCCATACAAATTCCATAACAGCATTATTTTCCATTTCAAGTAAATATGGAACTGATCGCCGCCGCACGACTCGCGCTGCGCGCTGTTCCATATTTGAAATGGCAAATAATAATACTAATGGCGGGAAAGCAACAGTGTGCATTCACAGATTGAGTTTATTTAAAATGAACAAAATATAAAATACTTTTTTTTCTGTTCCCTCGCAAGTGTGTTAAAAAACGTCGTACGATATACGTGCGTATTGGTTATAACATGCTCGGCTCAATTACACCCTCGCCTTCAGCCTTCAGGGCTGAAATTCGGCCTCGCATGTTATAACCATCATTACGCACTAATATCGTAATGTACTATGAAAATTAACGAAATTTAACTCTTTGTACAGACACCAGTAGCTAGTAGTAACTTGTTACGCTGGCGTCCTATTATATAATCTGTCAAATTGCTTTACTAGCTTTTCAGCTTTATCTCTTAAAGTATTAAAGTTGAAGGTCGATTGGGCAAAGACAGTTTCGTGTTTCTGTACCTACATGTTATGGAAAAGTACTGGGTCTGTAGACCCAAATTATTTACTACATACCTACTTACATTGCATTTTTTGAAGACTCTTGCCACTTTTTTTTACAAAATATAAACTAACGCTTTACCCCAATCCCGCCTGATGGTAAGCAGTGATGCAATCGTTGATGGTAAAGCGCACTAGTTTGTTAAGAGTTTGCCTTAAAGACACTTAAATTGACACTTTAATTGTTACTGAATTGCCTTTGAGCAACACCTAACAAGTCCTTTTTTCAATTCCAGATGAGGTCGACGTGATCGGCTACACGTCGAACCAGAGCGACAGTGAGTCGCTGGTGTCGGGTCACAGCGCTGACAGCGGAATGGGCGGGGGTTCGCGACGGCGACCACGGACCCCGCTTAAGACGCGCCCCGGCAACGTGCCGCGGACACGACGCGCCGCTCGCCTCACGAAAGTCGTCTAGGTACTTTATTTCACCAACACCTAAGTTCTTTTTTTTGTTTTAAATAATTATAAATTAGTATTTGATCGTAATCCCGTCTGATGGTAAGCAGAGCTGCAATCGTTGATGGTAAAGCGCGCTAGTTTAATAAGCCCATTCACTCAAAAAACTGAGTCAATAGGAAGGAAGACGGCAGTTGAGCGAGGTGATGGAATGTTTAACCCAGAGTGAGATTGATCTGAAGACTCTCCACGACCAAACTCCCGACACAACAACGTTTGGCGCATTGTACCCGGCACACATCGCAACACAACTGCTCAGACCCGTCCTCCGTACGGCTGCACCAGACATCATGCCGGAACACGACGAATCGCTTGGCGGCAAGACTTTGTCTGGTGGGTGGTAACTTCTGCCGGCAGCCGATGTTATGGCCTACCACCGAGAAAGTTGATTTCAAAGTGCAAAACCATTATCAAAGTTATAAAAATCTTTGAAGTTGCAGCGTGTAATGAAACTTTATTATGTTAGGAATTGAAGTAATTTTTCCATAAATTCATATTAGTTTACCTTTTTGGGTTAATTAATCGCAAACGCAGCACAGTTGTTTGATAATCTTCTATTTTACCTTACTCTGGCTATCACAGTAAAAAAGTTGTATCATCATCATCATCAACCTTTTTATCGTCCCACTGCTGGGCACAGGTCTCCTCTCATACAGAGAAGGTTTGAGGGTAATCACCACGCTTGCTCAATGCGGGTTGGTGATTTCAGACTTATTAAAGTCCAGGTTTCCTCAAGATGTTTTCCTTCACCTTCAGTTATAAGTTGTTTAAGTTGTATTGTTAACTGATAATTTGCTAACAAACTGACTGATAGTGGTTAAGAATAAGTTCTTCCTTCTTCACAAGTTTTTCGGCTGTTGAGGTCACGATAAATAATCAAAGAGTGTTACTTTTATTCATAGTCAGCTATGCCTAAAGGTTTGCCAATATACAGATACCTTTGGAGACAATTTATAAAGTGATTCATCTAACTGGAACCAATGGACTATATCAAGGCTCTCAACATATTAACATAGCCTATCATATGTCTCTAGATGTAGTAGTAACCCGGGAAATGACTACACGGTTGCTACAGTGTTGGTTCGATTCCGCACGGAACAAATATGTGTATGGCGTTACAGGTTTTGGGTCTGGCTGTTTGTGTATGTGTGTTCAAATGTTTGTGAACCCACCCACGATACAGGAGTAATTTCTAGTGTAAGACTATTGTATAAAATATAATATATCATATACAATATGTAAAGAAAACCCTGTCCGATCCGTGAAGGTATTGGTAGGTATCGATAACTGATTCTGTTAATGCCTACAAAGCGGGGCTAAACTTAAAAAAATCCCCTTAAAAAAGTAAATATTATTTCGAAAAAGCGAGGTAACTTAATACATGTGCGGTAGGCAACACGGTAGGCTTACATGCGCGGGCGAAGGGGGGCAGGGCACACGGCACGTGGTCGCATCACTCATAATAAGACTGTCTAAAATGGTGTTGTCATTTTTTAATTACCAAATTTTGGGGAAGTTGGAATTAATTCGCGGAAAAAAAAAGATTATTTCAGAATTCATTAGTATTGTCACTATGATGATTATGTAAAATTTCATATTTTATTTGGTCATGTGTATACCTAACCTGTATTATCCTTTTGGGTCGGACGGTGTTTTCTTTACATATTGTATATCATTCCAGAATATCTTTATGTATCTTTGTATCTTTATATTTAAATTAAAACTAAAAGAATTTAATATTACTATTATAATATAAATATACATTCCAGGATTCTTTTTAAGAATAGCACTTCTTGAGTTACTACTAGATCTTAAACTTATATTAGAATATACCAAGAAGTCTATAGCTGTACAAATGATGGAGCATTTGCCATATTTACATTTGGCATTAAACCTTTGACATTAGTGAACTCCAATTAATTAAACAAATAATTAATTAAATTAATTAATTGTCTAATTGAACTCCACAAATAACAAAAAGAGATCTCAGACTATCGTTATTGAGGTCCTGGCGTAAAGATCAAACCCTGTCCAACATACCTGGACCTGACTTGAATGATGTAGTTATTGGCTACGTCTCCCGAATTAAATTTAGTTTGTTTGTCAACAGCGGCATCAGCCTTTGTCCTGAGACCACATCGACCCGGCCATCTTTTCTTAAATTAGTAATATCACTTTAAATTGTAATCGTTTGCATCATCTTGTTTCAGGTGTGCGGTGCGCGGTGCGGGTCTCGCTGGGCCCACGTCGGCCCGCAGGCGGCTGACGTTATAACTCATAACGTAAACAAACGTAGGACATTTTGTTGATACATGTACTAAGGCGAATGTTGTTTATTGTGACTGAACTCAACGCCGGCGACATCGCGACCGTTCCACGCGACAGAGTGACTCGCCGACCACACACCTGCGCCCGCGCCGCACACACACACACCCACACACACACACACACAACACACTGTACACGTGAACACACTACACACCTCTGCGAACCATCACTAAGTACAAAATTGCCAAAAATTTATATTCAAAGTTTATTTTTCACATTTCAGACAAATTTGTATTTTTTTTCTTTAGTTTTTCTATTTTTATTGTACCGAGCCTGGCTCGATTGGATGAGTTGCAATATCGTGTAGTCTAGTGACGCGATGTGTATTCCAATAACGATTTTACATCGACGTCACATATTCCACTGTGTTGAAAACACGCAATGTGTGCAAATCTTTATCTATCTAGTTATTGTCACTATAATTTAAATATTTTATAACAGACGTTTATTGTAATATATATGCCTCGGGGGCCCATCATCGCGCTGTTTAACAACTTGTACAAAGGTAGTTTGCCCCTAGTACGCCCTTATTTTCAAATGACCATATTATTTTTGTAATTTTATTCAATTTTTCTATCGGACATTTCGAATACAAATTTTAATGGTCTTAGTAAAAATCGTATTCGAGAAACTCTCTAGGTACTTATTGTTATTGATTTTGAAAAAAAAAAACCAGTTGCTATTATAGTGTATAGATATATCAATTTTATATTTTGTATATAATTATTTTTCTTGTAAAAAATCATCAAATAGAATTAGATCTGTGAATGTTGCGCCGATTTGGTGAAAAGTTTTATTTTATAAATGGGTTTAACATAAAGCAAAGGGAACCCACCAAAAATTATATTGTTTTTAATTTTTAAGTCAATTCTAACGAGGATGTCCATCTTAACAGGTACTAACAAATTCGGCTATGAGAATTAGTTTTAAAACCGCGTTGATCGGCATGAGCTTGTCCTGGCTGTGGCAAATATTATTGTTTTTTCCTTTTATTAAAATCATTATAAATATTTTATGTTGGCAACCCTTTTTCGCGGATCGAAGTATACAAATTCGATGTAATAAAAATACAAGCCTTGCATGAAAACTCAGGTGATTGGGAGCGTCATTAATGTCACGCAAATCGGCGGATATTACGCCATATTTCTCGTTTAGAAGCGCCTGATTCGCGTGATATGAACCGCTGGTATCCCCCGGGCTGCGGCTTCGCTACTGTTGATCATCACAATTCACTTTACTCATATATACATCGTGCATTTTTATCGACTTACATCTTCAGCCCATTTCACCTATCCAATGACTATTGAGCATTAGTAAAGAAGATAGGGATTTTTGAATGTCACTTAACGTATAAAGGGTGTATCTGACATCGACGCACAAACGAGTACCATGGATCCAGTACATGATTCTGAACCCAGTGGTGGAGAAATTTTTCATCGGCTTTTTCATGACTTAAAAAAAAATATATTATTATTTTTTTCACTTTAGACCGTTCATAATTGCTATACTTTAATAACCCAATAAGATTTTAAAGTAAAAATTAATTAATTCGCTTTTTAAACACTGTGAATTCTGTAACCGTTCATTAACGACGTAAATAACTATCATAATTTTATTAGTGGCATGTGGTCTAGTTTTTCCGCGAAGTTTGCGGTACGGTGTCAGATACACCCTGTATATGTATTGTATGATCTATGTAAATAGTACACTGTAGACTACCTATATTATTTCTCTATCCTTCCCCTTAGAATTCCATCCAAAGGTTATCTGTAAAAGATTGCTCTTAGCGATAAGACCGCCCAATGTGTCACCCTTTGTAAAATCTTTTTATTTATGTTTCTGTAATCTATGCCGCTTCATTTCGCGTCCTCTTGGACTCAAACTGCGTTCGGCATATAACCTGTTTCAAACTCCGGCATGAGTCATAAGAATGTTTTTATATTTTAAAGTATACAAATATCGCTTTTTTTATTAATGTTATCTTTTAGTCTTCGGATGGCTGAAGTGCGCTGTCGTTGTAAAACGATTAAAATTACACCCTGTATACTACTTAATTTTTAATGAAATACGCGGTAGTTGTAGACAATACGATATTATGTTCATGTTATTTTTGACTCTATTACGTTAGGCATACAGTCCAAAATCACATAACACTTAACTGCTCGTAATACATCACCCACTAACCATCGTATTGTTAAGTATTAATATTGAATTATAATTAATGATCTCACTTCATTGTCACACAATATCGGCTGAGTAAATGTGTCATACACCTAATTACTGATACAGATACTTTATTAAACAGAAAATGCCTAATTCGGGTGCGAATAACTGCCCGCAAAATATCTAGAATAAAAGTAATATTGCCCAACGTTACTTAATTAAATGTTGCACTGAACTCTTTCCCCTTTATTCATAAACGTGATTAACGACAGTTTAACCATGCATTTTTGACGTTTGCACTTCATTTAACATTAATAATCACTACACACATGATGATTAATGTTAAGTAACGTTAAAACGTCTAAAATGCATGGTTAAACAATCGCTAATCACTAGTTAACTTTAAGCAACGTTTATGAATAGAGGGATTTATTTTTAACACCTGACCTGGGCCTGTAGGCAATGTAACATCGCTTCGTAGCGAAGCGAAATTGAATACCAAAGTAACCAATGGCGGGAACGATTGACCACGTGATTTATCGCGTCGCGTGACCAATCGTTCCCGCCATTGGTTGGTTTGGTATTCAATTTCGCTTCGCTACGAAGCGATGTTACATTGGCTACAGACCCTAACAGAACACTTCGTTATACTTCTTGACTATCGTTCATCTCTGAGCTACCCCTTGACGTGTGTTGTAACGTCGCACCCACACATCTCGCGTGATGACACAATTATTTAGTTGCGATTTTAATTTATGTGGACATTCATGTACCAAAAAAAAGTAATATATTATACACGACTAGAGCTGGACAATACAATGTGTTATAAAATTTTCACAGAATAATAACACCTTAATGAGTACACATATATTTTTGTTATGACTATATCTTGTAATTGTTGATTCATTTCTAAAATGAACGACTGAAGTTTCATTGTATTATATTATTTTCAGTAAATATGTATCGGCATTCGGTGGGGCTGCGTACGAGTCAATCTCATAATTTCCTCTTTGCCCGACTGAATGTTACTGAGTTATGTTTATCTAAATATAATTTGCATAAAATATTATTGTAAATTGTTTTAGGAATGGATGTTTATGATAAGTATAGTTGTAAACGTATTATCATTTGTAAGTATAATGTTTGTTTTAATGACAGTTTGATCTCTTACGGTTACGTTTGCGGCGGTGCCGCGTCGGGCGACGTGCTCGTTCGCTTACTGTGTCGACCTACCTGTTGATACAGTTATAAGTATGTTTTAATACATCACATTTGTTGGAATGTTTAAGTGTTACATTTTTAAGATTTTCTCACGACCCCTCTACTGACTGACTCTGTTGTATTGAACGATTCCATCCATCCGTTAGTTCAAATGTTCAACTTGTAATGTTAGTGTTGTTGTTTTGACTGACTACGTGCTTGTAGTGAGCCACGGTAAGCGACGGCGAGCCGTGCCCGTTGTCCGTCAGCTCCCCCCCCACTTACACCTCTGTCACAATATTTATATCTACAAAACTATATTTATCATTCGGTTATTATTTATGTATCACAAAAAATATTTAATTTATTGTTAGAACAGTGCGTTGTCGTTTTAAATCGTACCAGTGTTTCGCTTCGATGAAGTCGCGCCGTCTACTGCACGGTCGCGTGATCGCACGGTCGTAAGGTCGCGTGACCGCGCGGTTGCTCGGTCGCGCGGTTACTCGGCCGCGCGGTTGTTCGGTCGCGCGGTTGCTCGGTCGCGCGGTTGCTCGGTCGCGAGCCTCTAGTGTAGTGTTGTACAGTTGTTCCGCGTACGAATGTCACATGGGTGCAAGCGGCGACGGGACGCTTTAAGAGTACAAATTCTGTATAAGTCCCTCAAGTTGTGTGTTAATTCTAAATGTTAATTTTTAAACACGAAACAGGGAGAAGGTATCGTCAGAATACGATAGCTAGCGCGGGCGACGTCAGGCCACGGAACCAGTCAGCTCTGCCTTTGGTGTTGTCTCTTCATTAAATACGTTGTCTGTACTCTATTGCTACAGTGAGTTTTGTTGCTGTAACTTCTGTGTTTGTTCACTTGTAGCATACGCGCTAGGTGCGCCCTAATGTTAGGACGGTGTACCACTGTAACGATAGGGTATTACAAATTGTCGCGCACTGTACGCGCGCACTCTTATTAGATAAGAAATGTGTTATTAGAAATGAATTACAATAAAAACCCGTTGCGCCCGCGCCTCGGATCGCCTCCGCAACCCTTTACTCAACTTAGTCGCTGTAAAAATTAGTCCGGCGTTGTAAAAAAAATATCAGTGCATTTGTAAATATTGGAGCCAAAATTTTTATACAAATTATTTCATAAATATATTCTTGGACCAAGTTGTGTGTGGAGGCGAGTCGTTTCGTGGGCCGGCTGCCGTGCTCCTCGCTCCTAAGGTTTGGCAAACGCAACTGTCACTGTCAAACTGATCTGTCACTGTCAAAAACTGTTGCGTTCGTCAATAACGTTTTCGATTTTGAGAATGCGTTGTACTCGGGAGCGTCGAATGTCCGATGCTGTGTCGTCGTGACCAGCCAACCGCTGTCGGATCGTAGAGGCAAACATTAGGTACTATTGTGACTATGCTGATGTGACATGGCAGCATTATTCAATGTAATTGACGAAACGTGGCACATATAATTTACTTTATGTAAAAAGTTATAGAAATAATTAATTTAATAAAATTATAAATAAAATGTATTTTGTATTTATTAATTACCTTCATCCAAAATCGACAACGGAACAGTACCTGAGAAATAAATTTGAAGTCTAATATACAATATGTAAAGAAAACCCTGTCCGACCCATAAGGATAATAAAGATTTGGTAAACACTTGACCAAATATAATATAAAATTTTACATAATCATCATAGTAACAATACTAATAATTTTTGAAATAATCCTTTTTTCCCGGGAATTAATTCCAATTTCCCGGAAATTTGGTAATTTTTAAAAAAGTGACAACACCGGTATTGTTATAAGCGAATAGCGACGCGACCACGTCACAGGTGCCGCATGCCCTGGCCCCGCCGCCCGCGGAAGGGGTTGTTTACCGCACATGTATTAAGTTACCTCTTTTTGCGAAATAATATTTATTTTTTCAAGGGGATTTTTTTTTTAAGTTCTGCCTGTCTTTGTGGGCATTAGTAGAATCAGTTATCGATACCTAACAAGCCTTCACGGATCGGACAGGGTTTTCTTTACATATTGTATATGTATATAAGGAAACTAGTTAATATAATTATCCTTAGATATGAAGAACAGTAAAACTATAACCAGCAGGGTAATCGCGTAACACATAATCAGTAGCAATGAGTTTAATTTTGACAGTCAGCAATATTCATTGCGTTATATATACATTCTTGAGATGACACATTTTTCGTACATATGGAGCAATGGATTAGCAATATGCTTTAAAGTTATTTCAATTAATAGTAATCAGAAGAAGTATGTTACGCAATCAGTGTACAGACGAAAGAAAATGTTGCAGTTTTGGAGCCTGGTGCCATAGGTATACATCAGGCTCCAAAACTGCAACTTTTTCTTTTCTCTTTTAAACCTATACAAAGATATGGTACGAGGTTTTAAAGCCGATCAATTCATTAGTAAACCGTGAAAAGCCAGTTGAAGTGAGCTACCAGTATTAAAGTATTTTGTTTCTTTGCAAACATGGGTATAGCAAATAGGTGATTTTTTTACAAATAGTTCGCCATATTTTACCGTCACATGGGCATGCAAATGTTCACAATTCAAAATTTATGCTACAGAACTTTGGAATTACAAGGAAAATTATACAGTATGTTAACTAACAGAGGGCGTTCCCGTTAACCCGAAATAGTATAGCATACATACATGCTAAAAAAATATTTCCATTCGAAAACAAAATGTTTTAAAATTTTTTCCAATATGAAAATATTCAATAAAAATTTTAAATTGACATGTAAAAGAAACACACTGTACACGCATTAGTAAGAATTTTAATAATTCCAAACAGAAATATATTAAAAAAATCAAAACAGGGTCACAATAACTATGTCAAAAAGTGTAAACCGTAGTTCAATCAAACAAGTGAATCATTATCAAAAAAATCGTCAATTGTATAATAAGTCTTAACAATTAAAATGTCATTTAGCGCTTTTTTTAATTTTACTATTGTCAAATTTTTTATAACATTTGGATTTTGGATTTATGTTCGTGGGTCAACACCAAAAAAACTTTTTCGCATTAGTGCGGTTTTACACTTCACTTGACACAGTTGATTAACCTATTGAGTCTGTATTGGATTTCTTTTGACCTCTGATATTTTTTTAAACAAATGTGGGTTACACTTCACAAATAGAGCCGTTTCCAATATATGTAAACAAGGCATAGTTAAAATTTTTAATGATTGAAAATGGGGAACACAGCTATCTGTCGTCTGAAGGCCACACATTGACCTGATGCATCGCTTCTGCAACCTAAACATCAGTATTGCTAGCCCTTAGCAATCTTAGCATAGATGGAATACTAAGGTCCTTATTACAGAACGTTACTCAAGACTCAAGCATTACTTTAAACTAGTTTCAACCAATCAAAAGGCTTCAAACGAGACTTAAGTAGAGCTTGAGTTTTGAGTGACGTTCTGTAATACGAACCTAAGTGTTCTCGTTGAAGTGGTTACCGAATCAGCCCCCTAATCGGCGAACACATTTTTGTCAAATGATTGCGACTAGTTGGGATCAGTTGGTAGCGTTCGGGCCGCCCATTGGTCCGTTCAGTTCAAACGATCCCAACTAGTCGCAATCATTTGGCAAAAATGTGTTCGCCGAATAGGGGGCAGAACTGCATGGTAATTGCGTAGCAAACTATCAGTGGTAATGGGTTTCATTTTGACAATTGAACAATATTCATTGCGTTATTTACGGGGGAGATATACTTATTTTTCGAATAATTGGAGCAATGGACAAACAATATGCTTCAAAATTAATCCAATTGATAGTAAAGTGGTAGTAGTGTTACGCAATTAAGGTGCAGATTAAGGTAGAACTGTTAACAACTACGCTCGAACAGAGATGATTGATTTATTGTAGAGAGTCATCATTATCATCATCACCCTATAGCAGTCGATATCACTTGCCTCTGTGCTAAAGTATTGGATAGGCTGCTTGACAAAATCCTGCCCCCTACCTAATCGGCGAACACATTTTTGTCAAATGATTGCGTCTAGTTGGGATCAGTTGGTAGCGTTCGGGCCGCCCATTGGTCCGTTCAGTTCAAACGATCCCAACTAGTCGCAATCATTTGGCAAAAATGTGTTCGCCGAATAGGGGGCAGAACTGCATGGTAATTGCGTAGCAAACTATCAGTGGTAATGGGTTTCATTTTGACAATTGAACAATATTCATTGCGTTATTTACGGGGGAGATATACTTATTTTTCGAATAATTGGAGCAATGGACAAACAATATGCTTCAAAATTAATCCAATTGATAGTAAAGTGGTAGTAGTGTTACGCAATTAAGGTGCAGATTAAGGTAGAACTGTTAACAACTACGCTCGAACAGAGATGATTGATTTATTGTAGAGAGTCATCATTATCATCATCACCCTATAGCAGTCGATATCACTTGCCTCTGTGCTAAAGTATTGGATAGGCTGCTTGACAAAATCCTGCCCCCTACCTAATCGGCGAACACATTTTTGTCAAATGATTGCGTCTAGTTGGGATCGTTTGGGCCGAACGGACCAATGGGCGGTCTAAAAGATCCCAACTAGTTGCAAACATCATCATCAGCCTCTACTCGTCCACTGCTGGACATAGGCCTCCTTCATGGCACGCCAACAACCAGCCACCTTTTTGATGTCGTCGCTCCATCTCGCCCAAGGGCGTCCTACGCTAAGTTTGCCGAGACGCGGTCTCCACTCGATTCATAAATCGAAAAATCGGCGAACACATTTTTGACAAATGATTGCGATCATTATATCTGGGACAAACAGTCCAACTAGGTAGGTCCCACTTCGAGAAAGAGGTGTCTCGGCGAATCCAGCTCGGTTGGGCAGCGTTCGGGAAGCTACGCTACATCTTCTCGTCGTCCAAGATACCACAGTGTCTCAAGACTAAAGTCTTTGACCAGTGTGTGTTGCCAGTGATGACTTACGGAACTGAAACGTGGTCGCTCACAATGGGCCTCATACGAAGGCCCAGAGTCACACAAAGGGCAATGGAAAGAGCTATGCTAGGAGTTTCTCTGCGTGATCAAATCAGAAATGAGGAGATCCGCAGAAGAACCAAAGTCACCGACATAGCTCTGCGAGTCGCTAAACTTAAGTGGCAGTGGGCAGGGCACATTGCTCGTAGAACCGATGGCCGATGGGGCAGCAAGGTTCTGGAGTGGCGGTCACGTACTGGAAGACGCAGCGTAGGGAGACCCCCAACAAGGTGGACTGATGACCTGGTGAAGGTCGCGGGAAGCCGATGGATGCGGGCAGCACAAGACCGGTCATCGTGGAAAGCCTTGGGGGAGGCCTTTGTCCAGCAGTGGACATCTATAGGCTGAGGAAGAAGAAGAAGATTGCGATCATTTGTCAAAATGTGTTCGCCGATTAGGGGGCTTGTTAAGCATATCCTTCTCGAAATGGTCCGTTTGCCTTTAGACCAAAATTATTGGCACCGATTTCCTTGTTCACAAACTAAATTAAATTAAATTCAGTGCATCTCTTTCTTTCTTTTTCATTAAGAATAGTGTTGCCCAAATTCAGTCTTGGTCTTGCAGTCTTGGTCTTGTTCTTGCGTTTTTGCAAGACCAAGACCAAGAACAAGACCGCGTATTTTTAGCAAGACCAAGACCAAGACTGACCGTGCAAGACTTGAGCAAGAACAAGACATAGCCTGCAAGACTCTTGCGTCTTGCAGCTAGGACTTAGCGCTATTTCACTGAGTAGTTAGGTTTCAGTTCGGTGTATAGGTAGGTACGCTTAGGAATTCTATGAGACGCAAAAACTGTATCAAAGAATATGAAAAACTGGACCTATGCGCATTACGACTAATACCATATACATAGCGAATAAAAAAATATCTATTAAAATCAAACTGAGTGCATGCATAGTTATGTTTTAACCATCGGCACTTTGATAATGCGGCATCAAAGGTTTTGTACTTACTTCTCAAAGAAATTTGCCGCTTTTCGGAAGTACATGGTTATGATACACGCGCCGGCGGCTTCTTTTGAAATCTAAAGCAATCGTTGCCGCCACGCCGAAATCATAACATTTGACACTATTTGATTGCCGCCATAGGGCGTAGGTATACTCATGCAAAATAATTTCGAATTTTAAGAGTACCTACAGGTGTTCCAAAGAATAAATAAGTTTCAGAGTGCTTAGAATGAAAATGAATACATTATACTGATCACGCAAGTAGTATTATGATTAGGATAAAATGGTAAGGATAGATAGTAGATGTCATATTAATTCATTCTAGTAAGTATATATTATAAGATTGATTACTTATATGGTTTTAAACTAATTACTTAGGTACTATTATTGTACATTTAGTCATTATATTTCTTAAGTTTTTACAAGAAAAAATAGCAAAAAAGTGTTCAAATATCACCCGTTTAATAAATATTGTAGCCACTTTAATAAATAATACTTGAAACGTGTAAAAAAATTCTACAAAAATTTGTTTTTTTACATGTTTTAGCAAATGTAAGCTTATAAATCATAAATGTTTATTAAGAAACAGTTACTTCCATGGAAAACGACATATAGGTCAGTTGATTTTTCGAATTTCTTATCAAATCTTCAGTTATTTATTAATCTGCTTGATCTTTACTATGGCTATGTTAATTCAAGCTCACAATGTTCCAATTCTAATATGTTTTTCTAAGATTTAAAGTAAACTTTAATAAATAGTAATAGACTAATAGGTAATTGCAAGACTTGCAAGACTCTTGCTGCAAGACCAAGACCAAGACCAAGACTGGGAGCGCAAGACCAAGACCAAGACCAAGACCAGGTGTATTGGCGCAAGACCAAGACCAAGACTGGCTAAGTCTCGTCTTGTTCTTGCATTTGGGCAACACTAATTAAGAAAAGGACAGAAGATAAAACGCAGTCTAGACCTGTCAAATTAATGCGCTCCTGACGTAAACTGGCGTATTTTTAGTCGCCATTTTTATAATCGCGTCTAAACTATCTATGGAGTATCTTAATTTGACAAGATTAAACTAAAATGTTATGTTCTATTCTTTTCTTAACCTTTTGAACGCCCATCTATATAATACGCGATGTGTCCTCCTGCGCCACACTACAAATGTATAACGTATGTATAGTAAAACGTAGGGATGGGATTAGTGTCCTATCGACAAATAATATTATACATATAAAATAATGTTTATTCACCAATTTACGAAGCTAAATAAAAACTGTAATCGTAATTTAATATTTTATTTTATTTCATAAAAAAAAAACAATATGTAAACCTGGATATATTCCCCACAATAAAGAAAAGAATTTTAAATTTATTAGACGTGTGTTCTACAAGGCACATCCCTATTTGTCTCCAAATGTAGTCCTTCTACTTCATATCAAGTAGTTGGCGCTCGAGGCACGTCAAAATCCTTTCTGTTCTAGGGATGTCTAGATTTCTATGGTATATATTTTATATTCACTGTGGTCGAGTTACACGTGCATAAACTCAACCGATTCCTGCATAATTTATTTCATTTACTTACAACAAATACAATTAATAGAAGCTAAATACGTGGTTTTCTACGTTTTAAAAAATAAAATAAAATGGAGGGTGTCTGTTTTACACAAGACCTTTTTTTAATGGTGTCGCTAAATACTCGCAATTATTTTTCTGGTTTGTAGAAACTAATAGAAAACTGAAGAAAATTCCTGAAACGGAAGTTGACGACTTAACGGAATGTCAAGACGACGAACTATTTCAAAATTCTAATTCAGACTTGAACAACTCGCAATAATTCGTCATATTCACAGTCACAATTTTTTTTATAAGGACACGTGCGCCAACTCAAGATGTAAACATTGCACTACACTAAAATGCACAAGGTCACTATGACCTTGAAACCCGTCCGCTTATAACGTCACAGATTTCCTTCTATACACGTCGGTGGCGCGTACGGACCGCTAACTAACTAACTTTGTAGGGATGGGTTTTTCAAACGGGGTTTCACTATCGACAATGATTAGAAAACCTATTAATTCTTGATTGAGGTGAATAAAACCTAGTTTAAAGTGTACAATATTTATAAAATATTATATATTTACGTCATTTTCTTGCAATAATAGTATTTATGATCATTTCGACGAGATGAAATATAGCGAGGTCTTCGTCGTGTCCCATCACTGGCTTACTTGATATCAAGTACTTGGCGCTGGGGGCATTAAAATATTTTCTGGCGTTTTTGTTTCTATTGAAAATTAAACAAATAAGAACTTATTATGCGTGAAAAAGTTAAAAATATGGTTGATAACAGGGCAAATTTCCATAAAAACAAAATAAAAGGTCTTGTAAAAGTCGTAAATTTATTTTAAACTGTGATTACTTCTAATCAAGTAGTGGCGCTGAGGGCACGAAAATCTCGAACTTGTATAGAAGTGATTGGCGTTCAAAAGGTTAACGTTCTATTCTTTTCTTAACGAAATGGAAATAAAAAGATGCACTCTTAAAATTAGTTTAGGGAAGAAGAGAATCGGCCCATTGTCAACTAATAGTGCAATGTTGAGCCTTATGCAGACTGTCCAATATTAAACCGACAAATGGCCTCCTGTAATAGCAAGTTTCTTGGATTTATCGAGGGCCTTCGACCTGGTTAATTATGACCTGCCCTCTCACGCACTCACGATACTAATGTCCCGGCTGATGTTGTCACCGTTTAGTTTTTGGTACAGTAGTCAAAAAAAAGTACAAAGTACGAACACCTTTCGGTGTTCTATAGGATGCATTTTGGGGAGTGTGAGGGAATTGCATGATTTAATTCCCCCATCTCCGTTCCACCATCGGACGACCCGTCGTACGGCGAGTTTCCACCCTTACGTTGTTAACACCACTACGATCCGGACGAAGCGTTTCGCCTCCTCCTTTATACCGCGCACATCGAGGGACTGGAACAATTTGCCAGCGGCGGTGTTTCCGTCGGACTACAATTTGAGTGTCTTCAAGGCTAGAGTGAATAGGCTCTTAATAAACTAGTGCGCTTTACCATCAACGATTGCGTCACTGCTTACCATCAGGCGGAATTGCGGTCAAGCGCTAGTTTGTAATTAAAAAAAAAAAAATTAAAGTGGGCAGGCTCTTATTCTGCTATGTATGGTCTGGACTGTGGGGTAAGGGGGAGGGCTGAGCTTCCCCAGTCTTTTTCATCATCATCATCATCATCAAGCTTTTTTTATCGTCCCACTGCTGGGCACAGGTCTCCTCTCATACAGAAAAGGATTGAGCGTAATCACCACGCTTGATCAATGCAGGTTGACGATTTCAGACAGTCCTAGTGTACCTAGTAGTGTCCGTTGTAGCGCGTTTTTGTAGAGGCATGTTTGCAGAGGCGAGGGTCCACGGGTTCGTCGCGATCATGTGGAAGATTTGCGTTCTCCAATGGCATCCTGAATGTGTTTTCAGACCGACGATGGCAGTTTCTCCTCTTACATACCCACTTTAATTGATTTGATACTAATATTAGGCTCAGCTATACCTCTCATCACTAACTCCCATCGTGATACTGACAAAACTAAATTGTAGTTAGTTAACCTTACTAAACTGTAGTACCTAAATATAAGAATTGAAAATCGGCGTTTGACAGGAGTTGTCGTGTAACGACAAGAAAACTAATTTTAAAAAAAAGAGGGAATTCAGTAGATTAAAAATTTATTATAAACAGTAAAGGAATAAACAAAGAAATGAAGGTGAAATGGTATGGATGAGGTGAGGAAAAACAAAATAGGTGAAAAGGTTCTGTCGGGCAGCAGAAGCAGACGCTGGCAGAAGGAGCGACACCAGCAGTAGGAGTGGCTCCGGCGGCAAAGGGCCGGCAGCAGGAGAAGGCGCGCCTAGTAGCAGAGGCGACACCGGCAGCGTGTACCCCTGAAAGGGCTCTGGAGGCAGTATTTTCCTAGACTTAATATTTTAAGCTGCTTACTTGAAAGCCAGACCTCAACTGACCACTGCTCTGCGAGGATTTCTAAAGAAACCTCGGAGAACGGATGCAGGTCGAAATTTAAATATTCAAACACATAGACGAGGGAACGGTAAATAATTTTAAATTAAAAGAGTTCGGATGACAATTACGAAAGAAAACAACAAGAATTTTGATGAAAAGGTTGTTATAGAGACATCATCAACAATGTCGTCAAAAATGTCATAATAATGAAAATGTTTTGTAATAATGTGAATATAAGTGAAATTCATTCGAAAAGTGCTATAGATACAGCTTCCTACGCTAAGAGGTCGCTAAGTCGCCGAAACTTAGGCTTAAAGTTGAGGACTGTGTCTGTGAACTAAATAATGAGTCCTGGTGTAATGGAATATGATCAAAACAGAGCCTCGTAGTAATGGAATGCATATTATGATCTGTGGAAATGAATGATACATAATATACAATATGTAAAGAAAACCCTGTCCGATCCGTAAAGGTATTGTTAGGAATCGATAACTGATTCTATTAATGCCGACAAAGCCGGAATAAAGTTTTAAAAAAAAAACCTTCTAAAAAAATAAATATTATTCCGTAAAAAGTGGTAACTTAATACATGTGTGGTAAGCAACCCCTTCCGCGGGCGGCGGGGGGCAGGGCACGCGGCACCTGTGACGTGGTCGCGTCGCTATTCGCTTATAATAATACCGGTGTTGACACTTTTTTAAAAATTACCAAATTTCGGGGAAATTGGAATTAATTTCCGGGAAAAAAGGATTATTTCAAAATTCATTAGTATTGTTACTATGATGATTATGTAAGATTTTATATTATATTTGGTCAAGTGTTTACCTAACCTTTATTATCCTTATGGGTCGGACAGGGTTTTCTTTACATATTGTATAAGTATGCATATGAGGATAAATAATAAGTGTGAGTATATATGAATATGTACATAACATTACAGAGTAACCTAAATATTGCTGATTTTAGTCTAGTTTAAAGGCATTTGTGACGAGAATCTGCATCATTGTGTAATAAGTAAAAGTGGATTTTTAACCACCAAAAACACTATCGCCCATAGTGCGGGCACCCTTGCTCTACCCTGATCTAGAGCTAGGTAGCAGTTTTAGGTGGCGTACTTGCTGTATACAGAATAAATAAAATCACATTATCAGAATCAAATATTTCTTTATTAAGCTAAAGATAGTCTGGCAATATCGACCAGCGAATGACCAGAATTACAATATCATACAAAACATAACCACAACAATATAAAACATTGGCCTAATCTTTGGTTGAGGTACAATTTACACAGAAAAATGTTCATAGGAAACCATTTTGAATACTAAAACTGACTGGCAATAGTTTTTTTTTTTTAATAAGTTCTTTAAGATAATAATTGTGATTGGAAAGTCATTTCAAAAGAAAAAAGAAATGAAGTTTCACTCAAAATACAATACATCGCCATCCAGTTCCAGTTTCGTAATCACACAAAAGACCTAGAAGAAAACAATTATAAATTCATGAGAAACTTATACTAAACGAGTAATTACTTTGGAATGTTATTCGATAAAAACTTAACTTTAAAATGTTTATGTTTAAAGAGCATTCAACGAAACGGAACAATAAAAAGGTAGGTTATACCAACCGTATAGTGTTCATTAAAATATGGCTGGCAGGATATAGTAATATATGTACATGTATATAAGCCCGGCCATAGGTTGATATTACAATGGAACCTTGTCACAATAACAGCTGCGTGACGTCATCGGTCGCACAAAAGGACAGCTAGCAAAAAACTTTTTAATACAAATTTAATAAGCTAGGGTTATGGGTTTATTTTTAATTTATAATTTTATTATGCATACACTTTTTATACCTAATAATAATTTAATTCTCTCATAATCTGACAAATGAACTTTCATTCAGTATAACGAATTTCAAGAGAACGAGTATTTCTTATGAGATATAAGAATTTTTGTCTAACCATATTTATATTCTGTTTGTTATGCTTAAATTTCAACTGCTAATGAATTTAGACAACAAAATTCAAGAACATCAATAAAACAGGATAACAAAAACAAAAAGCTATAACAAGGATTAGATGCGCGTAAGCACGTAAGCGCGGGCTGTCCTTGCGAACGTTACTGACGGAGCGACTTCGACTACGTCACCAACATGGCCGCCAATCGTAATATCAACGTGCGGGGCTTATAGTCACTTAGATTCGTATTACAGAACCTCATTTCAAATGTAATCATTACTTAAAACTCGTTTGGAGCCAATTTCATTGGTTTAAAACTAGTTTTTCAGTCATTCTCGAGTCTTTAGCAAGGTTCTGGAATACGGTTCTTAGAAACCTCAAGTGCTTTTCGCAATACATATACGTTGACTTTAAAGTATTCCCCTCAAAAAAATATAATTGAAGGGCGGGTCTGTAACCATTTCACCGTCAAAATTTAGGTGAAGTGAACATGGAACTGTCATCATCATCACCATCATCTCAGCGTTAACCCCAGTCGCATCCGAAGCTTTTTCAGCTTTGGAATCTGGGGTTCGCTTTACCAGTCTAACTGCTGATTTTGGCTAAACTTCGATATTTTCCGTGAAGCGACAGCCCTCTGACCTCCACAACCCGAAGGCGATATCGAAGCATTGCAGTTAGACAAATTGTTGAACTTTTGAGGGCTCCAACAACCCGTAACGACTGCCACTAGATGTTCGTTAGGCAACCGGGACCAACGGCTAAACATGCTTTCCGAGGCACGACCAGACCAGTGGAAATATTCGTATTCATGCACACAAATATTTTCACTGCGCGGGGATCGAACCGGCGCCTCCTTGCGCAGCGGCCGCGTTCGCTACCACTACGTCACGGAGGCTGACGAACGCTGAACGTAGAACTGTCATTCCAACTAATAACAGGGATTGACAATTCACTTCACCTAACTTTTATCGGTGAAATTCCTACAAAATCGATCGAAGCTGCATATCCTACAAAAAACCAAAATCAAATATTTTTAATAAATAATTTACTTTTGATAACAAAACAGCATTAACAATGGCTAAATCTGTTGTATCAAGCTTAAATTTGGTACAATTGTTAAACTACATAGTAATAATAATATATGTCGACCTTAGAAGCATTAGGTTGCATGAATAGCTCGATCTTAGTAGCAGTAGGTCTTATGTATAGGTCCGACGATCTCTTCATACGACCTACTGCTTCTAACTAAGGTCGAGCAATACTTATGTACCGGATATATTTCGATCTTAGAAGCATTAGGTCGCTGTTTTGTCGTTAAAATAAACTATCGAGTCAACCATTGACAGGCGAGTCAATGGTTCTACAAAACAACCGAAATGTTTTTCGATGGTTTCGAGTCAATGGAATCGACCGCTTGTTTTCAATTGTTCGAATCAGTCATTGAGTCTCGCTCCACTCGATGAGCGAGGGAGCCGACGGAGGTCACTTGAGGTCAGTCGATTGCATGCATCGAGCTGAGGTGCATGTTAGTTAAAGGCGAGATCGTGTCAGAGTTAAGTCGTACGAGCCGCGCGTAATTTGTGAACATTTATTTATACCGTTATTTACGATGCAGTGTTTAATTTTTAGCTAGTTTTTTACCCGACTGACTTTACATTTAAATTTATACATGTCTAATTAATAATTTCGGAATAAAAAGTAATCTGTTAGTCCCGTTATAAACCGTGCTAAATTTAATCCAAATCCGCCCACTAACATCCATCCATCCTAACTTCCGAATTTAGAATAGCTGTATGAGTTATGACACAAGTAAGCCTTCATATAACCTGAATTTAGTTTGCTCAGAGTAAGCAACTGAATTGATTCCAATCATTTTTACACCATGTTATATTTTTTCACAAATTCATTTAGAAATTGTTGCAGTGTGGTTTCCGGGCGCACAACACATTTCACGGCAGATCAATGATATTAGGCGCGTGCGCACAGCGGGACACTAAGAAAGAATTTATTAGCGGTATGTTTAAATCTCGTGTAACAGGAAGGCGAGGATATTTTATCGTAAAAATAATTAACAAATCAAGGACAAACTGCTTCCTCTCAAAATAATATCAACAAATAAAATCGAATTTAACAGAGACAAGCCAAAATCAAATTTCAGCAATAATGTAAAAATTTCCAATTCCTAATAATACTTAATTTATTTAATTATTCTTATGTAGTTACAGTATGGGTCAAAAGTGCATTACCACTTTTGAACTTTAGTGCACTAACAATAAGTGTCAAAAGTGGTACTCCACTTTTGAACTTTACTGTAAATTCATGTACATTTATAACTACAGAAATTATTTCATAATGGTCGATACTAAAATGGTAAAAATAATGTGAAGGTTGTATTAATACTTTTCCCAAGGGGACAATAGGTTGAATTACCGCCATGATTTGCCTACAAACCTCCTTGGGTTAGGCAAAGGTGTACATCGATACACCCACGAAGCTATAAAGCACTTGTTTAGGTATCCAAATTAAATTCATTCCAAACACAATTCAAAGAAACAATCGTCGAATGTCGTCCTCCGTGCCGCAGCGGTCAACACGCCTGTCTGCGACGTGAAGGACCCGGGTTCGATCCCCGGCCAGGTCATGATGGAAAACGATCTTTTCCTGATTGGCCTGGGTCTTGAATGTTTATCTATATATGTATCTAAATATAGTATCGTTGAGTTAGTATCCCAAAACACAAGTGTCGAACTTACTTTGGGGCTAGCTCAATCTGTGTGATTTGTCCGTATATATTTATTTAATCCGAAACAATTTCCTTCTCAATTATATATACAAGAGACTATTGAAGACTAGACATTTTTTTTTACTTTAATTAATTATTTTTTCGACATTGTTATATACGGACAACAAAATATTTCATTTGGGGTTCGACTCACTACAATAATAATTAATAAACATTTCACAATTAAACATCGAAATTATATTTACCCTAACCACCACGTAAATGGCGATTTAATCTTAAAAACAATATTATAATATAATAAGTACAATCAACACCAAAAACAATAATTATTTTATAATTTATTGAAACATTTGTAAAAATAAGCCTCTCATTCGAAATTAAAATACTTTTTATTAGACACACAATATAATACACGTAGATTTTACTATAAATATACATACATTATTAATTACTATTACATTTACACAACGAAAAGGGACTCATTTTAATTTTTAGTTTGCTTTCAGAATATCATTTTCTCTTCCTTATCTCTGTGGCAAAAACTAATGAAAAAGAGAGCCAATTCTCGTACTTCATCTTCATCATCATCAACCTTTTTATCGTCCCACTGCTGGGCACAGGTCTCCTCTCATGCAGAGAATTCTCGTACTTAAAACCGTTTAAATTCACACGAAAACACATAAATATCATTATTTTCATTTCATGTTATTGGACATTAATTGGTATTAAATTTCATTTATAATAGTGGGCTTTAGATCTAAATATTTTTAATATCGTTTTATTTTTGGTAAATTTTTATTCCATCTTATTTATATACCTAAATTATTGACATTGTTGATGATAAATTAATTATAAGTCTAGATTGTATTTATGGATGATGAATTTCATTTTTAACTTTTATTTGTAAACATTCAGACACAATATGTGTTGTTATTAAGTATATAAATAAAATTTAAAAAGTATATACCTAAATGAAATTACTAAAAATACGGATTGTGCCCCTCGGTTTTGAATATTATTAACGTTTCATTAATTTATTGTTTGAACACAACTAAGCAACGCTGACACCAACGGATCCCAAACAATGCCTTGCATTCACATTTAAATGGTTTCAAACGCTTATTTTGTTAATTCCTTCCTTCATTTACGCATAAGAAATTAATAATCCTATTATTATTGCACCAATATCTGATGCCGACTGTACTATTATTTTAAAAATAATAATAATGGTGGGATATATTTTGAACTAGCATAATAAATTCGGTAACTGAATATCTACATTCCTATATAAGTATTAATATCTAAGAGTAAAGACATGCAAATATATCGACGAATAAACCAACTATAAGACACCAATAAGTACTCCGACAAAACGTGTAAAAAATATCATGTTTTAAAAATGTATTTCTAATAATATTTTGCGGAACTAAAATTGTCCTCCATTTTTTAAAACTACTTCAGTGATTCGCACTAGTCTATCATTTTAACTAATAAAGCTTATTTAATTTTAGTAGTAACAATAATACTATTAGCTAGTAACTAATTGTCTAAGTCCACCCCATTTGGTTAGGACAGCGAATTATAACTACAGTGAGCATTTTATAGGAATTTATGAATTGATGTTAGTGTATCGTTCGCGGCAAAATTCGGCAGTTACGCAGTAAAATTTCGGCAATACCACGGTAATAGTAGGGTAATACCGCTATAACAGTAGGGTAATACCGCTATAACAGTAGGGTAATACCGCTATAACAGTAGCGTAACATCACTATATTCATAGGGTAATACCACTATAATAGGTTTACTTGAAAGTAGTTAAGATGCACTTAAGTTTACTTCAATTTTATGAACACAATGTATTGAATTTGGCTATTCTTGATTATTGTGATTGAATATGAGAATAATAAAGCCCTGATAACACTGACCAAGATTGTATAGAAATAGTATTGCGCAATTTAAGTTGCTGCCAAGCTTGGCAATGTTGCGTTATCACTGGGTAATATCGTAGCGATACTTGGCAATCGTCGATATTAAAATTATTTGTAATATGTTTTGTTACTCGATGACATTTCTACACCTAAGTTATTTAAGTGAACCGGTATTTAGATTTAACTTAGTTCAACAATGACGCCGATTTTCTAGTTCACAAACTAAACTTAAGTACAATGCATCTCTTTCTATATCGTTAAGAAAAGGACAGAAGATAAAATATTAATTTAGTACTGTCAAATTAAAATACTCTATTGACAGTTTAGACGTGATTAAAACATGGCCTCTAAAAATACGCCAAAGTCGGACTAATTTGACAGGATTAAACTAATATTTAATAATAATGTTATGTTATGTTCCATAATATTAATGTTATGGAACTCTAAGTCCATATGTATCTAATTGAATTGTAATCATTGATTTGTAAGAGACTGTTTGTTTCCTAAATAAAAATAAATAAATAAATATTTCTCGTGACAGACGAGAAATATTAGTTTTATTTATATTAGCTTTTAATAATAATAAAGATGCATTGATCTTAAAATTAATTTGTGAACAAGTGATTCGGGCCAGTGTTTTTTTGTCGAAGCAGGCTTCTCGCTATTTTTTTTTTTTTAATATTAAAATGGCTGCGATACCCTAAAAGCTGTGGTTTCAAACATTTCTCTTATATTTTCTATATCGAGTGCCGAATTGTTTTTCAATTTCATTAAAACTTTTATAAAGACCGAAGTCTGGTAAATACTCTTGATTTTTCAAAATACTTTTTTTCGCTTAAATATAAATCAATACTTTTTTTTCATAGTAATCTTTAAAAAATTCGTGATGTAACCCAGACTTATAAAACAAAGCATATTCCACCTATATAATAATACATAAATAAAGAAATAATATTTATACATTACTCTGACAAGAAGTTCAGAAAACTAAAATAAACACGCATGTGTGTAGTTTAGTTTAGTACATTTTAAAAACCAAATTATATAAAAACAAAAAGAAAAATGAATCCGAAAGTTCTATAAGAAACCAAAAGGCTCCTATCTCGGCATGATGCTTCGAAAATTAAAAAATAAATGTCGCAGCGCTGGTATTCTTATAGGACTTGCTATGACATCATAGATTATTAGGGTTATAAATAAATAATAATATACTATTATATTAATAAGTGCCTTAATCCATAAGTTTAAATAAATATTTTTATAAGTAGCTACCGTCCGCATAAAACATAACCTTTACTACGCTTATAAGTCTGCGTTAACATTTACCACGCCAATAGCCGAACTGCCGCCATTTTGCATTCCACTTCAATTCCGTACACATATTAAATAACGCTGGACTATTCTCGCTAAACTTGACCTTGGACAGCTTGACAGTAACCTCGGTCCAAGGTCATTGAACACTTTATCATTAAAAAGCAAATATTTTCTGAATACCTCTTTTAATTGGGGTCGAAAACTTATAATTTGTTCGGCACTTCAGTGACCTTGACGTCTTAGGTTCCAAGGTCAAGGTCATCGAAGAAAATTCGCCTGTAAATACCTGATTAATCCGACGCATGGCTTTTATAACCGATTAAACCTGACGATTCTGTATTTTTAATACAGATAATATTTCATTGTATTACTTCTCGCAATCTGGCACAAGTTGAACGCTGTCTTCATCCCTTCTGTTGCAGTGAGGCCTCCGTAGAGGTCGCGGGTGTTGAAGGAGGGAAAACCTCTCACTTTGATTTCCGCTTTGCTTTTTGCTTAGCGCATTACGGAGGTGACTTTCTCCTGAAATTAATTATGAGTGTTGTTATGAGTATTTTGTGAGGTTAAGATAATAGTACAATTACCATCATCTTAACCTCACAAATTATTCATTATGCCTCGTACAGGAAGATCATAATCTGACCTCCAAAACCTAGTCAAGAATCAGTGTCCAGCCAAGGAGTGAATAAATACTGGTTTTTTATCTTATACTAATATTCAAAACTGAAGAGTTTGTTTGTTTGTTTGAACGCGCTAATCTCAGGCACTACCGGCCCGATTTGAAAATTTTTTTTTGTGTTCGATAGCCAATTAATCCAGAAAGGCTTTAGGCGATATAACATCATGCTGCGGTCAATAGGAGCGGAGCATATAAAAAAACGCGAGACGAAGTCGCGCGCGGCCGCTAGTATTTAATACTAGCAGCCGCCAGCGACTTCGTTCGCGTGGAGTTAGTTATGCTCCGCTCCTATTGGTCGCAGCGTGATGTTATATAGCCTAAATGCTTCCTGGATTAATGAGCTATCCAACGCAGAAAGAGTCTTTCAAATCGGACCCGTAGTTCCCGAGATTAGCGCGAACAAACATACAAACAAACTCTTCAGCTTTATATATTAGTATAGATGAACGAAGCATATGCCCAGCATTGGATATTTATTTTTCGGCTAAAAAAAACAACAAACAAAGCCTAGCTAGACAATAACATGAATCAAAATCTAGTCTCCAATCTCATCTCAACGACATTCAACGTCAAACACTTTGAAACAAAACATTTCAAATATGTCAAACATTTTTGAGAGGTTGAGACTGGTATCAGAAAGGAGGTTCACAATCTGAGTTCAGTCTCCATAATCAGCCCACATCGTTCCTACTATAGGGAGACAGGCCTCCACTTGATGAGAGGTTTTGGCTCCAAGACATGCCGGTTTCCTCACGAAGTTTTCTTCACCATTTTGCGAGCAGTGGATAAACATAATTTATACAAAGTAAAGCGTCTCATGGGATTTGAACCTACGATCTACAATTTGTAAGTTGCGGCCGATACCACTAAGCTAGCACTGTTCTCTTGTTGAGTTCAGTCTCATTATGTGAAAAATACGCCTAATTTTCCTACATTTAGAAAATTTTCTGACATTTTTTTGTCTCTCGACTGGATTTTATCATTTTATACTTATTACAAAAATTGGCTTTCTCACTGTGAACGTTCTTAAAATTACGAGAATACTCTTAAAATTCCGAGAAGACTCATAAAAGAAGGAGAATTGCGTCTCTGGTCAGCCCGGGTTAATCAATATACAGGGTGAGCCATACTTTTTTTTTATTATAAACTAGTGGCTGACCGCAATCCCGCCTGATGGTAAGAAGTGATCCAATCGTTGATAAGTAGTAAGTAACATACACATACGGCTCACTAGTCTGGTGGCCAAGAACTAGTCTGAGCACAGCCCAAAAAGACCTCGAGAAACTACAAAGGTTGGCGTGTGTGGCAATCACCAGTTGCATGAGAACCACGCCTACTGCCGCCCTGCAGGCGATGTTGGGACTGCCCCCCTTCACCTCGTTGTGAGGGAGGAAGCGACATTGGCTGCCTTCAGACTCCACCTATCGGGAACCCTGAGCAAAGACTCCAGGGTCAAACATACACGCCTGATGCTGGATGCAATCGAGAGGCGGCCAATGCTACAAGCACCCAATGACAGGGTACCAAAACAGTACTGCTTTCAAAAGCACTATCAGATAGTACTTGAAGAAGAGCAGTGCGACCACTCAGGACCGGAGGAGTTGAGAGTATACACCGACGGATCGAAAACCGATCAAGGAACGGGCGTTGGAGTGTTCTCACAAGACCTCAACATAAATATATCCAGACCGCTAGGGATGCTCAACACAGTCTATCAAGCAGAGTGTGGGGGCATAACTCTGGCGGCCCTAGCCATAAAAGCCAGAAGAGTTGCGGACACGTGTGTCCGCATACTCACTGACAGTGCTTCCGTCCTCCAATCCCTAAAGCAGAGATGCATCACATCAAGTCTAATACTTGAGTGCCACGATGCATTGGAACGGATAACCGTACCAAACCGCAACACTGCGACACTACAGTGGATAAAGGGTCACAGCGGCTCACTGGGCAATAACGCAGCTGACGAGCTGGCTAGAAGGGCATCCAGCGCGTTGGTCAGCGGACCGGAGCCCATTGTGCCTATCCCCTTTATTCAAATACGCAGATGGCTACAAAAGCATACCTACGAACAAGCGGAGATTTGGTGGTCCTCGTCACCGGGCTGCAGGCAGTCCAGGGAGGCCATGCCATCCCTGGATGACAGGCTAACCAAAAGGTTGCTGCGCCTAGATAGGAGGAACCTACGATTGATGACGGGGATCATCACGGGCCACTGCTCGCTGAATAAGCATCTCCACACAATAGGCATAACAGACAGCCCTCTGTGCAGAGCCTGCATAGAGGCTGACGAGACAGTTGCGCATGTACACTTCGAGTGTACAGGCGTTACCCAAATTAGAAACGAAACCATAGGAGCACCAAGATCTTACACAGATGTTCTCAACAGGCTAGGAGACCTGATAGCCTTCTGGAGGGAGGTGGGCTGGTTGGAATAACCGCCAAAGGCCGCCATGGTCCACGCACAATGGTCCGCTGGAGGGACTGAGTGCGGAAACCAAACCAATAACATAGAACATAGAAGTAGTAAGTAAAGCGCGCTAGTTTATTAAGAGCACATTCACTCAAAAACAAAAATGAGTAGTAAGGACAGACGTCAGTTGAGCGAGATGATGCAATGTTAAACCCAACAACACGACCAACGATGCTGCGCCAGAGGGAGACTGATCTGGAAACCCTCTAGGACTACCTACACTCCCGACACAACAACATTTGGCGCATCGTATGCGGCACACATCGCAACACATCTTCGCCAGACATCATGTCGGAACACTTTGTCTGGTCGGTGGTAACTTCTGCCGGCAGCCAATATTATGGCCTACCACCGAGAAAATCACATACTCTGACGTACATTATGCGGATGGCGTTTAAGATATAAACCGTGACATATAAAACGGTACACAAGAAGTTACTTATTCTAGTAAAGGACACCCACAAAAACATTTCCCTAATGATCTTTTATTTACCTGGTAATGACAAAGGTCGTCCACAGAGAGTGAGGTCATGCGACCTCGGAGACGCGGAGCGGGAAGAGCGAGGTCGACTCGATGTATTGTTGTTACGAGATTCATCGCACCGTGTGTTGCGACGTGGAGATCTACCGCTTAGGAGCTCCTGTAACGTGAGTATGCAGAGTAGGGTAGATTAAAATTCAGTTCAGTTTTGGTATGCGGATCAAACATAATTATTTGTAGAAATGATTTACAATATTGGATATACAATATGTAAAGAAAACCCTTTCCGATCCGTGAAGGTATTGTTAGGTATCGATAACTGATTCTACTAATAAAGATGGGCTAAACTTAAAAAAAAACCCCCTAAAAAATAAATATTATTTCGCAAAAGGACGTAAATTAATACATGTGCGGTAGGCGATACATGCGCGGGCGAAAGGGGGCAGGGCACGCGGCACGTGGTCGCATCGCTATTCGCTCATAATAATACCGGTGCTGTCACTTATTAAAAATTTACTAAATTTTGGGGAAGTTGGAATTAATTTGCAGAAAAAAATATTTTTACAAAATTCATTAGTATTGTTACTATCTTGATTACGTAAAATTTCATATTTTATTTGGTCATGTGTTTACCTAACCTTTATTATCCTTATGGGTCGGATGGAGTTTTCTTTATATATTGTATATTGCAGCTGACTGGTTAAATTAGCCGTTTAATTTTCCTACAAGAAAAATAATAAAAGACTACATTTTATCGTTTTAAATTACGAGAATTGATGTTCTGACTGAAAGTTCTTAAAATTAAGAGAATTCTCTTAAAATAACGAGAATTGGGTTGTATCCTAAAAAATAATTTAATATTCATCAGATAGATTTATAAAAAATATTGAACACGTATTTTTTATTTTTTCTTTCATTCAAATACTTAGGAAGATATATTGATTTGAAATGTCGCATCGCATGGCGTCACGCCGTGGTACAAACTATACCACGGCGTGACGTAATTAGCCCCCACTCCGTAACTTTAATACGCTAATTCTCAGTAGTTTTTGGTAATTTCGACAAAATAAAAAATACGAGTCTTAATTTTTTTTATTATCTATAAAACGGACTATTTTTTTTTTTTTATTTTCATATCTTGGATACATCCTTAATGCCGCTCTCTAACCTCACATGTGGTTGAATAATTCTAACTTATTTGGTTGGGGTGTCCTAACTTAGCTACTGCCACCAATTCAACACGCACGTAAGTTTACACTTTCAACTGTAACTCCGAAATTTATTAAATATCATTAATTTTACAGCCGCCGTTTAGTTAACAGGCTGGGCGGTTAATTAAACGGTTAATGAACCAGTACGCTGCGACATATACATGTAGGTATTTAAAATAATATATCAGAAGTATAATTTATTAAATAATAATTAAAATAAGTAATTCACCATATAAGTATCTAATATACAAATTTGAAATTGGCTCTAAAATGGCGAATATCGCATTTTTTTTATAAACATTTAAAATATTAACAGCTAAAGATGAACACCAGTAAAAAAATACGAAATCAGTGCACAAAAAGCAAAAGTGGTGAGACCAAGAAACTTTTATAGGTAAAACTGGAAACTGGCCAAACTTAGAACATTGTGTTGAAGAATTTTGACCGCGAGTAACCTTTTACAGTCGACATTGACAACCTCTCTCTTTCTTACACACCGTAAAAATTGACACCGTGAAATTATTACTAAGAAAGAGATAGCGCGTCAATGGCGCCGTTTCTCTTTTTCACAAACTAAACTAATTTTAAAATCAATGCATCTTTTGCTTTCTGCTCCATTAAGAAAAGGACAGAAGATAAAATATCAGTTTAGACCTGTCAAATTACTCCGCTCCTGACGTAAAATGGCGTATTTTAGTCGCCATGTTTATAATCGCGCCTGTCTATGGAATATCTTAATTTGACAGGATTAAAATAAAACTAGCTGACCCGTGCGAAAAATTCGCACTATATTGAAAATAGTATTCCATGGTACGAGGGACGAATATCTGTCGATTGGTGGGTCGGACGTTCAGATTGGTTCGATAGAAAGAGAGAAAAAGGGAGAAAACGGTTTCAGACCCTTGGAGAAATAATATACAGTATGTTAAATAACAGAGGGCGTTCCCTTAAACTCTTTAATATATATCATTAATAGATTAAAATAAAAATATCAGCATAGAAAAATAAGCATAAAAAAATCCGAATAAAAAAAAATCTAATTGGAAATAAATTTGAAACCTCCTGTTTTAAATCAAAATAGTAGTCATGTATAAATAAATTGCGACGTTGCCGTCTTTCATGTTCGCGTGTACAGTGTGTTCCTTTTACATGTCAATTTAAATTTTTTATTGAATATTTTCTTATTGGAAAAATATTTAAAACATTTTGTTTTCGAATGGAAATATTTTTTTTAGCATGTATGTATGCTATACTATTTCGGGTTTACGGGAACGCCCTCTGTTAGTTAACATACTGTATGTTGATGGTATCTTCTACCCTTATCTTAATTAAATATGTAGAAAGAAAAGATGCACTTAACTTGAAATTAGTTTCGTTTAGAATCGGCGCCAATGTCAATTTTCAAAGTCATTTTTTATCTTCACTGTTTAATTCAGAGTGTGGCTTCTAGTTTTCCCTATAAGTTTCTTGGGTGAGACGAACACAAAGGACGGCACACTTAAAAATAATGTTAGTAACCTTTTCCTGCGAATTGACAGAGTAAGCGCTGTACGACACCGGACTGTCGGCGGCGAAGTCAAATGCGCTCGACGCACGGTACGACAGTGAATCTTCATGGAAAGCGGGAAACGAGATATTAAAAGTCAGAATAAACTTAGCCGATTTTTTATAATGAATACCTAGAAAAGATAATGTTAACAAATGTGCTTTTTGGATAAACAGTTACCTAATATAGTCTAGGATATAAAACTAAATGAAAGCATTTATTTAAAAATAATATTTGAGTAATCATCAGTGATCGGAATAGGTAGAGTGATTTTTGGTACTTGTATCATAAATGTCCACAGAAAGAATAATGTGGATAAGCCATTTTACCGGATCCAAGTAAATATTGTTAATGTTGGTAGTGACATTATTACTACTCAATTCATTTGAAGGAAGGTAATAAAACTAAACTATTTTATTATTTACTTGTTGAAGAATAAAAACAATCAAATTCAGATCGAAGCATTAATACATTTCAATATTTTATTTTTAGCCACTAATGAAGAATCAACCAATTCCGTAAATCCGGAGGAATGTCCATATTAATATATACGTTTCCGATCAATGAACCCAATTCACTCTACCTATTCCAACCTATGGTAATAAATATTATAAATTAAATTATAAATATAATAATAGTGAATAAAAACTAACTAAACTACTAAAAATAATTGTAAATAAATTTACTATTATTTTTTATTATTAAATAAAGGGTAGGGTATCTTTGAATAGTAAACGCTCAAAACTCCAGTGGCAAGCTAAGAAATATGTTGCAATGAAGCGCGGAGCCAGTGTGTGTGCTTGTATGAGTGCTGTCTCTGTTGGAATTTTAAATTTTAGTGTAGAAAATCCAATAAAATAAATAATCGCCGCAGGAGAAAATCGCCCTGGGTTCGAAGATTCGTACCCGCAGCGGTCGCGGTGTTCGTGACTCGTGCGAGTAGAATGGTGATTTATTTTATAAACGGATTTGTAAAAACTGTCTCTTTCGTACATTTTATGACCGCGCCCACCCGGTGCCTATTAGAATTTAGTACGGACATATGATTGGCGGCTTTACTATAGATCATAGTCCTCGCGCGCTGAACAGCTGACGCAAGAGGTCAAGCTCGCTCGCACGAGCGAACCTTTGACCATATTTTTGTTGGGACAACCAAGTCGAATAGCAAGCTTATAACTTTGTGGTTTTTCATGATATCTTTTTGAAATTATGTGCATAGATTCTTTACTTAAAAATACTGGACACGTATTTCGGGGTTCAAACTTCGCGAAAAGGCTACACCGCATGCCACTAATAAAATTATGATAGTCATTCATGTCGTTAATGAGCGGTTACAGAATTCACAGTGTTTAAAGAAAAAGGTCAGCTCGGGCTATGAACGTTGCAAGCGTGCCGCCGTGCGGGTTTGTAGGTATGACGTTGATCCCCGATGTGAACTCTATTAAACCAGCAGATAAGACAGTTTTTAGAGTTTTGTTTACATTGCGTTTTTTTATGTAATTAGCGAATTAGTTAATTTTTACTTTAAAATCTTATTGGGTTATAAAAGTATAGCAATTATGAACGGTCTAAAGTGAAAAAAACTACATATATACTTTTTTAAATCATGAAAAAGCCGACGCAAAATTCCACCACTGGGGGGTTCAGAATCATGTACTGGATCCATGGTACTCGTTTGTGCGTCGATGTCAGATACACTCTTTATATAAAATAATCTTTAAAGTATCATCTACCTACTCTTAAATGACGCGGGTTCGATTTCCGCACGGAACAAATATATTTACAGCCTACAGGTAGTTGTTCCGGGTCTGGCTGTTTTTGTATGTGAGTCTAAGTGTTTGAAAACGCACCCACGATACAGGAATAATTCCAAGTGTGGGGCAACGCTTTTTTAATAAAAAAATGAGTAGTAAATAATAAGCGAGGATTGCATGGTGTCAATCACGAACCTCTTCGAAAACTTTTTAATACTTCATTGATTGTACTAAAAGCGACATCTAATCTTCTAAATGGTTTGCAGTTGTCGTTTACTGATTTTTTAATTTGATTTTAGACTGATAATCAATCGAGGTGTTACATTCTGCTGTAGTAGTTAGTAGTTACCAAATATGTAATAATAATTTTGATCTTGTTGTTTTCGTAAGTTCTCGAGTAAAACTCGCACTAATGAAAACCAAACTGGTCTAGTCCATGCAAAAATATCACCGTCAAAACTTATATTTCATTTCACCAATTTTGTACTGACGTTAGCTACAGCTTTATAAAGGGTGTATCTGACATCGACGCACAAACGAGTACCATGGGTCCAGTACAAGATTCTGAACCCCCCAGTGGTGGAATTTTTCGTCGGCTTTTGCCTAATTAAAAAAATATATATACAGTTTTTTTTTTCACTCTAGACCGTTCATAATTGTTATACTTTTATAACCCAATAAGATTTTAAAGTAAAAATTAATTAATTCGCTAATTACACAAAAAAGCGCAATATGAACGAAACTCGAAAAACTATCCTATCACATCAGGGGTCAACGTCATACCTATTAAAACGCGTGGCAGCACGCTTGCAACGTTCAAAGGCCAAGCCGACACTTTTTTTTAAACACTATGATTAAAATCTGACAGATTGTAGTAGCTTGATGTGCTGTCGTCTAAACCAACATTTTTATAACTTTTTAGCCGTGCTAGTTATATTAAAATCAACTTTATTTTCTTCAAAATAATGGTGAAATTTTTTTAACTTGAAATAATTTCAATTAGAACCATTTGCAAGTCTATTGCTTACCTTAAACACATTATAATATTAAATATAAGATTACAGTTACAAATTGGCTAATCTCTACTAATACTAGAGCAATCACAAAAGTAAATCAAAACGAACTTAGCACTTTTTTGTCTTCATTGCTTTTAGCACAAATTCCAACTTGGAATTAGTTGAAAGGCTTCACAAAATACGAGATTTCGTAATCCTTTTAAAATTCATTATAATTGACAGCCTCTTGCTTTTTTTTGTGCCTGTATTCTGTAATACTAATTTTAAAATGGTCTAAGTTCTCATACAAAAAAGATCCACCTTGTTTCCAAAGGAAAAATCATGTGGTTCTTTTTTTGTGTGAGAATTTAGACCACTTTAAAATTAGTATTCTTTAAAAAAAGAAGAAATTTAAATTTGTCGTGTGGTTCCATTTTGCATAAATACGGACAATTCTAATAATTTTAAGAAAGGTTCACACTACGATCTCAATATCAATCTGTCACAATAAATACCCTAAATAGTCTATTTTCCCTTTTTTTACAAGTTTTTGGCATTTGTTTTTCACGACAAAATTTGAACATTTTAAATCACAATAATTGGCCCTCAGTTGCAATAAGTAAGTACTAGCTACGCCACGCGGTTTTACCCGCATAACTTTTGATCCTTGGGAGTATCTGAATAAAAAGTTATAAACCATGTATGTGCCATATTTCATCCCCATCCGTTCAGTAGTTTTTGATCGAAAGGGTAACAAATATACACAGCCTGTTCAAAAAGTACTTTGAATTTCCGTTTTTTCAATGGAATATTTTTTGATTCATCTACATCAATGCGGTCTCCTTCAAAGTAGACCCCGCCAAATTATAATACTCTTATGCCAGCGTTTTTTCCAATCTTAGAAACACTCTTGATATTCACTTTTTGATATATCCTTGAGCACTCTCAGCGATTCGGCCTTTATTTCTTCAATCGAGGAAAAATGGCCGTCCTTTCTTGGATTTCTTCAACTTTGGGAACAGGAAAAAGGCACATGGAGCCTTATCCGATGAATATGGAGGTTGGGGACTGACTACGGTATTCTTTTTGGCCCAGAAATTACGAAAAAGCAACGACGAGTGAGCAGTTGCGTTATCGTGGTGCAAAAGCCATGAATTCAAGGTAATACTCCTTATTAACCGTACGACCTTGTGGTAAGAACTCTTGATGCACTATGCCATTATAATCGAAGAAAACAGTAAGCCAAACCTTGACATTTGATCGAACTTGACGTGTTTTCGCTCTTGATGACGTTAAAAGCTTCCAGGTGGATGACTGTGCTTTGGTTTCGACATAATAACCGTACACCCATGTTTCATCACCAGTTATGACCCATTCAAGCAAAATTGGATCGTCGTTGACGTTATTTAAAAGTTCCTGAGCGATGTTCATGTGATTATTTTGGTCAAAATTCAGCAGTTCAAGCAAAAATGGTCGAGCTCATAAAAACCCCGAACTTTAGCGACTACTACAGACAAAGTAAACAGTGAATATAGCTGAAAATATCATCACACTCTAGGGGCATGTACTTAAACCAACACAATAAAAAATATTGAACAATCGGATTCTCCAGACAATCGAAATTTAAAAATTCCGCGTACTTTTTGAACGGCCCTCTTACAGTAAGGGTCAAAAGTGGAGTACCACTTTTGACACTTATTGTTATTGCATTAAACTTCAAAAGTGGTAATACACTTTTGACACTTATTGTTATTGCAATAAAGTTCAAAAGTGGTGATGCACTTTTGACCCTTACCTGTAAATTCTAAAACTCTAAGTTTATAGTCCAGTAGGAAGTAGGATTAGTAGAATTAATTTTCCAAGCAGACTTTTAAAGAACGATTATTATCTAAAAAATATAATTTGATAGGACTGAAGCACTGTGTAAATCTAAAGAATCTAATCAGTCATTCACCAGTCTGACTCTGGGCTGTAATATGTACAAAAGTAGATAAAGTAGTCACATTTTTTATAAGATCGCTACAAGACATCTATTGGCATAGATAGATAAACCCTACAATTTTTTTTTTTTTTTTAATAATTCTATTTTTTTAAATATGTCTTAGTGTGCGTTTTAAAATATGAAGCTATGTTGTGTAAATTTTCAAATAAATAAATAAATTATTCCGACGTCTTCTATTTGATAACCCTGGAGAAAATTGCGAAATTAGGTCAAGTAAGGAGTATCTATAAACATCCAGATAGTAAATTTTATAATTATCGACCTAATTGTTTAAATTTAAATATTATAAGTATAGCCATAAAACACTTATCCAAATAGTCTACTTATACAAAAAATAAAATTGTTTATATTATCATTATTGTAAGATTTTATTCAGATAAGATATTATTTAGAGACAAATAAATATTACAGTTTGTTTAATAGAAAATAGTACCGTTAATGTAAAAAAAATTTCTAGCATTAATAAAAGCAAATTAAATGTGGTCAAAACTGCTACATTTTACCTATGTAGCATTCAAAAAAATTTGATATAGTAAGCATAATATATTTTATTAATTTGTGCAAGAATGCTGAAGCCAATTTAAAGGGGTGGTTTTTGTTCATAATTTGTGAATGTTTTGGTTTACCGTGTGGCCAGCAACTGGTTGGTGGTGGTGACCTTATCATATGTTCGTGGACCTCTTTTAAGGTCAACGGGTCGTCCTCTATAAAGTCTAGGGCAGTGCTTCCGAATTCCTGAAAAATTATTTACAACAGTTTTAACTTAATATAGATCAAATTAAATAAGTTTTCGAAACTGTGATAATAAAAACAATAAAATAAATTTATTAAATTTATTTAATTTTATATTTGTATGACCTACAAGTAGTTGTTCCGGGTCTGGCTATTTGTGTATGTGAGTTTATATGTTTGTAAACGCACCCACGATACATGAAAAATTTAGTGCGGGGCAAAGCTTTTTTTTTTTTTCTTTTGTAAGGTGTGTGCTTTAAATATAGAATCAAACCATCTTTAATTCTATAACCATATTTCCGTGAAAGTTAGGTGAAGTGAGAGTAGTGCTTCCAAGCTCACAGCTGTTGTGTAATCTTCACAAACGTGATTGGTATTGATACTTACAACATAATAAAACAAAAACAAACATATTATATTTGTTTTAACTCAAGCTTCAAGTACAGACGACAGCAGATCATGCTACCCGAAACTGTCAAATATTCTCAATCAGCCTTGATCCTTAATGCTTTAGCAATAAAGTTGAAAGTCTAATAAAGAAATTTGACAGATTGTAGTAGCTTGATGTGCTGTCATCTGTACAAAAACTAACTTATTTTGCGACTTGTTTTAATATTTTTTTTTTTTAACATTTATTACAATAATTTGAAACATAAATAAAATTTAAATAAACATATAGCTTTATTTAGTGTTTTGGAATCTTAGCTGAAATACCACAAAATCTCACCACACTCTTAAGCAGTAAAAATATTAATAATATTAATAAAAATATTTTTACATTGATTATTGCTTGTGGAGTACCCACATCCTCTACTATTTGAAAATTGGGAACAACAAAAACGTTATAAAACAAGTAAACTGTGTAGACATTAGACAATATAACATTTACCTGCGACATTAGTATGGTGTCATCGGACTCGCATTCATCTGCATGGCTTTCAATGAGGCTCTCTCTACTTGCCATAACCTGCTGGGAAGTAAAGTATATAATCAAAAGATTGCTCAACTTCCTCAATAAACCTTTATCAATACCTCTTTGCTCTTGTTATGTTATACAAACTTAGTTTTTGTTTATGCGAAACCCGAAACACGTGTCCAGCATTTTTAGTAAAGAATCTATGTACAAAATTTCAAAAAGATATCATGAAAAACCACAAAGTTATGAGCTTGCTATGTTATCTGGTTATCCCTTAAAAATATGGTCAACAAGCTGCTCGCCCGCACGCGCCTGCAGCAATGCGGCGCGACGGTGGCCCTAGGACACTATGATCCGCTGTGAACTGTATTGTTGAGCTCTGTAACCACACTGCAACAATTTCTAAATATGTTTCTAAATTGGGCATTCATATATTTTTAATTGTAGCATGAAAACCAGTATCTCAATTATAAAGTATGAAACAAAATTGTCAACTCAAGTAAGCAGTGTTTTACAACATTATTTATGGCACTGTCCTTAGTATTGAAAATTAATTTACAACCACTGTGTTTAACTTGGAATTTCAGTCTATATCTTTTGGTTAAGTAGGAAAACAGAATTCCTACAATCAACCACTAAAACTTTTTGATTCTATTAGGTAGGAACCTCCTAAAATTTAAACAATGGTCCCCTTAATGAGGCTTAGCACTAACATATCTTGGCCCACACATTGAAAAACATACATTATAGAATAAGTTTCTGGATTAAAGAATACATATTCAAACTACCTACATTACATTAGGTAAACTATTAATAACTAGAAATTCCTATACAGTCACTACACAATTCCAAACAGCAGTCATTATAATAATTGCATTTAAAACCATATAATTAAACATAGAAGCAGAATTCCTTGTAATATTATGTAAATGTGTACCAGGAGCATTAGAAATCATATACCATAAACACTTCCTTATACTTTTACTACGATGTTTACATGTAGGTAATCTTTGCGGAAAACGCATCTCATTAATATATTTCCGCAACAAGGGTAATTATCTTTTAAAATTATATAAACCTTACCTGTAGATATGGATTGTCTTGTCGCGACAGTCTCAAGGCCTCCATGTCCTGTGCAATGTTCCTTGTCCGACCTGGAGTCAGAAGAACGGCAGCAGACCCCGTCAACGGCGGTGATAATACTGAATTACACCAATACACGCAAATTAAATCACAATAAATTTATATAGCTAATTTCAACCTTTTTGCGCAACTTACCTGACAAAGAGTCGTTGCTTGCCTCCATATTAACCCTATAAGTACTTTTCATTTGGTCTATTTATCACCAGCTCTAGGAAAACTGCATGAAGACGGTACTTCGAATGAATATTTAACGGGGCTGATCAAACACTCAATAATAATCAAAACAGCTAATGATGTCCAGAATAATTAAATAAACGTAGCAAATTCGTATTTATTTAATGTTTGTTGTGTTCTTGCTATTTTCATACATTTTTGAAGATTTGAAGCAAAAGAAATGGAAAACTGATAACGATTGACTGCAATCGGCTGCTGCTGCGATTGACAACTTGACATTAATACAACGTTCAGAAATCCAAACTAATCATTTTCTTTTTGAGTCTTGTGGCTTCTTGGCTTTTACGCAATATCTTCATTTTTATTTGCATTTCCGTTAGCTTAGGATATTTATTTCATTTTCATAAATCTGCCTTTATACATTTCCGACGACTATATATTTTGCTGCATTACGATAGTGCGGTGTGATTCAATACTAATCAAAATCAAATCAAATCAAAATCATTTATTGCAATCCATAATGTACACTTACAGGTGGTAAATAGAAGTAAATATTCTATAATAATATAATATTAGAAACAATTTTGCTGACATTTCTTCAGATATGTAACAAAGTTCACTCGCAAGAAGCGATGCGTTGGGGCCTCGGGGCTTGTATTCTTTACAACTGAATATTATATGCTTCAATTATGTTGAGTCTACTCAAATAGGCGGATGCGGTGTTATACCCAAATCGGAGTATATTCATTGTTGTAATGAAGTCTCTACTAACGGTCAACAATTCATAATATTTACCAGGGTATTCTAGGTAAGTCCGTTTGTATGCTGCCATACCACTTGCACTTCTGTTCTTGATATTTTTTCCAAAATCTTCTCCATAGTTCGTTTATTTCTTAATGATGTCAGTATGAAAATCAGTATAAGGAGTCTAGTCTTAACAACAGCACTTATATCTTCCTTTTACAAGGAAGATGTAAGTGCTGTTATTGTGTCGTCGCACTGCAATAATTTAAAAGTGAGATGATAATTTAGTATTAATAATTGCTTGGTAGAGATGTTAATAGGCACAAACTAATGTTTCCTCTATTTGGGTTGGCGGTATATAGGTATGCTTTTAAATTATATTTTTCCAAAAATCTAGAGCTGGCTATGAAGTTGTTAGCTGTGTTGGGGGCCTCCCTATGCTGCGTCTTCCGGTACGTGGCCGACAGTCCAGAACCTTACTGCCCCATCGGCCATCGGTTCTACGAGCAATGTGCCTCGCCCACTGTCCCTTAATTTTAGCGACTATGAGACTATGACTATTTTTACTACTAGAGCTATGTCGGTGACTTTGGTTCTTCTGCGGATCTCCTCAGTTCTGATTCGATAGCGCAGAGAAACTCCGAGCATAGCTCTTTCCATCGCCCTTTGTGACACTGAGCCTTCGTATGAGGCCCATTGTTAACGACCACGTTTCAGTTCCGTAAGTCATGATTGGTAACACACCCTGGTCAAAGACTTTAGTCTTGAGACACTGTGGTATATTGGACGACGAGAAGATGTAGCGTAGCTTCCCGAACGCTGCCCAGCCGGCCAGGATTCTACGAGACACCTCTTTCTTGAAGTTGGACTGTTTGCCCCAGGTATATTCGTCAACAACTTCGAGTGCAGAGCAACCAACTGGAATTGGAGTGGGTGCGACAAGAGAGTTCGACATGGTCTTTGTCTTGTCTTTTGAAGTTGTGCTGAGGTCATAGAGCATTTTGCCCAAGTCTTCCAGGGTCTCAGCCATGACTACGATATCATCTGCAAAACAGAAATTAGTGATGTACTCGTAGTTGATGTTGATGCCAAGTCCTTTCCAGGCCAGGAGCTTGAAGACATCTTCCAATGCAGCAGTGAACAGTTTGGGAGTTATGACATCTCCTTGTCTCACTCCACGTTGCAGTTGGATCGGTTTCGAGTACACACCTCAATGTACCTATCGACATTCAATTTCCCACCGCTGGAGAAACTGTAGCACCGCCCAAGTCTGGATCAGATCGAATGCATTCTCATAGTGGTTTGTTATACTCCTTGGACTTCTGTATAACTTAACGCAGCGTATTTATGTCGTCTATGGTGCTAATGCCTTTTTGGAAGCCTGCTTGTTCGGGAAGCTGGAAGTCGTCGAAACTGCGAGCGGGACCATTCGTGATGACCCTAGAAAACAGCTTATAGACATGGCTCAGGAGGGATATCGGTCTTTAGTTTTTCAGGAGGGTACTATCACCTACTTTTAAAAACAATACCACCACGCTCATGTGCCATGCCTCAGGCATTTTGCCTATGAGAATGATGGAATTAAATTGCTTCTGAAGCGCTTTAGGAACCGATTTCACTTTAAGAACTGGTTTTTAGTTCACTAACTAGATATAATAATAAAATAATGTAAAAAAATTGTAAAGGTACTTTTATACGATTCGCGCTCTTCCGAGTTGAGAATCGGTAAATATATCCCCGACTATATTAAAAATGAATCTAGTTCAGAAATTATCTGCTTTTAGACGTCACACAATGTTTAGGTATAAGCCTTCCAAAATTAAATTAGCAGTCAGTCAAAAACTTGAAGCTAGATGCTCCATGGAGAATACCAGGGTAAGGAATTTTGGCGGGAAGCTAAGATGAGCGCAACGCTCATTTTTCATTGGACTTTTAAATTATTTATAGTGTCGTTTACTAAATAAAAACGCGTGATTTATGTAGTAAAAAGTACATTCAGTGAATAATTCATAAAGAACAGTGAAATATTGTAGCATAGTGGCCACATCATGGTTTTGTACCAAATCTTCCTCCTACGGTTCGCGCGGCCGTCTTTTTCGACATGAATAATTCATTACGTGACATTGGCTAAATGCAGAAACCGTGCGAAGCCATAACAGAAAGAAAGAAGAACTTTTGAAGATTTTCATTTTACTTGAAATTGGCACCAAGTCAAAACTAGTGCCAAACTACAAAAAAAAAAAAATACCAGGCAAGGAAGTTCAAGGATAATAAAATCGCTGTTGCTTTTAAAAAACCCACCAAAATAATCAAATAGCAGTATATCTTTATTCTTCCTGTGGTAGTAATGCTGCCCCCACACCGCTGCTATTGATATGTCCACAGAAACTGTTGTACTGCTACCCATCCTTAATGAACACTGGAATGTGAAAGGTACATACGCAGCGACTATAATCGCTTCCGAGTCCATGATTAGTGATTTAAAAATTTAAAAATCTGTATGGACGTGAAATAACTCTAGGCGGAAATAAAAAATTGTCACCAAGTGTCTTCTGTTATTGCCTTGTGTGGACCACTTAATTCAGATATCGGAACATTTTACTCTGAGAATCTAAAATCCAGGATAGTAAAATCAGGGTGGGTGTGGAGGCTACTCAAAATACAACCTCGTCCAAATAATTTTTACAGTAGTCTTAAAATGAAGATATGTATTTCTTTTTAGGAGTGCATTCACGCACTGCTAGCACAATGCTGATGAAATGAAATAGTTTATTTTGCAAGTAGGATCTCTGATCACTTTCACAGTTCATATTTTTTTAAACTAGATGGAGCCGGTATTTCCTAGCTGACTACCTCTGAGAAGAAAAACCGAATCAAACTCAGGGATCATCGTCTTTTTTTTTTTCAAGCGCAGACATTAAAAATGAAAATGTTTACAATAATTTACGTCATTTAACAAAAACGATGATTAGAATGTTATAATTGTAGCATAATTATGCATAATGCTTAATGACATTGCTTAGCAGAGCGAGCAGCTCAATCCCAAGCTTTATTCTTCTAAATTCTCTCAAATCTGTGATTTTATAATACCCCTTTTTGCAAAGTTTAGTCTTAATATAGATATTAAATTGTTTAATGGGTAAGTTTCGAATTTCCATGGGAAGCTTGTTGTAAAAGTGTATACAGTGACCCATGAACGAGTTGACTAGGTACTCGGTGGAGACGAGTGTGACCCTGGTTACACGAGACTATTTTATCAACCCACGGCGGGTTGATAAATTAGCCTCGTATAACCCGGCATAACCAGTCTTATATTCTCTGATAGTAATGTTATTTCGTCTAAAGGCCAGCGCTCACTGGCGGCAGAGCAAGGCAGTTGTGGTGTGGTAGTATCCCGCGGCCTTCCGTGGCATCCTGCCGAAAGCCCAGGCGCGCGCCACTGTCCTCTCTCCATCACACATCAGTGCTCGCCATTAACGGAAATGGCCGCTGCACAAGTTTCAGATTAACAATCCTAATTCTACAACACAAAGCGACTCATATGTCTCGGGGGATACAATGACGTGCCGCGGCATCCTATGAAATGAAACGGCATGAAATCAAGCCGCAGCATCATGGTATCGAAATTTTTAAAAGAACTTGATTAGTGATTTTTTTTAAATAATTATAGACTAGTGCTTGACTTGCTTCCCGCCTGATGGTAAGCAGTGATGCAATCGTTGATGGTAAAGCGCGCTAGTTTATTAAGCCTATTCACTAAAAAAAACTTATGGAATAGGAAGGAAAACGGCAGTTGAGCGGGGTGATACAATGTTAAACCCAACAGCACGTTCAACGATGCTGCGCGAGAGGGAGATTGATCTGGGGACCCTCCACGACCTAACTCCCGACACAACAACGCATTTGGTACATCGTACCCGGCACAAATCGCAACACAACTGCTCAGACCCGTCCTCCGTACGGCTTCACCAGACATCATGCCGGAACACGACGAATCGCTTGAATCGTTTGAATAAAATCCATGACACGCCGTGCCGTGCTGGCACTAAGTTCAGTGAGACTTTTACAGATAATGACGACAAGGAAGCAAACATCAAAATAAAACCAAGGTTTTGGAACACAATATATGAATTTATTAATGTGAACAAGGGCTCTACCTTATCTAAAAAGGCACCTTTCTGATACTGCTCTAATAATGCGACAACTTTGTAAATAACTCTTTGAGCGTCAATCTCTTTAAGGAATTTATCAAAGCAAACTTTATTTACAATATTATAATTTATGTATTTCATTGTCATGTCAAATTTATAGCAATAGCAGCAATTTATTGAAACCATTGTTAAGTCTAGTTTGAATTAATTTACATATGAAATTATTTAGCATATTATCATAATTTGTTCGTTTATATGTCGTTGTCTGTGAGTACGAACTGCGCTGCGCTGCCGTACTCCAAAATCCTACTCTTGATTCCCTTCAGTTTTTCAATGTAGTGCTTGTGAATCTTTGTGTTTGTCCTCTTGTAGCGGAGGGCCGTTATCATTTTATCAACAGTGTAATGCAGCCACAGGATGTTTGTGTAGGGTGCGAAGTTCTTCCAATCATTTCTGTAAAGAATATAGAATGACTAATTAGTATAGAAAATACATAGAACAACAACAGGGGCATTTAGTCACATAACAATAGGACCTACAATAGGATGTGCAAATAACAAATATAAACTAGAAATCTCGACCTTGGAAGCATTAGGTAGTATGTATAGCTCGACCTTAGAAGCAATAAGCCGTATGTGTAGGTCGTCGTACCCAAGTCGAGTTATACATGCTTCTAAGGTGGGGAAATCAAAGTGATCCAAAGCTAAAATCTCTAGTCAGGGTGTATCTGACATCGTAATGCAAACTTCACGAGAAGGCTAGACCACATGCCACTAATAAAATTATGATAGTCATTTATGTCGTTAATGAACGGTTACAGAATGCACAGTGTTTAAAAAAGTGTCGGCTCGGCTTTTGAACGTTGCAAGCGTGCCGCCGTGCGGTTTTGTAAGGTCTTTTTTTTAATAAATTATAAACTCTCGCTTGACCGCAATCCCGCCTGATGGTAAGCAGTGACGCAATCGTTGATGGTAAAGCGCACTAGATTATTAAGAGCCTATTCACTCTAGCCTTGAAGATACTCAAATTTCCGACGAAAACACGGCCGCTGGCAAATTGTTCCAGTCCCGTGGTGTATGCGGTATGACGTTGATCCCTTATGTGGACTCTATTAAATCTGCTGATAAAACAGTTTTTCGAGTTTTGTTCACATTGCACTTTTTTGTGTAATCAGCGTATTAATTAATTTTTACTTTAAAATCTTATTGGGCTATAAAAGTCTAGCAACTATGAATGGTCTAAAGTAAAAAAAAAACTGCATATATATTTTTTTAAATTATGAAAACGCCGACGAATAATTCCACCACTGGAAGGTTCAGAATCATGTACTGGATCCATGTTACTCGTTTGTGCGTCGATGTCAGATACACCCTTTATAAGATCGTATAACTTTTTTCTTGTGTCATTTTGTATGACGTTTCTGAATGATTTGTTGACGTGTTGCACGTGGCTTCTACTATCAATTCATATATTATTCATAGCTATCGTATCGGAGCTCTACATTGTGGAGGAAAAACAAGCAGGAAGTCGGTAATATATAAATAACATGGCCATTGGGGGGCAATCCCCCGACATTAACCTTTTGAACGCCCATCTATATAATACGCGATGTGTCCTCCTGCGCCACACTACAAATGTATAACGTATGTATAGTAAAACGTAGGGATGGGATTAGTGTCCTATCGACAAATAATATTATACATATAAAATAATGTTTATTCACCAATTTACGAAGTTAAATAAAAACTGTAATCGTAATTTCATATTTTATTTTATTTCATAAAAAAAAAACAATATGATAACCTGGATATATTCCCCACAATAAAGAAAAGAATTTTAAATTTATTAGACGTGTGTTCTACAAGGCACATCCCTATTTGTCTCCAAATGTAATCCTGCTACTTCATATCAAGTAGTTGGCGCTCGAGGCACGTCAAAATCCTTTCTGTTCTAGGGATGTCTAGATTTCTATGGTATATATTTTATATTCACTGTGGTTGAGTTACACGTGCATAAACTCAACCGATTCCTGCATAATTTATTTCGTTTACTTACAACAAATACAATTAATAGAAGCTAAATACGTGGTTTTCTACGTTTTAAAAATTAAAATAAAATGGAGGGTAAGTGTCTGTTTTACACAAGACCTTTTTTTTTTAATGGTGTCGCTAAATACTCGCAATTATTTTTCTGGTTTGTAGAAACTAATAGAAAACTGAAGAAAATTCCTGAAACGGAAGTTGACGACTTAACGGAATGTCAAGACGACGAACTATTTCAAAATTCTGATTCAGACTTGAACAACTCGCAATAATTCGTCATATTCACAGTCACAATTTTTTTAGAAGGACACGTGCGCCAACTCAAGATGTAAACATTGCACTACACTAAAATGCACAAGGTCACTATGACCTTGAAACCCGTCCGCTTATGACGTCACAGATTTCCTTCTATACACGTCGGTGGCGCGTACGGACCGCTAACTAACTAATTTTGTAGGGATGGGTTTTTCAAACGGGGTTTCACTATCGACAATGATTAGAAAACCTATTAATTCTTGATTAAGGTGAATAAAACCTAGTTTAAAGTGTACAATATTTATAAAATATTATATATTTACGTCATTTTCTTGCAATAATAGTATTTATGATCATTTCGACGAGATGAAATATAGCGAGGCCTTCGTCGTGTCCCATCACTGGCTTACTTGATATCAAGTAATTGGCGCTGGGGGCATTAAAATATTTTCTGGCGTTTTTGTTTCTATTGAAAATTAAACAAATATGAACTTATTATGCGTGAAAAAGTTATAAATATGGTTGATAACAGGGCAAATTTCCATAAAAACAAAATAAAAGGTCTTGTAAAAGTCGTAAATTTATTTTATACTGTGATTACTTCTAATCAAGTAGTGGCGCTGAGGGCACGAAAATCTCGAACTTGTATAGAAGTGATTGGCGTTCAAAAGGTTAAATAAAACGACCTTTAGGAGATTGGCGTCATGAACACGTGTCAGAGAATGTCCTCATCGAAATGATCTTAAATTGTATCTTTAATTGAAGATTCCGACGGGTGGCAGAGTGCCAGAAACCGACGGCAGGTGGCTGGCTCGAGGGACATGTATTGTTAGACGTTAACTATCTTACAAAACGACATGTTTATTTCCGGGGAGTGTTAGCTCGATGCAGTAGCTATACCATCGCCTAGCTCCATAAAGAATAGAGGTAAACAAACCAATTTAGGGTTATCACAACTCACGTTTTACAAATCTCCTGTTATTTACATGATTATCGACTTTCACATGCTAGCTATTTATTAACAATTCCTATTGCAGCATATTTCAATACAATCACTAGAATAACATGCATAATAACTTGGTATTTCGAAAAACCATTAAAAAGTCGACATTAATTTTACGTGGTAGCCCTACAAAAAAAGAACGACGAAATCCAGGTATTAAACACATTTTGTGGCATTCAACCAATGAATAAATTTGAGGCATTTGTCAATACAATTTTGCGTAATTTAATTACTTTCAAATCAACTACATAACACATGCATTGTAATACTTTCAAGTATGGACTAATTATAATATACATATGTATATGTATCAAAACATTAAACCTATTAGGAAATTAGCTTACATGTGTGTGATATTTCATTCAAATAGGTTAAACGTTCTATGCAAATCATAAATATCTAAACTATAATAAACTGTTTAGATTAGTAGGAAGTAGGATTATTACTTTTATGAAAATCATCTATGTAGAAAAGGTTGTTAACATCTGTATTTTAGGCGTAAACTACTCGTTGCCTAGCAACGGTGTGTTTATCTCTATTCTTCATCAAATTTGGCTCAACTATAAATCATTGCGACTACATCTACAGATGACACCTGATGTTCAACATCTATTCTGTTCATCATCTATTCGTTTGTTAAGCAGCTGACAACCACTGAACGAGAAAGTTTTATTACATCCAGAGACATTTAATGTTCTGCAGGATATTAAAATAGACTCTAAAAGGCATACCTTTCTGTGTCTATTTTAATTCCCTGCACGGATATTCGGAGGATACACAATGTACAGATACAAGCATATTACTGCCCCTTGCCCAGTCTGAACCGACCCCATCGATCTTTATTCCTTTCAACAAGCCACACTACTAAACATAAGCCCCTTATTCATAATAGTTGTTTACCACAGTGTTTAAGGGGTTTATTCATAAACTATGACTTAAGTTAAGTGACATTAAAACGTCAAATTGTGTGGTTGAAAAATCGCTAATCACTAGCTAACTTTAAACAAAGTTTATTAATAAGGGGGCTTATTTGAGAGCAGCTGTAATTACTGATCAGCCGTTTAGAGAACACGGTGGTATTATGAGGAGTTCCTTACCCCAACTTGTCTCTCATGAGGCGGTACACCTCGAACTGGTAGTCCCCGACGGCGTCGAACAGCGAGTCGTCGGTTGCGAGGTCGTTGTACAGCGCCGCGCACTCGCCGCCCGCCAGCGGCAGCGACACGCGAGACAAGGAGTAGTCGATGATGGTCGCCGCCACGCCACAGCGCGGCACGCGGTGAGAACGGCCACGGAGGACGAAAGTGGAGTACTGCGGAAGAAAATTGGTTATTGGTTACTGATATGTTTAACAGCTTCCGTGGCGTAGCGGTAGTGAACGCAGCCGCTGCGCAAGGAGGCGCGGGTTCGATCCCTGCACAAGGTAAATATTTGTATGCATGAATATGAATTTTGCACTGGTCTGGTCTTGCCTCGGAAAGCACGTTAAGCCGTTGATCCCGGTTGCCATACGAACATATAATGGCAGTCGTTACGGGTTGTTGGAGCCCTCAAAAGTCCAACAATTCGTCTAACTGCAACGCTTCGATATCGCCTTCGGGTTGTGGAGGTCAGACGGCAGTCGCTTCACGGAAAACATCGAAGTTTAGCCAAAATCAGCAGTTAGGCTAGTAAAGCGAACCCCAGACTCCAAAGCTGAAAAAGCTTCGGATGCGACTGGGATTAACACTGAGATGATGATGATGATGATGATGATGATGATGACGACGAGTTACTGATATGCTTAAACATTGTCGATTTTAGGGATCACGCAGAAAGCGTTTTATGTTACTGAATACTTGTTAGGATTTAGGAAACAAAATGAAGAGTTAGAATCATAATTACCTAGTTTCATACATCTATAATTGTAGCATTATAATTGTTGAATTCAATAGCAATACAGATATACATAAATGGTGGAACACTTCCGCTGGTCCTTATTTCATTCATCTATTTATATTTATCCTTTACTTTATTCATGACCTCCAAATTTAAATAAACTTGAATAACCTCGCGTCACAGAGTCTAGAACTTGAACCTTGTAAGGTTACAACCTTTCACCTTAACCCTACTGTAATACCGTCTGTGTCTGTTTATTAACCAGAGCCTTGAAGAATTTAGCCTTGATTTTGGGTCATTTTTAAAATAAGAATAGACTAGAAACTCTCTCTATTAGGTACACCACAAAATGAAATGTCAATGTAGAAATACTTTACATGGCTGACACAATGCACGGTCTTATACCTAAAAGCGATCTTTGGATGGATTTAGAAAGAAAGGTCAAATAATACTGCAGGCACAGTCGCATCGATGAATTAAATAATATCAGTGTATTTTAAAATAAGTAAAATTGAGACGTGAAGAGATAAAAAATACATACGATTTCTACTCATATCGATTTTCATGAAAACATGACTAAGTATTGTTCTAGAATGATAAATGTATCATTCAAGTTTATCAAAAAGTTACATAACAGAAACTTACACAATTTCTGAAATGATTACCTACAAATTAAATTATCTAAATTATTGTTATTATTTCGGCAGCTACTGATTATAATAAATCGCTACACGAAAATATAATCGAATGAATTTTTCTTTGATAAAATCCGCTGCAGGATTCCGATGCATAAAGATAATTTATACTTAATACTGTGACACTTACAGCGCAGGGTCTTGAATCTGGGTTTACGATAACATGTGTAGATAAGACAGACTAAGCAAACTGAAGTGGCAATGAGCCCGTCATATTGGACCGATGACGGTTTAGGGTAGGGTAAGATAAGACGGTCTCGGGTTACGTGGAGCGACGATCTTCGCAGGTAGCAGCTGGATGAGGGCTGATGGCGTGCAATAGGAGAAACCTATCTATAGAGCAAACTGAAGTGGCAATGGGCTGGTCACATATGCCGCAGGACCGACAACCGTTGGGGTAAACGAGTCCTTGAGTGGAGACCGCGTCTCGGCAAACGTAGCGTGGGACGCCCTTGGGCGAGATGGAGCGACGACATCAAAAAGGTGGCTGGTAGTGGCTGGCGGAGAACTGCTCAGGATCGAGCTTGTTGGCGTGCCATATGTCCAGCAGTGGACGAGTAAAGGCTGATGATGATGATGATCTATAGAGGACTATAGGCAGATGATGATGTCCCACGTAACTTACGGAAAATAAACATTTATTTTGAAATTAAAGTCTCCATAATGACACTTCATTTCAAAATGTTATTTATCAATTCAACGATGTTACTAAGTAAATTAATCAGTAGCAAAGAAATGTAATTGGCAGAATTAATATTAATATTTTTAATATCAATGACTATAACTCATATTGTAATCTATGTTCTTTTAAATGCATTAAAAAAAGCTAAAACAAGAGTCCAAATAGTTCTCAATAAATAAATAGATACCCAAGACTAATATTTGAGGAATTTGTTAAAGATTCAAACCTTCAAATTAAATATTGTTATCTCTAATAAAATAATTTCGCCGGGGCTATCAGCGGAGTTCGTTAGCCTGCCACCTCAGAGCGATACCCCGAGTAGACGAGACGTTTGTCCGCAAAGTCATCCACCTTATGGGGGTGACCGGTCTTTCGGCAAGGTCAAAACCGAAATAGGAATATTGGATGCGAAGCAAGTACAATGGCGGTACAATTTATGTTGTGAAATTTGTAATTTGATTGTTGTTTGTTCAATTTGCCAGTGCATTACACTGAGCAGGCAAAGATATCTCAGACCATGATAGCCTCGTCTTGAATTATATATTATCTTCTTTTGTAACTTATCCTAACTAATCTAACTCCTATCCTATCTCCTTTCGTTTCCCGCGTCAGACCGACAAGGAGGAAGTTTGGGTAAGGTCATGATGTGGCCACTATGCTACAATATTTCACTGTTCTTTGTAAATTATTCACTGAATGCACTTTTTACTACATAAATCACGCGCTTTTATTTAGTAAACAACATTATAAATAATTTTAAAAGTACAATGAAAAATGAGCGTGACATTCATCTTGACATTCCCGCCAAACTTATTTGTAATTTACATAAAAAAAAATAACAAAATAAGACCTATTTTGTATTTTTTTTTTCGAACAAACCTGACTTGTTATGTGCCGGTTGTTGAATGGAATCAACTTTTTTTGTTTATTTCATAACTAGAGTTTATTTATAATATATTCTTGGCTAACTAATTGACGTCGCTTCGGTTTGGGACTGTCAACATTGTGATCATCATCATCATCCCAGCGTTAATCCCAGTCGCATCCGAAGCCTTTTCAGCTTTGAAGTCTGGGGTCCGCTTTTACCTGTCCAACTGCTGATATGGCTAAACTTCGACATGTTCCGTGAAGCGACTGCCGTCTGACCTCCACAACCCGAAGGCGACATCGAAGCATTGCAGTTAGACCAATTTTGGACTTTTGAGGGCTCCAACAACCCGTAACGACTGCCACTAGATGTTCGTATGGCAACCGGGACCAACGGCTTAACGTGCTTTCTGAGGCACGACCAGACCAGTGCAAATATTCATATTCATGCATACAAATACTTGCACTGTGCGGGGATCGAACCCGCGCCACCTTGCGCAGCGGCCGCGTCCGCTACCGCTACGCCACGGAGGCTGTCAACTGTCAACATTGTGATACGCTATTATAATTAAACATCGTTGACGCTATTAGGAAAACCCATTACGGTGTATGTATAAAACCTATTTATTAAATTAAATACAATTAATGTTTCTTGTAAGCTCCTCTTTTGCGTCAGAGAATGTTTAATTAAATGTTAATTTTCATAACATTGTGATCTAAAATAGCTAGAACAGATTAAACAACGCATTATTCAGACAAAAGTGTGGGTAAAATGAAAATGAAATTTTTGGCACAGGGCAGAGGAATATTACACATTAGAAAGAAGAATATTTTAAGAACATTTATAACAATGAAAATGATTTTGCTGATTTTTTGCGACTTAGTTATCATTTTATCACTAATCATTTGATCAAATAAACTTGGTAAACATTGCGTAATGGTTTTTTTTTTTTTTGCTTTATCGGAAAGTAATATAGGAGGTTTAGAATCATTTATTTCATAATATTAAATAGTGGTGCAATATTTATCGGCCTACACCGGAAATAAATTGGCATTAAGCCGGCACCAGACAAATATTTGTACAAATATTTGACGTGTGTGGCAGGCTACGCAAACATTTGAACACATACAACTTTGAACGCTTTGATGTGCGCTCGAAAGCGACAACGAATGGCAAAGTACAAAAGTTTTAACAAAGCTTTGAACAAATACTCAAATAGCCGTGCTACACATAAAAGGTGTATCTGACATCGACGCACAAACGAGTACCATGGATCCAGTATATGATTCTGAACCCCCCAGTGGTGGAATTTTTCGTCGGCGTTTTCATGATTTAAAAAAAATTATATGAAGTTTTTTTCACTTTAGACCTTTCATAATTGCTATCCATACTAATATTATAAATGCGAAAGTAACTGTCTGTCTGTCTGTTACGCTTTCCCGCTTAAACCTCTCAACCGATTTTGATGAAATTCGGCACAGACAATCTTTAGATCTCGAGAAAGAACATAGGCTACCTTTTATCCCGGAAAAATTTGATGTTCCCGAGGGAAACCTAAAAAGCGCGATATAACCGAACTCCACGCGGGCGAAGCCGCGGGCGGAAAGCTAGTACTTTTATAACCCAATAAGATTTTAAAGTAAAAATTAATTCATTCGCTAATTACACAAAAAAGCGCAATGAAAACAAAGTTCGAAAAACTATCTTATCAGCTGATTTGATAGAGTTCACATCAGGGATCAACGTCATACCTACAAACCCGCACGGCGGCCCGCTTGCAACGCTCAAATGCCGAACCGACACTTTTTTTAACCACTGAATTCTGTAACCGTTCATTAACGACATAAATGACTATCAATTTTAGGCCGGGACTCCACCAAAGCGGAGACGAGACGAGCGGAGAGGAGATGTTTTTTAAACAACCAATAGAATTGAGTTATTGACACGTCTCCTCTCCGCTCAGCTTCAGTGGAGATCGCTGTGCGGAGATGTGTAATATTTGTATGTCGCGATGGAAGCGGAGATGTGAGCTGTGCGCGGACGACGCGCAGTGGAGACGAGAGATGTGAGCGGCGTGCAGTGAGCGATGTCACCCTCCCCCCTCTCGCCCGCTAGCAACCCGCAGAACCCCGCGCGCGCGCCGGCCGGCCATCTTGCTAGTACCGTGCGCGCGAGCACACACTTTTATCGTGAATAATTTGTGCAGTTTGTATTTTTCAACGTAAACAATTAGTTAATTTAAATAAAACGTAATGGATGAACAATTTATTGAATCAGTAAAAAAATATCCATGTCTATGGAACACATCAATAGATACCTATAAACTTACTGACGTCAAAGATGCAGCTTGGGAGAACGTTTTGAAAGAAACTCAATTATCTGACGGTAAGTGCAATTTATTATATTAAGTATTTCGTTCAAGTAATATTGTAATACGAGTGTCTTGCCATGGAACGGCGCCCTCGTTGTTGAAATAACTACAGAATTTTTCTCGAACTTGATAGGCATCCATATTGTCATTCGATAATAGATTTTCCACGTTTGTGTCGTTAAACATAGTTGTGGCCAAACCCGTTTCATTATTATCTAGATAGCCAGGCATCTTGTCAATTAAAAAGTTGTGTAGAACACACGTTGCTTTTATCACTTTTTCCACTGTTTCTATTTTACATTCAAATTCTTTACGGTATACGTACCATTTCCGTGATAATACACCAAATGTAGCTTCCACAATACGACGAGCTCTTGAAAGTCTATAATTGTATGTTCTTTTTTCGTTATTTAAATTATCGCGTGGATATGGTCTCATTAAGTTAGTCATCAAAGGGAAAGCTTCGTCTCCAATAAAAACAAACGGTACAGGTTCTCCATTTTGGTACAAGGGTTGTGGCTGTGGTAGATTTAGTCTGTTTTCTCTCAAACGAATTCCGAATATACTATCAGCAAAAATACCACCATCGCTGAACCTTCCCATTGAACCTATATCTACCATAATTATTCTTCGGGTAGCGTCGGCTACGCACATCATTACAGTTGAAAACCTGTGTTTATAACAGTAATATGAGGACCCAGATTTTGGGGGTGCAAACATGTACACATGCTTGCCATCAATGGCCCCGACGCAGTTTTTGAATTGCCAGATTTCTTCAAATTGCTTTGAAATTTTTTTCCAATCATTTTCGTTAAGTTCTGGCATAACCAAAGGTTGTAATACTGTCCACAAGGCATCGCAGACATCTTCTATAATTCTTGGAACAGTCGATTTTCCAATCCTAAAATTTTCAGCTATTTGTGAAAATTTTGAACCAGTCGCCAAATACCTGTAATAATTATAATATAGATTTATATTTATGTGTCGTGGTTTCAGTTAGAATAGAAGGGTCATTTCAAAATAATATCTTAATCAGTGTCGTGTTGTTTCCGGAACTATAAAAGATTAGGCATTACTGAAATTATGTATTTACAGAATTTTCACTCGTTCAAAAGTTATAGCCATTTTTAAATAATAGAAAAGAAACAATTAAAAGTCTAAGATTCACACGAGCACAACACATTGAAATCAAACAAATAAAATGGATTTATCACTCGTTATTTATTAACATTTCAAATTTCGACGCCGCCGTCTGCCGCGACCACGTACGAGAGATACAATCCGTTTTGTTTGTTTGTTTGATTTCAGATATTTTTTTTTATAAATTGGTTTCCCTTGAAACTCTGGTATTTTTTAAATATTTATAATGGTTATAAATTCTGCATGAGTGATAATGCGGTAAGTATTTTTTGACTATGGCAATGTCAACATTTAATATTTATAATGATTTCAATTATTTTTATTTCAGTAAAAACGGCTAAATCTAAGTGGAAAAAGTTGAGAGACAACCACCGGGACGCATTAAAAAGGAAGAATGCCACTAGAAGTGGACAGAGTGGTAAACAAATTCGTGAATGGAAATATGAGAAGGTAATGGAATTTTTGATACCATATATGACGAATAGAAACAGGACTACAAATTATACCTCACAAACAAATATAAATGAACAGGAAACAAATTCATTGGAAAGTAATGTAACCGATGAGTTTTTTGAAACATCAAGCAATCATACAAGAAGCACTCCAGAAGATCGTCCATCTGTACAACATTCGCCGTCACCGACATCAAGCGTCTCAGCCTCGACATGCAGAAATGCAACAAGAAAATCGGATGAAATAAGTAATTTACTTATACAGCACCATGCAAACCGTGAAAGAATACGCCAAGAAAAACTAGAAATACAATCATTGATAGAGAAAAATAATACCCTTGACGAAATGGACACTTTTTTTCTGTCGATATCAAAAAGTGTAAAAAAACTTTCTCAATTCAGCTTTTTTAGCTTCAGGCTAAACGTAAAATTTTCAATGTTCTTTTAGAATTGGAAGAACTTGAGCTACAAAACACATGGTATAACACAAATGAAAATAATTGGTATTCCCCCGGTTACACTTCAGCACCGGGTCCAAGTTCGACACCGGGTCCTAGCTCAACACAGGCACCGGTTCTTACATCAACACAGGCCGGTGGTCCTAACTCAACACAGGCACCGGTTTCTAGCTCAACACAAATACCGGGTCCAAGTTCGACACAGGCACCTGTTCCAAGCTTGGAAGATACGCACATGACCGATGAACAGATAGAAGCATTCAGAAACGAAGAAGACACATATGATAATTTGTAACTATATGGAAAAGAAAGCAATATGTCTCATGTGATTTACTGTTATAATTTTTTTGTACGTTATGTTTCTAATATAACCTTACCTTAACCTTTTTTTTGCTACTGCCAGAACGGCAGTTGATTTTTTTGTTTTCTTTATGAATAAATAAGATAATATAAAAATATATTTGGTTTTTACATAATATGCATCACTCCAGTCTCCCGGAGGGGTAGAAAGAGACAACGGATCTCGATTTCTCGTAATCCTTACATACCTCAGTTTACATAATAATTTTCATGTATTCTCGTACTTCTTGATTCTCGTTTTGAGTACTTCTCACTTAGCCCTTTTACACAAAAAAAAAACAAACACTCAAAAAAGACTGATCACATTCAAACGCAGATAACACACATAAACACAAACACACATTAACAAAAAAATAATTAGGTAGGTACTTACTTCAAACATACTGCAAGCCGCTCTTGGGTACAGATAGATCTCCTGTAGTTAGTATCTTGCTTAAATATATGCGGTTTAATTAAGTTATGTAGTTCGTAGAATATATTCCTCGGTAGTCTGTAGGACTTGGTAAAACTTTCATCATCTAACTCATTAAACAGAGTAAAAAATTCTCCATGACTGGTATGGTAATACAAGTGACTTCTTTTCCAAAACCGATGTTTTCTTTTGTTTAGGTAGTATAAAGCTATCAATTCTGCTTCTTCAGACTGTAGTTCTTCTTCAAGTAAAAGAAGATACTTTTTTTGTAATAATAGCGACATCGTCTACCTTTCGTGTCAGAATGCGTACTGAGCACTCAACGCCCCGCACCCGAGCTGAAAAACATCTCTTCTCGCACAGCACACAGCACACCGCACACATCTCCGCTTTGGTGGAGTCCCGCGAGCTGAAAAACATCTCTTCTCGCACAGCACACAGCACACCGCATACATCTCCGCTTTGGTGGAGTCCCGCGAGCTGAAAAACATCTCTTCTCGCACAGCACACAGCACACCGCACACATCTCTGCTTTGGTGGAGTCCCGGCCTTATTAGTGGCATGCGGTGTCGCATATCCGCGAAGTTTGCGTTACGATGTCAGATACACCCTGAATGTCCAAACAAGTGATCAAATATTTGAACTATGTCTAGCGCCGGCTTTACGCACATTTATAAGTGCCTACGGAAAAGTCTTCTAAGTAATAATATCAATGGTATAATATCTGATCAAGACTTATAGTCTTGAGCAGGTGATATTATGCCCTTACTCTTCCTTTAGCACTAAAACATATTCAAAACACCATTCCGTTTCTGCCAACCGTAAGAAGAGAAACCGAATGAGTAAAGATATATGCAATTAGTAATTTATATTGCATCTAAGTGGGTCATAATTCTTCCTAACTCCACCTTATCCTGACTAAAACATCAGATAGCAAGACACTATTAAGACAATTGTTTGAAAGGCAGCGGCGCATTAGTGGGCTCGGCGATGGCTCTCGATAAAAGCCGTCGCGCCACAATGAGCGCCATCGCGATGAACTCGACACAATGGTGACGTTTTTGAGGCATGGTTTCCACCAGAGATGAGCGAGGACGCGTGGTGGGGGCGCGAATCAATATAACAACTACCATTCCTTCATTGTCATGGCTTGAGTTAAAAAACTAACGTTGTTATTGGTTAGTTTTACCGTCAAACTTTGCACATTTCAGGGTTCCTAGACTTCTATTTTTTATAAATTTGCCATTTCAACATGATTCCATTGTCATTGTGCTTAAAATTTCGTATTCTTCTAAATTCATAATAATTGATCAATTATATCAGCCTGAGTTTGTTTCGGACGTTTCTTCTCAGAGCTAGTACTAGGAAAAGCTGCGGTCATCAAACCGAATTAAAATAAAACTTCGATCCAGCCGTCCCTTGCTGTTCTCTCCAGCGACGCCCTAAGCCGAGGTTCGTACCCCACAGGGGGTGCCCTTAGCGTCAGGGTTCGAAAATATCCGATATTTATAATAAATATCAAAATATCGGATATTTATGATATATATCCAAAATCGGATATATATCCGATATTTATATCCATTTCTTAAGACTGCCATTTTATTATCTTATTACTACCTATACGATTTCCACAGGTACATGACAGTTTATTATTCTGAATTTATTACAATATAAAAACAACATATTTTTAGTTTTTATTTAACAAAATAAACATAAAATCTTATAGTTCACAAAAATCAACTAAAAATAACCATCTTTTTCTAAGAAAACAAAGTCTATGAATATTAGGGAAACACAATTAAAATATCTTAAAAATCCTAATATTTGTACTCAGTAGAGTTATAATCAAATAACAAATTAGTCTTTTTCTAGTCAGCTAGAACTGTCAAATCGCCTGTTGACATTCCTAAAAGATTAACACTACACTTCACTTATAAGGAGTAGCTATGTTTGCAGATGGTAGAATTGAAAATTATTTCGGCTCTTTTATTATTGACTGCAGTACCTACTTGATAAATTCGAAGTATTACGGTCTGAAGACAGAAAAAACGACGAATATGCCAGCAGCGCGTCAGTAAAAGTACTTAAATGCAACATACCATAAATTTTGATATATATCACAAAAAATGGTTTGATATATATCAGATATATATCGGATATATATCATGATATATATCAATTGATATATATCCTTCGAACCCTGCTTAGCGTGTAGTCTATTAGTTTTTAGTTGCCCTGGCTTGGAGGCTTTAAATTCATTTAAGGCAGCCACAGGATAGTCCGGTTAGGTATTCACGACCTCTCAAGGTCAACTACGAGATGCCATCATAAAAAAATATATGTATATCAGTTGTCTCGTATTGGAATAACAGTAAAGGTGATACAACATTGCCGTATTGGCATTATTATAAAACCCGTTAACAGAAATGATTTTCTAAAAACTACTACACAATTTGAAGATTTATTAATACGGAGTGGAATATCAGTAATTGAGTGGAGTATCAGATCACTGGAAAGTTATAATGACGCCTTTTTGTTAGTAGATTACGAAAATTTATAAAATCAATCATTATGAGATCACTGATCGCCCATTCTGACACTATTGTAATAGCAGACTAGAGCCCCTAGTAGAAACACACTCCCTTTGCGCTCATATTTTCGCTTCGGCAGTTTTCTTTTCACTGTCAACTATTTTCAAAGAAACTATGCAGTTATTACCGGTTGTTATATAGATCGTCATTCGGCTTACGTAAGGTCTAAATTGTAAGTGTATAGCCAATTGGCCGTATAATGGCTAAGTATAACTTTCTTTAAAGATTTCTCCATGATTTGTGTAATATTATGTAGTTGGACACAGCGACAAACCTAAGGAACCATGGAGGTAAAATGATAAAAAAATCATTAAAGCCTTGCGGGCCACCTGCCCGTATTACTAATTAAGATAAGAAATTTCTTTCAACATACCTTCTGGTCTGTTGGCGCTATTAGCACGTTCCCCCAATGCAGGTCTCTATGCTCAAACTGGAACGCCTCCTCTGCAACTGCCAGACCATACGCAACCTGGTAATACAAACAACATATTAGAAAAAAACTTAATATGTATACTGTAATTGAACAGTGCAAAAGTTAACACAAAAAAATATGAGAAAATACATTAAAAATCAATCTTCTAACGGCCTAAAAAGTTAGCTACAAAAAATCAAACAACAAAGAATATACAAAACCATAGAGAAAAAACACATGCTACAAAAAAATAAAAATATTAAAATAAAATGTTTTGAAAAAAGAATCCACCACACACTGGTGACACATGAAAAGCGCGCGAAAGCGACCTCAGAGGATAAGTGATAATCTAGTCAAGATACGTAATCAACTTGAACTAGAATATTACTTATCATCCGTGGAGGCTGTTTGCATGCAGCTGAGAGCCACTGAAAGAAAAATTAACACAAAAAGAAAAAAAAACACAAAATCAAACATAAAAATGTAATGTGGTTGCTGTACCTAGGTGTACCATCTTTGATGCATATTTTGGATCTATCAATTGAAAAGTTATGATACAGACCTGAACAGCCCCCTAATCGGCGAACACATTTTTGTCAAATGATTGCGACTAGTTGGGATCGTTTGGACCGAATGGACCAATGGGCGGGCTGAACGATTCCAACTGATACCAACTAGTCGCAATCATTTGACAAAAATGTGTTCGCCCATTAGGGGGCTGGTCTGCGTGGAGGATTCAGTCCATTGCTCACAAAGACTTGTCATATTTAGCTCTGTTCCCAATGCTGGGAATAGCTGATTGTGGTAAAAGATGGTATTTATGTAAAGAGGCCATAATGAGCAGCAATTTGCAGTTCTCATAATTATATTTTTCAACGTTGCAACACTCAAGTAGTTATGTCGCTAATGTACGAAAGCAAAAACGGCAATTTCTGACTTTCTATTTACGAAACCATCAATCATTTCATGAAAGGCAGTTTCTATTAAGTTAACAAAAATATGCACTTAAAAACTATAAATGTTACAATAGTAAAAGTTAACAAAAAAAAAAACATTCACAACAATATTTTTACACAAGTTTTGTGTAGTCGACTAAAGTTATAGACAGAACTGAACAAGATCGTGATTTATGTAAGTTTGTACATATTTTTCATATACAAGGTGTATCTGACATCGTAATGCAAACTTCGCGAAAGGGCTAGACCGCATGTCACTAATAAAATTATGATAGTCATTTATGTCGTTAATGAACGGTTACAGAATTCACAGTGTATAAAAAAATGTGTCGGCTCGCCCTTTGAACGTTGCAAGCGTGCCGCCGTGCGGGTTTGTAGGTATGACGTTGATCCCTGATGTGAACTCTGAACTCTATTAAATCAGCTGATAAGGGGCCATCCATAAAGTACGTCACACGAATTTCATGATTTTTTGAGCCCTCCCCCGTCCTCGTCACAGGTGTTCACATTTCTGAACCCCCCCCCCCCTCCCTAGTGTGACGTCACATGTTTTGCAATTTCACATCGAAAAATTATTAAATTAAAACATCGTTAACAAAACAATTTAAACCGTATTGTCCCAAAGATAGAGTTGGATATATTTTTTAGTTTATAATTAATATTTCAAATTACGCGATTACTACCTCTAGGTATATTAGATTTTGAAATGTGATGTCACAAAACTTACTACCCCACCCACCCCTTGTCACACCATGTCACACTTTGTCGACACCCCCCTCCCCCCTTTATGTGTGACGTACTTTATGGATGACCCCTAAGATAGTTTTCCGAGTTTTGTTTTCATTGCGCTTTTTTGTGTAATTAACGAATTAATTAAATTTTACTTTAAAATCTTATTGGGTTATAAAAGTATAGCAATTATGAACGGTCTAAAGTGAAAAAAAACTACATTTTTTTTAAATCATGAAATAGCCGACAATAAATTCCACCACTAGGGGGTTCAGAATCATGTACTGGATCCATGGTACTCGTTTGTGCGTCGATGTCAGATACACCCTTTATATCTTTCACACGGTTATTGTATTTTTATCTCAAAAAGCGACGTACCCTTTACTTGTGTTACCAATCGTAACTGCATAATATAAGCTAGTGCTTGACCGCAATTCCACCTGATGGTAAGCAGTGATGTAATCGTTGATGGTCAAGTGCGCTAGTTTATTAGAAGCCTATTCACTCAAAAAACCTGAGTGAATAGGAAGGAAGACGGCAGTTGAGCGAGGTGATGCAATGTTAAACCCAACAACACGACCAACGATGCTGCGTCAGAGGGAAATTGATCTGGAGACCCTCCACGACCAAACTGCCGACACAACAACATTTGGCGCATCGTATCCGGCACACATCGCAACACAACTGCTCAAACACGTCCTCCGTACGGCTTCACCAGACATCATGTGTGAGTGAAACAAATTCACAGCGTCTTCGTACGCTTGTTACCATAAGTAAAGCGAGCGCCAATTAATGGAATAAAAATACTGTACTATTACAATGCTAAGTGTCTAACGCAAAACCTGGAATACGTCAACCATTAGGCTGCATACATCAAGTTGTTTAAATTAATCTTGGTCGACTACAAATACAAACACACAACATCAAAAACATGCCACAACCGTAAAAAAAAAACTATTTATAGAAATAAATACAGCGAGTACTACATACCTGCATAAACAACGCATACGCCTGTTCAGCGTTATTGAACTGATAGCTCTCCAAATCCTGGCCCGCGTTGGCGAGTTCCAGTACTATGAACTGCTGGTCAGCTGGCAATATGGCCGGGTTGTCGTTCTCAGAGCCTTTGCACTCGTCATACAGATCCCACAGATCGAGCAAGCGAGCAGGGTAGCTGCCGTATACGCACCTTACTGCCAGTACCTACGAACATAAAGGGTATATTGTTACCGGGTTGATTGTTCTGGGTGGTCGTCACAAGATACCTTATCTCGATCTGGTCGCAAATGACAATTTTAAGACGAGCTGATAAATATTACCGTCTTCTAGATTTACAAAAATATAACAGCGACCAGGGAGGGGATCGCTGTTATTAGTAAAATAATTTGATATTTTGTAAAAACTGATTTACAAGTTTCCAAAGGATCGAGGTTTCTTTTTATAGAGAGTGGTGCTGACAATACGACAATAAATTAAACATCGTATACCTCAACACATTCTCATGCTACCCATAAAAAATTATAGAAATATATCCATTAGTTTAGTCACAGGAAATTATTTTTCATTTTTCACATTTTCTACATGATGTACATGTTAATAAGGAAGCGCTTACAGGTTAATGACCGCAGCATCCAGCGGTACTAAACTTTAATAATAATGGCGCGAAAAAGCAAGTCGATACAGGAACGCGCTGTCGCCCGCTGATCGGAGGTCATTGAACCAATATTTTAAAGGATGTTTTATTGCGTTCGCAATTTTATGCGATTTAGTTTGTTTGAAATTTTCATTTTTTAATTTTTGATGCCAGGTTTTTTCTATGGCTCAGGATTATTCCTATGAACTAGCATGGTCTGTGTTTTCATTTATTGTCGTATTGTCAGCACCACTCTGTATAAAAGGGCACGTATGCATGATACAGTTTTATGTATATGAACAGAGTTCAATTCTCTAAGCGATAGTGAAATTCGTAACAAAATTAGTTGCGTAGTTTATAATTTATGAACAACATGTCCCCACAGTCAGCCAAGAATAGCGACTTTTTTATAATACGTATTGATGATAAACATCATTTGAATCTCAAACATTTCACAAAACACACAACAAAAACTTCTATTATTAAATCAGCCAATGGCAGGATGGGATCAACAAATAACAGGATACTCTAAAATGAAAGTACTTCATAAATACCCCAACTAGCTCATTTGATTTTCTCTACAAATACTTGAAAAATAATCTAGGATTTCCGTAACGAAACAGAAATCATTACTACAATACAGATATTACCCAATATTCTAAGAAAACCTGGCTTCTAAAAAATATGCGTCCTATTCGGAGCAGCATTCAAACGCCAGATGCAAAGCGTAGAATTATAGGCGCGCCATTCAATAAATTGCAAGGCAATGGCCAATGGCTTGCCAATAAAACGTTAAAGACCACTTGCCACAATAAAAAATATAGAGCAACTGCTCGCATGGATCGTGTTTAGATATAAAAGGAAATAGCCATGTGCCATCTTGCGCTTGCAACAGTTGCAACGTGTTGCCATGCGGAAATTTAAATAAATATCCAGTTTAGGGGTAAAATGTGCATGTATGTAACCTAAACAGTGTTGCATGTATAACCCGTGCAGATAAAGAAAAGATCTGAAAATGGCGGCGGTTACTACGGTACGGTTGACAAAACATGCCATTGCTCAATCACAAACCAAAAGCTAAGATAGTAAAATGTCAAATTTACGTTGTAAATATTGTTATTTACAACGTAAATTTGACATTATACTTGTTTGTTGTTGTGTTTGTTTTTATTGTTGTTTTTGTTGAGTTTGATTGTTCAAATTCAACAAAAACAACAATATCAACAAAAACAACAAAATAACAGAGACTTTAGCGGAACGAAATTAACGATAACTCGGAGTGCGTCAAAGTAGCTTCAGTAGTTTGGAAAGCGAATCCTGAATTCCTGATCGATGATTTTTTTTGCAGCGCTTACTTCACTGTGCGAGTATAGACAGCGATAGAGAGTGAGTGAGAACGCATGCGAGCGGACGCCAGTTACAGATCTTTTCTTTATCCGCGCGGGTTATAATTATTATGTAGCTGCAGATTGAACTACATACATATTTTTACGATATAAGAAAGGACTATTTTATCTAAGCTTATTTATTCGTCCTTGCACCGAGACTATCGATTATTGATAATAAATTACACACGAAGGTCAGCGCTATCATACATTGGCTTTAAAACACAAATACGCACTATTCTTCAAAGATCCAGTACAAAATCAAGATTAAGTACTAAATTGTAATAACCGTTTGAACGACCTGCAAATAAAGCTATATGAAATCTGTCTGGAGATAAGAGCAAATTGCACATTCATACAAAACGTGATAAAGACTCGACGGAGGAAAGAGCACTCAATTAATGATACGACAATAAAGAGTAATAAATTGTGAAAGAAAGGAGCAAAATTCGATATTTAAAATTATATATTTTTTTTTAAACAAGGCACTCCATTAGATCTTTAGATCGATTTAGATTATCTATGGAGTCACTCTTAGTATTATACAGAGTGTATCTGACATCGTAATGCAAACTTCGCGAAAAGGCTAGACCGCATGCCACTAATAAAATTATGATAGTCATTTATGTCGTTAATGAACGGTTACAGAATACAGTGTTTAAAATAAAGTGTCGGCTCGGCTTTTGAACGTTGCAAGCGTGCCGCCATGCGAGTTTGTAGGTATGACGTTGATCCCTGATGTGAACTCTATTACATCAGCTGATAAGATCGTTTTTCGGGTTTTGTTTTCATTGCGCTTGCGCTTTTTTATGTAATTAGCGAATTATTTAATTTTTACTTTAAAATCTTATTGGGTTATAAAAGTATAGCAATTGTGAATGGTCTGCAGTAAAAAAAAACTACATTTATTTTTTTTAAATCATGAAAAAGCCGACGAAAAATTCCACCACTGGGGGGTTCAGAATCATGTACTGGATCCATGGTACTCGTTTGTGCGTCGATGTCAGATACACCCTTTATATAGTAGATTGATGTACGTACTATTTACAGCTAACTTATTTATTATAATCGAATTGATGTAATATTCGCTCAGCTTATGCTTCATGTTTTTACTGTGGCTATGAATTAGTTAATACCAAACGCAAATAATGCGTTGATTGTGGTACAAGATAGAGAAGTCTTGTTTTGATAACAGACCGACCTTGTTACTTTATGAAGCAAACAAAACACTTCATTTACGTGAACACATTCAATGATTCATGCGTTAATACGAAAGTAAAATTTTACGTATTCAGCCGTACGCTGGAAACGGTGATTCATGTTCCTAGTAGCGGTCCATGACGCGCATTTTAATGACCTCATTTTGTGTGGCTATTGGTTTTATGCGTTATGCTAAATAAATATATGGCCGAATGCGGCATTCTGTTATTATTTGCAATAAATCGCTTATAACCGTAAGGCTAAAGTAGCTAATTAATAAATGTAGTCCGATTCAACAGAACCGTTTAAGGTAACGTATTGTAGTAGGGAAAGAACTGCACGAAGCAACATCATATTAAAGTTAAAATATTGCATGCACAAACGTAGAGTTTCTAGGCTTATCGACAAACGTGTTGAAAGATCTAACAGTCCCTTGTACTGTTGACTAATAACAAATAATCATACAGATATAGATAAAATATGACTCTACGGTACAACAAATATACTAGACAGTTCTTGGCTGATAAAGAACATGATGAATTGGCCGCCCACATCAATTTGTAACATAATTAGACGAAAGGGCAAGGATGACGTCAGACGACGCAGAGCAGGTAAAATCTCAAGCTAGTGTATTATGTTGTAGGAAGAGCCAGGGGGACCTTTTAACAGGTAGACAAGACCCACCTGTGACCAAAATTTAAGAAGATTAGATAGATAAGATACAGAATAGATATCACAAAGTAGTCCGGATTTTTTTGATAAAAAAAGCAGGAATCGAAGTCTTTAAATTTAAAGAAAGTTTCAAAAACTTTTCCCAAATTTCATTTGAATCTGTCCTGTAGTTTTTGCGTGAACATGTAACAAACACATACAAAGTCGCGTTTGTAATATTACTGAGATATACAAAAATATAGAAACGGACACACCTCACAAATTTCTAGTTATTTTATAAGATCCTTATTAGCTAGGAGATACAGATCACTTTAGTTTAAGTGGCAAGGCCCACTCCAATTTAGACCTTATGGCATAAGTTATTATGTAATAACGAATACAGAAATTGTCTGTATTCTTTGGATCAATAAAGTTTATTATTTACTAGCGACCCGCCCCGTCTTCGGACGGGTGCAATGCTGATACTAAATAAATACATTACAGAAAAACTGTGAACGTTGTATAAAAAACATAGCGGCCGCCCTTCCCACCGCCCCAAAAACGACGCCCCGCAATTTTTAATCTGTAATAACTTCGAAAATATTCATTTAAATCGTTATGCTGTAAAGGGCGATATAGATCGATATTAAATTTTAACCAACAATGTGTTGAGGTTATTAAATTGGATAAGGATTAGCAGGGAAAGAGAAAGCAACTTTGTTTTATACTATGTAGTGATTCTCAAAAGCCTCGGGGGCAGGGCCAGTAATGCGTATAACCCGCGCAGATAAAGAAAAGATCTGAAAATGGCGGCGCATACTTGGTACGGTTGACAAAACATGCCATTGTTTAATCACAAACCAAAAGCTGTGTTGTGTTTGTTTTTATTGAGTTTGTTCAAACTAAACAAAAACAACATAATAACAGAGACTTTAGCGGAACGAAATTAACGATAACTCGGAGTGCATCAAAGTAGCTTGGAAAGCGAATCCTGAATTCTAGATCGATGTTTTTTTTTTTGCAGCGCTTACTTCACAGTGTGAGTACCTGTAGACAGCGATAGAGAGTGAGTGAGAACGCATGCGAGCAGACGCCATTTACAGATCTTTTCTTTATCTGCGCGGGTTATAACATCGACGCAAACGTTAATAAACAATAAGACGAGACAGTTGATCTCTGTTCAGACTCGCAAATTACTACGTCGCATATTATCATGCACTATATTTACACGTGGTAGACTAGACCGACTAAAGATTGGCACGTTTTTCATTTCACCTTCAGTAGGAATGTTTCAATTTGACCTAGTTATAAAGGAAAATTGTATGAACGTAATTCTAATCTGTTTGTGCTAGTCATTTGAGGAAAATGAATAGATATTTGAACTAGTAACCTTTCAGAGTATTGACATTTTTGGACTAAATAAAGCGGCGTCTGTATTTGTTAGAGTTCATTCTCATCGGAACAATAGCCCCGATTTCCCTGTTCACGAACTAAATTAAATTTAAGTTAAATGGATCTTTTTCTTTCTATGTAATTAAGAAAAGGTCAGTTTAGACCTGTCAAATTAGTCCGCTCTTGAGGTGAATTGACGTATGTACTTTTGTTTGCCATGTTTATAATCGCGTCTAAACTGTCTATGGAGTATCTTAATTTGACAGACATTTTAGTTTAAGTTATATTACTGTTAAAGTTAAGTTACTAATTTTAAGAAAAGGACAGAACATATTATGTTAGTTTAGATCTGCTAATTAGTCCGCGCTTGACGTAATTTGATGTATTTTTGGTCGCCATGTTTATAATCGCGTCTAAACTGTCTATGGAGTATCTTAATTTGACAGACATTTTAGTTTAAGTTATATTAGATACTGGCGCCGATTCTGTTGTACACAAACTAAACTAATTTTAAGTTATGTGCATCTTTTTCTTTCCATTTCGTTAAGAAAAGGATAGAAGATAACATTTTAATTTAATCCTGTCAAATTGAGATACTCCATAGACAGTTTAGACGCGATTATAAACATGGCGACTAAATTACGCCAGTTTACGTCAGGAGCGCACTAATTTGACAGATCTAAACTGACGTTTTATCTTCTGTCCTTTTCTTAACGAAATGGAAAGAAAAAGATGCACATAACTTAAAATTAGTTTAGTTTGTGAACAACAGAATCGGCGCCACTGTTAAAGTTAAGTTACTAATTTTAAGAAAAGGACAGAACATATTATGTTAGTTTAGATCTGTCAAATTAGTCCGAGCTTGACGTAATTTGATGTATTTTTGGTCGCCATGTTTATAATCGCGTCTAAACTGTCTATGGAGTATCTTAATTTGACAGGCATTTTAGTTTAAGTTATATTATTGTTAAAGTTATGTTACTAATTTTAAGAAAAGGACAGAACATATTATGTTAGTTTAGATCTGTTAAATTAGTCCGCGCTTGACGTAATTTGATGTATTTTTGGTCGCCATGTTTTATAATCGCGTCTAAACTGTCTATGGAGTATCTTAATTTGACAGGCTGAAACTATAATGTTATTTTCTATCCTTTTCTTAATGAAATATAGAGAAAAGGATGCACTTAACTTAAAATTAATTTAGTTTGCGAACAAGAGACGGCGCCAATATGCTTATCTAGTGATATATCGGCACGTCTTTCATATTTTACAGAAACAAGAATCAAAGATTTTATCAATGTTTGATATTAATTTATGAGTTAAAATTTTAAGTTTTTATACATATTCATTTCAATATTAGTAACGAAAGGCAGTGTTCAACGGGTTCGAGGTACTAGTATAGACGGTAATAAATATTATGAATATGTATAGTTATTACATACACTCGGTTGCACATTTTTTGCAGATGTGCCAATATATTAATAGGTGAGTGATGTGCGAGACCAACGATGGCCCAGTGGTATCAACTGACATGTTGTAGGTCGTAGGTTCAAACCGCACCAGGAATTATTTTATCACCACTGCTGTTAAAACTGTGAAGGAAAATAGAGGAAACCGGCACGTCATAGAGGCAAAACTAGAAAGAAATATGACATCTACCAACACGCACTGGGCCCGCGTGGTAGTTTACGGCCTCTCACCGAGAGAACCTTGACCTACAGATATTTTGTGATCGATATGTCTCCGAAGTGTTTTTTCCCGAATAAGTTTATCATTTCAACTTTGATCTTATCTAAACACGTTTTTTTATCATAGCGAAGCAAGCAAGAATGCATTAATCAAGTTCTGTTGCTACTGAAGCATTCGGTCGGGTCGCGTCATTTATCCGTTTCCAATAATTCACATCTCGAACTATAAACCTTACGTAACTACCCATTGTGTCGGGTATCATTTTTCGTACTGCTTACGTGTCTTACGTCATTGTCTTGCACTCATGAACCAGAGTTCGAATGAGGTGTTACCAAATGTAAGACCTAAATATTTCTGGAGCATTAGTCATTGAATAGGTGTTACACAAACTTACTCTCTTGAACTTTAGCTCACAGACCAAAACATGTTTCAATGATGATGAAAAATATGAGTAAGCAGCTGGTATTCATTCATTCCGAAACTATCTAATAAGCGTTTTATTCTTAGAAGAAATTTGTCACAGGTACGTCTCACCGCTAAAGACTAATGTTACATAACCCTCGGGTTACGTCAGCTTCCTACCGCCTGAAACCTTCTTCAGAGTAGTGTCAAGGACTTTAGTATCGATTCCGCTGTCCACAGCAGATTATAACAAAACCTTCAAGCTTACATCTATAGAAATACAAAGATAGTAGTTGCTGGTAGAATCTGGAAGAGTGCAGAGATGGTTGATGCTAATAAAGTTATGTTGACTAACCTCATTGAAAATATCTGTGGCATTCTCTATAGCATGAAGATCCAGCTCCTGAACATCCTTCCCTTCATCAAAATGGCGATTAATTTCGGCTATGGGAGCGCGTAGTGCGCTCAATTCCCTGTAGAAAGAAACAACACGGGTTAATATCACATCTTTGGAACAAGATACCTCATCATCTCATTATCTTCCAAACCATTTTTTATTTTTGTGGCGTAAAATTTAACCGGTTGCAACCGAATATTGAAATGTAGGACAATTAAAGTATTAATTGACAGTCAGAGAATGAAATCAGATGTTTTTAAAATTGCGAAAATTACTCCTTAAATCATTTCCCGAAGGTTTCGGCACAGGTGTACCTACATAAATGCAAACCCGCATTTGGTCATAGCTATATTTTTAAATTCTGTAAACAAAAAGCGAGCCTATAACACGAATGGAAATAAAAGATTTTCTGAAATTTTTATGCCAAAAGCAATTATCCGTCTTTTCCGAGCACCCTTACTGTGTAATATCGTTGCGTAATTTAATTTCCCGAACAAAACCTTTGAAGGAAATTGTACTGCGTAAGGGATTACGTTACTTCTTTCTCGTAAATGTTTTAAGAGCGAAACCTAGCTTGTACAGAAAACAATTACATAATTAAAACACAATAAACCAGTACATAAGGAGCTGAACAATGATTGTTACATAACCGTGTTGCTAACCCATCGTTTGGCTACGGAAGTAACCCGTTTTGCTCAAGATCGCTGAGCATAGATTACCACGGAAACAGTGTTTTATGCTCAAGGAAAATGGGTCACTAGACTGCCCATTTTGTTCCACGACATGTCATACAGATATTCGCTTGGCATAAATTGATGTTTATAGCCTGTTAGTAAAGCTTATAACTACGCCAATGGAACTGATAAATGGACCCTAATAAAATGGTGAAGCGATATGTTCAGTGATATCGTTTTGGTATTTTACATAATTGAACGAATAATAATATCAGTTAATTAAACAGATGTCTGTGATGTGATAATACTCGTAACATGTTTGATTGATAAATTTATAATCTAGATAGTAATCATAATATTTGCGAAAATATAAAGACTGGGACATTTTGGTGCTATGATCGAAAATAATCAATTTATGATAGCAGTGCATTACATAAACGGTCGGCAGTATGTAATACTTTATACTTAATACAAATTTATACTTTCCCTAATACCGATTGTATTAGGGAAAGTATAGATTTAATCATTCGAGAGGACGGCCCCGACGGTTTCATAATCACTACTATGTTGCAAGCACATTTGGAGTTGAAAATACGGTCGATTTTTGGAAAGTGAAAGTGTTCAGTTTTACGAAAATACTCGCAATATATTTGGTATGTAAGCGGTATTCAAGAAAATTATACCAAAATCTGTTCCGTTTTTACGTTGACATTGAACTCAAAACCTGAATTAAAATAACACGAGACAAGAACGCGTCGCCCTTATTCGGTGTAGTCAGTGAAAAACTTTGATCGAGTGCCAAATTTTGGTATAATACCCGTTTAGAGATACTGCAAGGTCTCGATGTGAAGTGTGTTTGTCATAAATATAAACTACTTTAACAATTTTTTTTTTTTTTTATATATGTATATTATACACTAGCGTTTGACCGCAATCCTGCCTGATGGTAAGCAGTGACGCAATCGTTGATGGTAAAGCGCACTAGTTTATTAAGAGCCTATTCACTCTAGCCTTGAAGACACTCAAATTGTAGTCCGACGGAAACACCGCCGCTGGCAAATTATTCCAGTCCCTCGATGTACGCGGTATAAAGGAGGAGGCGAAACGCTTCGTCCGGATCGTAGAGGTGTTAATAACGTAAGGGTGGAAACCAGCCGTACGACGGGTCGTCCGCTGGTGGAACGGAGATGGGGGAATTAAATCATGCAATTCCCTCGCACACTCCCCGAAATGCATCCTATAGAACACCGAAAGGCTGGCTACTCTACGCCTGTGCTCTAGGCTTTGGAGACCAACTCGAGTTAGATCAGGGTCACCAATCAGCCTCTTTGCACGTCTCTCCACTGAATCCAAAGTGGCCAGGTGATACTTGTTATATCTAAGGTCAAAATGGTAGTTTTGGCAGCAAATCGATACAATGGAGACAATGTAACTTCACAAATCTACCATAAATCTAACATTGTCCTATAAAATGTTACGGGGTTTCTGCTTGTGTGACCTAGTTAGGATATCGAGGCCATTGCCCATTCGTAGCGAGTTTAGTTAACTCTTTTTAAAAACTATCGCGACAGCATGAAACTAAGTGGGCCTGTGTATTTAGACTTCATTGATTTGTCTAACCCATGTTCTATTATGCGAAGAAAAGGAGAGGTTCTCGTGTGTGAGCTCTTTTCGTTAGTCAACATTGCGCAATCCTGATGGCAACTTAGACAGTACTAATACAAACGAAAGACACGTGTCAACAGAAGAGACAACACGTGTTTTTTGATTGTTAAATACGAAGTTGATAAGGACGATAAACAAATATAAAAAAAAAAAATACTTACATAGCAATCACAATTTCAGATATGATTTCGTGAAAGTCCTTCTGACTCTCCCCATTGACTTTGATCGTGCCGGCGATGGGTACGATCTTCAGCACGCGAGCACGACCATCTCTGGCGCGCCACAGAAATACTTCGCCGTACACCCCTTCGCCGATTTTGTGGCAGTTCTTCAAGACCCTATAATAATGAGTTGTTATAGAAGCAGGTAGATATAAGAGAGATATACAAAGTTACCTTTTGTTTATGCGAAATCTGAATATACATTTTTGCACCATGTTATATTTTTTCCCAAATATTTAGAAATTGTTGCAGTGTGGATACCGAGCGCACGCACGCAGATTAACGATAGATAAATACAACAAGTAGATAAAGCAACAGCTGACGGCAGATGTCAACGCACTGCGCTCGCCAGCCCGAGCGGAGCTTTGACCATATTTTTTCGTTGGGACAAGTAGAATAGCAAGCTCCATAACTTTGATGATTCTTTACTTAAAAATACTGGACACGTGTTCGGGTTACGCTAAACAAAATATAATGTTGTATGTATAAGAGCATAGTTGCCAGATATGCTGAACTTGTCTTAGAAAAAAAAAAGTAAGTATACATATACTTACTTTTTTTTAAGCACAAATCATCTGATGACCATGAGATTCGTCTGAAGTTGTGTTACTGACTAAACATACATAAACAAAAAAACTAGCATTGAAAATGGCTCATCTGTTTGGTTACAACAATACAGACAATGGCTCAAAATATACATATAACACCTCTTTTTTGGGTTATTGGTTTAACAATACTGATTGTTGATCATACAAATCAAGCATAAGCATAGGTCACTGCTTAAAATGGCGGTCAAATCATACACGAAATGCAATAAAGTTTTATTATGAAATTTCAAACCATATTGAATCTTAAAAGCTTAGTTAAATATCATTTTGAAACTAAAATGTTACTAGAACATCCACTGCCATTTATAACAGGCTGTGTTAATTGATAAGCATTGTCTTATGAACATATGGCACGCAATACGTTCATTTCCTGATTAGATAAGGACAAAATCTTAAAATATGTGTTTATTTCAATTGTGAGAATATGGATTTAAAAAGCAGTCACTTTTGAGATGTTGAAATATTTGTACTGGATGTTAGTTTTTTTACTTGAATCTGGAATTATCAGTTGCCCCATTCTTGAGGAAGGTTAAAGACTAATTAGCATCACTGTACGACCTTTAAGAGGTCGAGCAATAAGAAAAAAAGAAAGCTATACGATAGCAAATTAATAGTGAGGGTGGGGTGTTGCAGTGAAGAATAATAATAATAATTACTTTATTGAGCAAAAAACGTACATAGATAAAGTTTGCAGGTACATGCCTTAAAGAAACTAACAATAGAAACAAGAAGAGAGAATAGAGTAAAGGTAATAAGTACATGTAGGTATATTAATACACATTTTCATTTTATAGTGTTGTAAGCAATGACTTGCATTGCATAAAGGCATAGTGCCTATCTCGATAAATCACCCCAATCCTGCCTAACATATACGCGCGGAAATCGGGAAAATACGAGGGAACACGCGTGTTTGCTCACCTGACATAACCAGACTGAATTATCTGCAAATACCCTCGAGTGAGATACATGACATGCCTTCCCCCCGAGATGGATCACCATTGTACTCTTCTTTCTTCAATACACCCACTAAATGTCTATTGTTCGTAATACACTAAATCACTTATAACTTTACACACTATATCACTAAATGCTTAATCCTATTAGTTTTAGTTCTACATGAAGAGGTCTTAACACTATTGTTCATTTTCTATTATGTCTATTATTCTCCAAGACTGTTGGGATTCTTTTAATTCAGAAACCTCTTCCTCTTCAGACAGATCACAGGCAACCTTCTTGCTGATTGACTGTTCAGGTGATTCTGATAAAACCCTTTTATTCCTTTTTGCAGTATTAGTTCCATATTGTGAACTTTCCCGTATTTCAATGTCTTGTGGCCCTGATACTCCAATAATTTCAGCCCACTTTGATTGTGATGGGAGTGACATGTAGTCTTCTTCCTCATCATCTTCGTATAATCCATTTCTTGTCTCATTTTGTTCCTTATCTTCTTTCCTCCCCCCAAAGCTATGTATCTGGTTGATGTGTCTCTTCCAAAGTTTTGGATGAAAATGAATATCTAAAACATTTTTTATAGTTGAAAAAGTAACCTCACTTATTTTCTTCGGGGGAATCAGTGCAGAAATTAAATCAAATAAATCAGGACCACATACCGACAATAAATTCGCCTTTTTCTTAGCATCATCCGTGATTTCATTTGCTTCTAGACAAAATCCAAATCTTATAATGTAGTTTTCCCAACAGCCATGTGCTACATCATATTCACTGAACTTAATCACCATTTTTACCTTGTCCACCTAAAGATTTTTATACAATTCAGTGAATTTAGTTTATTACAGACACTTTTAAGCACTTTTCTCTCGTCGCCAATAACATATACGCGCGGAAATCGGGAAAATACGAGGGAACACGCGTGTTTGCTCACCTGACATAACCAGACTGAATTATCTGCAAGTACCCTCAAGTGAGATACATGACACTGTCAATTATATTTTAGTGTCCTCATGCTCCCACAATTAAGAACCTCACAAAATTATTTTAATATCATATGCTGGCCGACAATTACTCCTGTATCATGATTGCATTTACAAACATTTAAACTCACATAAATTTGCAAACAGCTAGTGCCATGACCCGGAGATTATCATACCTAGCAAAAAATCATACATTCACATGCGACAATGAGCAGTTGCCTACTTGGCTCCCGTTCTATTTACACATACTCATTGGTTTTAAAACACGTCTCAAGCATGATGTTCGATCTTTGCAATTTATAAACATTAATTGGGCATGCCTACTTATAACCAAGAGAGTAGGAATGTTAATCAATCAGTAAATCATTACTTTTACAATAAAGGAGCTCCCTACCTGTTTTTAGATCTAATGCAAAAAGAAAAGAAAGTATGTTGAAATTTGTAGGAGAAAATACAAAGAACTGAAAAGTGACTAGTAAAACATAAAACGGGAACACTAATTTAATGTGGTCTTTAGTTGCTAAATAATGACCATTGTAATGGTTGGCTGCAGTTTAATGCATTTTGAGTTTTTATTGTAATGCCTGAAGTGGTTGAATAATTTTGCATAGTGTGCTTGCATAATTTGATCAGTGTTAAATCTGACGTTAAATTAACAATACTGCAACATTTATAGTCATGCATAAACTATGTTGTTACATCAGTTATTACAGGTGTTATGAAATCTGCAGTTACGTTGTACCATAGTATATTAAATTGGCCTCTATATTATTAGACAAGCTTATGACAATTTAATGTGGTATTTAAATTTATTAACACAACCATAAAATTACAAAATAAATCTTATACATTCACTCTCTAATTTATATTTCTAGTCTGTGGTTTCTTTTACGTCGTGACCACACTATACAAATAATTTGAGTCCCATTCAAAGAATCTTTTTACCATTTATACTTGAAAATGTTATTGCATATTGATTAGCTAAATTGATCATGATATCTCTCACATTTTACAGTATTAAATAATTGACAAGGTTATGTCTTGTGACACTTGTAACCTTGAGTCAGAACAAAATATAGTCTTCAATGAAAATGAGTTTTTCAATAACTCCTAAAATTTCCACTTTCATGTACCCTCCAGTTAGGAGGGTACATGAAAGTGGAAATTTTAGGTGATAATGAATATAGGTTGGCAAACTTATTATAGATTGATAGCTGTATACATTAACTAATGTATAACTTATGGGCAATTATCACACTTTAATTACTAATATACCAGATGATGATGGCCATTTAAGAGAGGATGGAAAAATATTGTCGCCTATAATGTATAGTTAAGTGTGATTGACTATTAGTCAGGATAGAATGTTCATGCTTATGACTAATAATTTATCATGCATTGTGAGATAGAAAATGAATTTAAAGGAACCTAAATATTTATAAAAACATCAATAAAGTATTTAACACTTTGCAAATCTTACCTGCCATTGTCATAAAATAAGACAGCTTAGAATTAAAGAGCATTTTGGTTAAAGAATCTTTATAATTAAGACAATAATACTTTTATCTGAATACCTACTTCAAGAAAATTTAAAAAAAATACCCAAAAATAGACATGGAATAACCCTGTCACATTATTACTATTATTAGTATAATTTAACAATATGGTAGAAATATAAATTAAAACTAAGCCACACAAAACCGTGCTGGTAGTTTGACCGTGGGCATGTATGTTCTATCTCTTTCCTCTATTCTCTTTGTCCTTCTTCTTTTGAGGGATAACATCTTTTAAGCTTTACAAACTGTAAGTAATGTACAAACAATCGTAAACTGTAGTTTGCAAGTAAATGATGTAGATAAATAAAGCAAACATGTAATATGTTAAGGACAATGGACATTGTGTACCTTCAAAAGATCAACAAAAGATATCCACCCTATGACTCATTTAGTTTATGTTCTGTATTATTTAGTTTCATGAATGCTTTGGGAATGAATTATTAAAAAAAAAAAAAAACATGTAACTCTTACAGTGTGACATTTGTTACTTACAGGTTTTCTATTTGTGAAATATTTTTTGTAAACTCTTGAGCCATATAAAACCAACTGAGTAAATAGACTATCACTTTTTATCTTAACTCTAAAATCACTCACCTGAGACTGCAACGATTACATAAAAACTTTTTATTACAACTTCAGACTGACATTACTTCCAATGACATCAAATAATTGTATATCAGACAAGTTAAAATAGTTTAAACTATATTGATTGTCGAGAAGTAGAGCAGATAATTAATTTGAACCTAATACTTGTATTGGTATGTCATTGAATGCATTAAAATGTAGGACACAGCCATTCATGCAATTTATGCGTCTCGACGCCTACTTATCTAGGGGTTACAGATGTTTAATAACAATGGCACCATTTTGTATTTGCCTGGCCTATTTATCCGCCAATTTTTTTTAGTCCACTTTTTTATTATTTTTTGAAGAGGAAGAGTAAATTTAACAAGAGGGTACTCACGTATCCGGATAACATTCATTAAAAAGTATCGCGTCCGTTTGATTGCATCGACGCAACACGTAATCCCTTGCTGTAGCTATACGGTTCGCAGTATCATGGAAGTTGTCTAGTACAGTGACCTCGTGCGACTGATCTGTGATCGAGAGTTTGGATAATTCGATAATCGTATCATCACACTCCTCGTTCAAAAATCCTGAAAAAAACAACGCGTCATTCAAGAGTCCACGGTATACGACACTCTAGGAAGTACCTAACGTACTTTCCCCCGTGCGTAATCGTCTCGTTGACGCAACGAAATCAAGCTAGGACAAAATTTATGGAAAGAAAAACACCACAATTTGGACACTAACCTGTGTATTGCAGGGAAAGATGCATGCACTTGGCTAATTTAACACTTTATTAGAACAAAGGGCGTAGAACCAAGCTGTTATCCCGTTACGGATACGCAATGGCAGACACCAGACACAAATACAACGTTTAGCGTTCAAACACAAATGGTCACTTTCAAAGTTTTCTACTATTACTTTGTAATAGTATTAAAGACTAAGTTCACTATTATTCAATTTGAAACACGTAGTTACAAATAAAAAATAAAACAAAAATTAGTATGGACAAAGACCACACGAAGCGTCTTCTTCCACGAAATGCACAGAATGATGCGTGGCCACAGATAATGTAGAACCAATAGAATTTTACAAGTTTCGAGTGTTACCACAACAATGCGCCAGAAAATACTACAAAAATTATTGTCAATTTATGGTAGTAATCAGAAAAAAAATAGTATATTTTTATATTTCAAATCAACCATCAACTAAGAGCGACCCATTTATTTGAGACGTACGTTTACGTTATAACATACGTTTATGTTTACGTTTTATGTAAAAAAACCCGAATAAGTTTTCTTTTTAATCGGCATATTAACAGCCATTCAACGCAACTTTGAACACTGAAATGACTACATAGTATACTGAAATACAATTTTTGTAGTAAAATGTATAAAATAAATTGACAAATAGGAAAAAGGAAACAATATACCATTCAAGTCATCAAATACACTTGTGTTGCATAGACTCAGTCTTGAAATATCAGGATCCTGAAAAGAAAAGTGTATATTTTTCAGTAAGCAAACTACTATTTTCTACTTTCACTGACCACTATTATACTATTACTCACTTTCACAAATCTGATCGTATATCGACACGGCTTAGATACAAATGTACTTCTGCGACTATTGATTGATTCATTGTGTAGGGAACCTGCAATAATTCAATACTAAAATAAGAAAGAAAATAAAGCTTTCATTTTTCATACAGAAAAAAAACACAAACCTGACATTACACTGAAACTTTGGATGGAAGTGTCAAGTGCTTTCCATTTTTTGTATATTTGTTTCTATTTGCTATATAGCCAGCCAGTAATAACTTAAGACAAAAGAGATTTTATAAATGGTGTTTTTAATTATGGAATAACATGGATTTGTACTATAGTAAAATCCAAAAATAAATAAATAATGTGTTCAACACAGAGGAGTTCGATTCTCAGGTTTCTCCACTGCGGAGACTCATCGGTTGACGCTTTGTTGTGTTGCGGGCTTGATTCCCGCATGGGACAAATATTTGTATAGCCTACAGGTAGTTGTTCCAGGTTTGGCTATTTATTTATGGGAATTTAAATGTTTGTAAACACACCCACAATACATGAGTTTTAAGAGTAAGTAGTGGGTAATGTAAAAAAAAAACTTGCTTGAATTTGATTATATAAAAACTAAATTTCTTTTATTATTATATTCTATAATTAAATATTTAAAATGTACATACCATTTAAGTCTTGCCTTTCCATAGTCTCAATAATACTTTGTCTATATTTCCTCCCCTTATTTTCTGTGGGTTCATCTTCAAGAATAGACTGATCAAAATGATCTGTCATCATAGTCATTCTTCTGAAAATACTCAAAGATCTCTCCCATTTCTTTCCTGGCTGTAGAACTATTCCTGGTTTCTCAAAACAAGTTCTTCTGGAAGGTTCTGGACTATGTATGATGCTTTCTTTAAATGTATTTCTTATTGGTTTTATAGAACTCTTCCTATTTCTTATTGACCACTTCCTACCAGTGATATTACTGTTTCTAGTAGTCATCAAAGATATTCTATTGTCTTCTTTTTCTTCATAATTTGGCAAGCTAGATGCATGTACTTCTTTATGATCAACATCTTTTCTTAATTCTAACACTTCAACATCACTAACAACTTGTTTCTCTCCATTTAAGTTTATTAATGTTTCATTTTCATCTATACTTTCCTTATTAATTCCTTTATTTGTTTCTTTGTTACAGCTAAGTACAGTCTTATCACAATCAGTGCTAGAAGATGCATAGGAAGCATTAAAAATAGACATCCTTGGGTCATCTGAGACTTTATTCCCCCTTCTTGTTGTAACATAACTGACACATTTCTCGTCTTCATTGGATTTTCCATCATCATCATTAGACGAAGCAATGTCAATATATTCACTAGCCTCATTGTCTTTTAAATAATTATCAACATTCAAATCAGTACTGGAACTATTTTCAAATGTTTGTTCATTTGAATCATTACTGTTTTCAAAACTAGCAAACTCTTCACCTTGAGATAGGACTTCACTTTCCTGACTGACATTATCTTCTTGATTTGCGTCTTCTTCTCCACTCAAATAGCTTTTGTCAATTTCATCATCTCTACTCATATAACTTTTATCAGTTTCTTTATCTGTACTCATATTATATTCATCAGTAACTTCATGAACAAGACTATCATTATATACATCAGTGTCTTCACCACCTTCAGATTCAAAATCCTTAAATTTTTCATAATACCTAAAAAATGAGGAATCGTTCATTCTCTGAATCTTGACTAGAGGTTCTTTTATTACTTCTTTTTCTTCAATAGAACTTTGTTCACTGTTGCATGTGTCATATGAAGAGTCTTTATCGCCTTTTTCTGACTCTAATGGTGTTTTATTGTCTTCTGTACGATTACTGGACTCTGCACTTAAATTGTATGAATAGTCTTCATCTATATTTTCCCTATTTACTTCAATTTCAGTTCTATCATTTCTAAGGTCTATTTCATATAAATCTGAGATTCTATGTAAGCTTATATCTTGAGTAATAATTTCTTTATTAGCATCATTGGAAAAACCCAAAAAGGGTTCAACCTCTGTAGTCTGTAAGGAACTTATTTCCACACTAGAAGATGCATTGTTTTTGCTACCTATTTTCTTTTCTTGTCTTGAAATATCTTTATGGAAGACAACTTGAGCATTTGCTTTAGATTCAGGCACCAATACTTTATTATCTACATCATGTTTTACACTATTATTGGTAACAATATCTACAGATGTCTTAGCAATTTCTTTAGAACATTTATGACTTCTAGTTTTGTTATTACCTATGAACACTATACTATTGTTGCTATCATCATTATCATCTGTTTCAGTTGTATACTTTGGACTATTGTCATCATTTGTAATGGAAATAGGAGAAAACTTAAATATAGATTCTCCTCTATATTTACCTTTGAATGGAGTACTGCATAATGGTGACTTTTGTAAAAAAGGAGATTGTATATTTCTAGTCAGTCTATGTTTGTATGAAGTTAGAGGTTTCTTCATAGAATCATTAAGGCTATTCTTATGCTTCAATTTATTTAGTAAAGATAAATTGTTAACCATTTTATTTATGGAGTCATTGAACCTCTTTGGAGTTTCATTAGTTTCATTTTCTATGGGTAGTTGGTATGCTTTTATATCTGATGCATTTGTAGTGATATTTTCCTCTGAATTTTCTTTATCAGAATCTGAAATTAAGAATTATTGTTTATCATTAAAATTCATAGGAAGTAATTACTGTTTATCAATGATCACGCTCGCGATCATTGATAATATGGCTAGAAGAGGAACAACTACAGAGTCGATAAATAATAGAGAAGTATGGGAGAAAGGATCAATGACCCTACATTACCTTCGCCGGGTAGCATGAAGTCAATGGCAGCAGAAGACCAGTCATTGTGGAAAGCCTAGGGGGAGGTCTTTTCCAGCAGTGGACCTCAATAGGCTGAAGAAGATAGGAGAAAGAAATGTTGCCACACCATCAAATAAATTGGGACAAAGACCAGGAGGACATACATGATGATGGTGTGACTATGAAAATTATTTTATGCTATAAAAAATATTAAAAAATATACTTACCAGAACCCTCACTATCTGAATAGTTAACTTTCTTGGGTTTTACTGGCTTTCTTCTAGCATATGTTTTCCCTTCTCTGAAAACATGCATGGAATGTTTGAATGCATATTACACACAATTGTATGTAAGGTTATTAGGTGATTACAAAGTTCATAGTTAGTCCATTCCATAAATATATAATGAAAATAAATAAGCCTCTAAGCAACGGTTGCCACAGAAACTTATGAAATAGTAGAACTATTGACCCGTGATAATAATGTAATTTTTATTTTTAAAGAGATCTTGCACAAGTGTTGTTAGCAGTTCACAGTTGTTTATTACATTAGAAACCCAAAGCGCCAAACCAAATAAACTTTAAGCACTTGCTCAGTATCAAGTATGTGTCTAGTAGCAGTATTAGATCAATTAAAGTTCATATAATAATGTCGAGTTTAAAAGGCCTAAACAATTGATAGACATGGTTTGTGGTAGTAATAAATAAGTTTGCTTACTTTTTCTGTAAAAGTTTATCAAAAAGTTCCACCTTTCTAGTCACAGACTCGGTATTCGCTGGCCGAACTTCCACTGTACATGTATTTGACGAATTTAACAGCATGTCGAAGGGGTCCATGGGTTTATTCACTCTTATAGATTTATCTGGAGTCAAATATACTGATCGAGACAAACTTTCTCGGTAAGGAGTTTCTACCTCCTTTACTATCCTTTTTACATATTTCCTCTTGCGGACTCTGTTAGAAGCAATTCCGTGAGTGTTAGAAAATCCAAAACAAGATAATTCTCGCTTAGTTTGTTTAATGTTTTGTATGTAAAAGGCATCGTAAGCAGAACTCTTTTCGTCCAAGTTTTGCAACAAGTCTCTGCGGTCAATTACGCCACCTGTGTCTTTTTTGGACCTATATGTTCGTCTCATTATTTAAAGACACTACTTCAGTACAATCAAATAAATAATGTAGATGTTTCACTAAATTAAACAAACATTTTTTCAAACTATCGAAATGACAAACCGAAACGCTGATTAAAATTTGACAGTACAATAATTTTATTTTTTTGGTTCGTTTCTTTCCGTTCGGGCGAATGGAAAAGGCAAAGGCATAGTACGCCATACAGCCAAGTCCTCAGTATTTTTTTTTCTTCATTAAATATCTATCCTAACTTATCCTAATTTATCCTAACTTATCCTAACATAACTTAACCTAAACTAACTCCTTTCGTTTTACGCGTTTGGACGATAAGGAGCGGTTTAGCGTAAAGACATGATGAGGCCACTATGCTACAATATTTCACTGTTATTTTTGAATTATTCACTGAATGCACTTTTTACTACATAAATTACGCGTTTTTATTTAGTAAACGACACTGTAAATAATTTTAAAAGTCCAATGAAAAATGAGCGTGACACTCATCCAAGGGCGGATCCAGGGGGGGGGTCATGGGGGTCATGACCCCCCCCTGGGCTGGGTCCAGGAGGAACTAGCACAGGAGGATTTTATTTAAGTACTTTCAATATTTAATCAATTAATATAATACATACTTTGTTTGACGCAAACGCATTATTCGAGAGTGAACGCATCCAAAATTTGAATTTTACCGCGCTGCCGCCGCCACGGTCGCCAACATTCAAAATTTCAAATATCACACTTGCGCGTGCCCGCGTGGTTTGTTTATTAATCAGTAATTTCTTCATTAAGCCAGTGTGTGTGTTCAAACCCAAATATTATTGTTGTAATGTTCTTAAAGTACCTCGTAGGTAGATAAGAAGGGACCTACTGAAAGACGAGGATTTATGTATATACGGACGATAGCAGGTCAAGCTACCGGAACCTGGCAAATATTCCCAATAAATCTTGAGCCTTCACATTTAGCAATAAGGTTGAAAATCTAATAAAAAAATTTGACAGTTTTTAGTAGCTTGATGTGCTGTCGTCTGTATATACCTACGTATTTTTTTGGGCGAGGGAGTTTGTAGGTCCTTTTTTTTCCGAAGGTGGAAAATCTTCATGGACGTCCGTCTCGGCCGCCTCCGGGCGGGCTAGGGGGTCTGTCAGACTCTTACTGACTAAAAACCACCCCGGTGTTCCATCTAACAGGTCCTACACTGGGGGTTGCGAGAACAAACACTGCTTCCGCAACCCCCGATTGGTGCTGGCCCGCCACTGTGGGCCTTCTTGGGTCAGGGAGGTCAGGGTCGTCCGCGGGTATCGCACGATTTCCTACGCGGCGGCTTGCGTCCTGGCCGGATCCCCGCCCTGGGACCTAGAGGCGAAAGTACTCGCGTCATTGTACCGATGGCACGAGGAAGATCGGACACGAGGCTCCAGTCCGGCGCAGAGGCAGATCAAGCTGCGTCGAGAGGAGCTCCGTCAGGTCCTGGTGGCGGACTGGCGGCAGAGGCTTATGTGCCCTACCCGGCGCCTCGCTACCGTCGAGGAGATCCGGCCAGTACTCGACGACTGGCTCGGGAGAAGGCACGACTCCCTGTCGTTCAGGATGACGTAGGTACTGTCGGGGCACGGATGTTTCGGCAAGTACCTGCGTCGCATAGGCAGTGAGCTGGACGCTCGGTGCCACCACTGCGTCCAGTGCGGGGAGGACACGGCGCAGCACACGCTCTCCGAATGTGTAGCTTGGGAGGAGGAGCCGTGTCCTCACAAATGAAGTAGGAGGCGATATGACGCTGCCGGCAATAGTGCGGAGGATGGTCGGTAGCACAGAGTCGTGGGACGCGGTGGTGTCCTTCTGCGAGGACGTGATGTCGCAGAAGGAAGCTGCGGAACGGGCAAGGGAGATCTCAATTCCCTTCCCGGACCGAGGAAGGGCGGACAACGCCCTCTTCCGGCCCCCATGAATGGTTCCAGGGGCGAGGGACATGGGGAAGTCCCCGCCGCGCGAAGTTGGCGGAGGCGTGCGCAAATATCGGCGCGCGCCTCAGAGGCGATGCACGGGGTAGTTTAACACCCCACTACCCCGTGCACGAGACGAGGCCCGGACAGACCGGGCCAGCACGAGGGTGTGGGGCCGTGGAAGAATTTAGACTCCCGCGACCCCACACGCGCTCGTGATATTAGAGACACCAGGGTGGTTTTAGTCAGTAAAAGTTTGACAGACCCCGTCGACCACCCCAGGGCGGCGGACATCCATTGAGGATTTCCACACTGGAACAAAAAAAAGGGAGGTGAATGAGGTGTATGACTCCCCCCCCCCTGACGTCTAAGAGGGGCGCGCGTGGAACACTTCGCGCCGCCACCTCGGGTCCTGATGTTTGGGGGGCGACAAATGTCCCCGAATCTGTTGTCCCTGGATCCATTTAAGGAAGCTGGAAGAGGGCGTTATCCATCCTCCGCCGACGCCCAGTGCGCCTGTTGCGGACTTGAGCGCCAGCCGCCAGGCGCCAGAAGTGGGGGCCGGAATCCCACCGGCTGTTGAGCACCAGTCCCAGGTACTTCATGGTGGACTCGACAGCGATCCGAACCCCCCCGACCACGATGTGTGAGCCGGGTGGCGGCGCCCGCCGGAGACCATGAAACACCATGGTCTCCGACATGTTAAGGGCCACCTCCAGGTCTAGACGACGTATGCGGCCCACCACCTGTGATACCGTAGCTATCTGCAGCAACGTTGCTTCCCTGTGCGAGCTCCCCCGGGCGGTGGCCTGCGTGTCGTCCGCATAACACGTCAGGTCTACCCCCGATCTGAGCTCGCCTCTCAACACCCAGTCGTACGTCGTCTACGTTACGAAAAATCAAAGCACGCTTCAATAGTTGAAGAACGTCTAAGCGGACTGGCACTTCTCCAAGTCCATAAAAACGTACCTACCGATTGAAGTGGATGAAGTGATAGACGTTTCGTAAGAAGACGTAAAAGAAAAATTGATTTCGTTATTTAACAAGGTATTTATAAGTGCAGTATTATTACTTATTAATAAAATACCTTCTTTTAATTGTACCTATTATCAAAGTTTAATTAAATCTTCTTATGACTTGACCACGACTATGTGACCCTCCCCTGGCGCCAAAGCTGGATCCGCCCTTGATCTTGACATTCCCGCCAAAAAATTGACAGTTGATTAAACTTCTATTAGGGATGTCCGATATTCATCGATCTTGAAAAAAAAAACGATGTTTTGACATCGATGGTTTGACTTCGATATCATCGATACATCGATGTTATAAGATTAAACATTCGAAAGGTCAATAATAATTTAGGGCACCATGTAGTGTGCTAGGATGTACTAAGTTCAACTATCAAGTTGGATAGGTCAACTATATTCCACAATATACTGATCAACGAAACCAGAAGAACCCGTACGAATAGTGACTTCTTTGCATCGAATAATCTCTTGGATCCTCGTTTCAAAAATATATATTGTCAAGATGCAAAGAAGTTAATATTCGTACGGGTTCTTCTGGTTTCGTTGATTCTGTTCTAGAAGCATTAAGGAGATGATTTTCAAATAATGAGCTGAATGAACAAATTGAAAAGAACTAATTGACAGAAAATTCTACAACACAAGTGGCGAAGACGAAGTGAGGAAGACGAAGATGTAAATGTAATGTCTGGAAACATCATTATAATATTGTTAGTGAAAAGAATATTATTTTGTCTGGTCAACTTGACACAAATATGCCTACAGAACTTAAATTTTATTTCAAAAGCCCGATAACTGATTTTAAACAAAAACTCATTTCTTTTAGTGGTAATACTACTTACCTTCTATCCACCCAGCCAAGTTAAAAAATTAAATAAATCCCCAGTACTTCTTTGTCACCTTGTGTAATTTTTTTACAGAGTGTGTCGAAGAAATGTTTGTTCAATAACAATAAACACGTTTCATAAATACAATAGACAGTTTTATTTCTCACCCAAAACATCGATGTTTTCCAATCGATATTTATCGTATATCGATACTTTTAATTCGATGTTTACATCGATGTTTTTCAATGTTTGAACATACCTAACTTCAAATAGAATTATTCTATTTTTATTTAAGGAAAGTGAAGCCGATATATTAACCATTTATGTATCCGACTGAAGGACTTGTATCCGTATCCATGGTCATAAATAAATAAATAATAAAAAAAACAACTAATCTGCCATTGTCAAAAGTGAATTGGAGAAGCAAGAGTGTATTATAGACGGAGTTGAGGTTGACTTTCACAAAAACCTCCCTCATAAGACGGGTCACGCGGCCGTCTTTTTCGACATGAATAATTCATAATTACGTGACATTGGCTAAATGCACAAACCGTGCGAAGCCAAAAAAGAAATAAAATAAAAAATCACCACTCTGCTTGAAAAGTTGAAACCTAAGAAGTTTCGTTCGTTCATCGTTGATTTGAGTAATAAGTATTGTTTTTTTAACCGACTTCAAAAAGGAGGAGGTTACTCAATTCGACCGTATATATGCTTTTTTTTAATGTTTGTTCGCGCATAACTTCGTCGTTTATGAACCGATTTTGATAATTCTTTTTCTCTTGCAAAGAAGACGTTCCTATGGTGGTCCCATGATAAGGATATCAGGGTTTGATGGTGGAATACCAGAGAAAACAAGGGGAACTTTCAAACCTTGCAGGGGCGACTAGTGCATTTCTTAGCTTCTTAGCATTTTCATTAAGTATTTTAAAGCACTACAATTTAATAAAGGTCTGGAGTAGATCTGATGATGGAGCCGGGAGCCAGTCGAAGAAACTCCTCAACAATTCACAGCAGCTACTTTGTGTTTGGGCTCTTTTTGATAAGAACTTTACACCTAGATGGGTTGTGACTGTCATAAGAGCTCTGATGATGAAGACAAAGGCCAGTTCCGGGAACTCCTCAACGGTTTACAGTAGCTACTTTGTGGTTGGACTTCATTAATTTATATTGATGAGACCTTTGCACCCATTGGGTTAAAATATTGGTCTGCACTAAATTTAATGATGAAGAGCATAGGCAGTTGAGGGAATACTTACGGGTAAAAATTAAAGTAAACAAAATTACGTCGTTTCCCAACTACACATATTTGCGTCAGCTTTTGGTCTGACCGGATGCAACTAAATACATAGTAAGTAGTACTTCTAACAACTAAAAAGTGTAAAATAAAAACTTTTTTACAAAAAAACAACCGCCTTCCAAAAACCACTACAAAGTGAAAAATAACTAATTTCGGAAGTCGGTGTCAAAAAACGAATATACAATACCAAAGACACCGACATCCGAAATTAGTTATTTTTCACTTTGTAGTGGTTTTTGGAAGTCGGTTGTTTTTTTGTAAAAAAGTTTTTATTGTTTTGGGTTTCATACATGAAGAAAAACTGGAACTTTTTTGCATTGCATGTCTTTTGCGAAACGTAATCCTGGAAAATCACTTCGAGGATTTGTTAACAGCCATTATAATATGGCTAGTTAAAATCATCACACACAACTTCCGTTTTGAATAAAAGGATAGCGTTAATCATACTGTACAGCTCTAATTATTTCTGACACTGGAATGGAACCATGATATGGAACGTAGTCTACGTTACGTAGAGGTATACAATATGTAAAGAAAACCCTGTCCGATCAGTGAAGGTATTGTTAGGTATCGATAACTAATTCTACTAATGCCTACAAAGCCGGTCTAAACTTAAAAAAAAAATCCCCCTAAAAAATAAATATTATTTCACAAAAAGAGGTAACTTAAAACATGTGCGGTAGGCCATACAGGCGCGGGCGAAGAGGGGCAGGGCACGCGGCACGCGGCTGCGTCACTATTCCCTCAGAATTATACCGCCAAAAATAATGTTGTCACTTTTTAAAAATGACCAAATTTTGGGGAAGTTGGAATTAATTCGCGGGAAAAAAAGATTATTTCAAAATTCACTAGTATTGTTAATTACTATGATGATTATGTAAAATTTCATATTTTATTTGGTCATGTGTTTATCTAACCTTTATTATCCTTACGGGTCGGACAGTGTGTTCTTAACATATTGTATATAATAGGAACCATGGCCATGGTAAATATAATTATTGGTACTGTATGGTCATCATCATCATCATCGTTTCAGCCAAAAGACGTCCATTGCTGGACATATTTCTCCCCCAAGGATCTCCATGACGACTTGTCCTGCACCTCCCGCATACAATGGTTCCGCTTAGTTTTATAAGTTATAGCCCCCTTTTTTTCTGTCCGGCCATTCCGCCACCAGGACCTCGCAGATCTGCAACCGACACTGCTCGAGCTGACGCAACATCGTCCATTCGCCCCGTTCCCGCGCCTCCTCACGCCACCGGTACAGTGACGCGAGGACCTTCGCCTTCAGGTCCCAGGGCCGGGATCCAAGCACTCGGCAGGCAACCTCATAGGAGTTTGTGCGATACCCATGTAGGACTTTGACGGCCATCGCTCTTTGCGGTTGTTGCAAAACAGCCTCCGACTTGTTGAGGGCCACCTCCAGGCTTATGCGACGTATGCGACCGCAGCCGTCGCCAGCAACTTCCCTGTGCGAGCTCCCCCGAGCGATGACCAGCGTGTCGTCTGCATAACACTTCAGGTCTACCCCCGGTCTGAGCTCGTCTCTCAGCACCCACTCGTACCCGATACTCCACAGGAACGGGCCTAGGACCGAGCCCTGTGGAACGCCGCACGATATGCGGCGCAGGTGTCCGCCATCACGTCCCAAATGACACACCCCTCGGACAGATAAACCCCTATAACTATTTGATGGAGGTAGAGAAGCACTTGATGATACCGCAGTGCCTTCCGAATACAACTCCAGGGTAAGGTGTTAAAAGCGTTTGAGATGTCCAAGGACACCGCCAACATCACCCAGCCCCGCTTCCTTTTTTTTTTCGGGGTGGAAATCCTCATAGGATGTCCGCCGCCCTAGGGTGGACGACGGGGTCTGTCAGACTTTTACTGACTAAAACCACCCCGGTGTCTCTTCTATCACGAGCGCGCGTGGGACCGCGGGAGTCTAAATTCTTCCGCAGCCACACACTCTCGTGCTCGTCCGGTATGTCCGGGCCTCGTCTCCTGCACGACGTAGTGGGGTGTTAAGCTACCCCGCGCATCGCCTCAGAGGCGCGCGCTGACACTCGCGCGCGCCTCCGCCGCGGGGTCCATCGAATAGGGGGCGGGGACTTCTCCATGTCCCTCGCCTCTGGACCCATTCATGGGGGGCGGAAGAGGGCGTCGTCCGTCCCTTCCTCGGCGCCCGGTGCGTCTTCTGCAGCCCGGGAAGGGAGTTGAGATCTCCCTCTCCCGTTCCGCAGCTTCCTTCTGCGACATCACGTCCTCGCAGAAGGACACCACCGCGTCCCACGACTCTGCGCTGCCGGCCATCCTCCGCACTACTGCCGGCAGCGTCAGGTCGCCTCCTACTTCATTTGTGAGGACACGGCGCTGCTCCTCCCAAGCTACACACTCGGAGAGCGTGTGCTGCGTCGTGTCCTCCCCGCATTGGACGCAGTGGTGGCACCGAGCGTCCGGTTCCCTGCCTAGGCGACACAGGCACTTGCCGAAGCAGCCGTGCCCCGACAGTACCTGCGTCACCCTGAACGACAGGGAGCCGTGCCTTCTCCCGAGCCAGTCGTCGAGTACTTTGCCGGATCGCCTCGACGGTAGCGAGGCCGGCGGTAGGGCGCATAAGCCTCTGCCGCCAGTCCGCCATCAGGACCTGACGGAGCTCCCCTCGGCGCAGCTCGATCTGCCGTGTCAGCTCTTCTTCGCGCCATCGGTACAATGACGCGAGTACTTTCGCCTCTAGGTCCCAGGGCAGGGATCCGGCCAGGATGCAAGCCGCCTCGTAGGAAATCGTGCGATACTCGCGGACGACCCTGACGGCCATCGCCCTCTGCGGCTTGCGCAGAATGGCGAGTATTCCGGCCGTCAGGTCCATCGCCCACACAGGGGCCCTTTGCGGCTTTGCGGGCCTTCTTGCGGCCCACGACTGTCGCCCAGGTCTCACCCTTAGACCCGGTCGTCGTGGGCTGATCGCTCACTGGAGCTCGCTGAGGAGCAGTTCCCGGCGTCTCCTCAGCCCTTCGCCGTTTATCGGTCGCTAGGGGCGGGCGGAGGTTTTCCTCAGGGAGGCGCCGAGAAAGCGCCTCAAGTTGGCTTTGACCATGCTCCCGCACTGGAGCAGGCACATACGGACGATGCGCTCAAGGCACGATGCGCTTAACTCATCGCCCGTACGCGCCGGTCTTGGTGCGGGAGCCGGGGCCACTTCGGAAGTGGCATCGGCAGACGTGTGTCGCTGCTGCTGCTCGCTCAGCGCAGCGACTTGTCGCCGGAGGTCCTCGACATCATTCCGGAGGCGGCTGTTTTCCTCCTGCAATTTCACGACCTTATCTGAGGCCGTTGTGTTGAGGAGGGTGCCAACCGCCTCCTTGATGTCCGCGGCAGCCTTCTTGAGACCTCGAACGAAGGTGCTCTTCAGGTTGCCAGATTTTCTGGCAACCTTAAGGACCAGGTCCACCCCGCCCAAGGCCAGCTGACTAAGGGCCACCACCGACAGTACAACACGGTAACACAACTCCAGGGTAGGGTGTTAAAAGCGTTTGAGATGTCCAAGGACACCGCCAACATCACCCCGCCCCGCTTCCTACGCCAGGGTTCTCACGCGCGGCACAGCTATCGCCCCTGCATCGACTCTGCGTTGTGAGTTTTACACAAAGCAACTGTAGGATAGTCCGGTGTTGTCAAGACCTCTCAAGAGTCGCAAGGTCACGCGGTGTCATAATAAAAAAACGGCCACCGCCACTTTTTAATTTCACAAAAAGATCTAGGTTGGCAAAATCCAGCCATAGTTCTAATGTAAATATAAAAATAAAAGTATTTCACTGTGTTCACAACTAAGCGACCAGAGCGAAACTACATTACTAGATGGCTTTAATGAATGTCTTTGTATTTAGGTATAGTCAGTGTTAATTACACAAGTAGTGGGCATAACAAACAATACATAACGCGCAGATAGTTAAAAAATAATAGCCAATCAGAGACAAGTATTTTTCGGTAATTCGTTTGTTACGCGCTTAGCCAACCGCACAAACAAATGAGCCGTCAATCACAATGCAGGTGTTCAAAATCAAATGTTTTTATTTCAAAATTCAAATAGGCCTTTGCAGGCTCTTATGAAACGTCATACCAGTTGCACGGTTTCAAAGAGTTGGTCTCATGGAGAAGAACCGGCAAGAGACTCCATGGAATGTTACCGATAACATGCAATAATAACTTAATATCTACCAGAATTATTAGTTCTAAGTACCTATGTGCTATTATAACTATATATTTAACTAAAAAGAAAGGTCAAGACAGCCAAATGAGACAAAAAATATACTTTGAATTTATCTTAAATGGCAAAAATTTTCATACAAAATATTTTTTTTTTACCATTCGATTACTCGCGCGGCCGAAAGTGTCCGGCGCTGATTATTTTTTCGTAGATAGAGAATGGTCCTAGCTATCATATACTCACGCCATACACCCAACATATTAGTACAATTGAAGAAAAAAAATTCAACGTGATTCGCTCCATACAAAAATCTCTAATTTATTTTTTTTCAGACTAACTATCAACTTTAGAAGAAATTTCACAAGAGTAAAAGTTGTCAGGAATATCATACCGCGTCATATAAAAAAAAAAATCGCATCGGTATTAGAACTTTGTTGCCTATGTCCACTATTTTTCAATATGGACCCACTGGCCACTGTGCGCCTGCTTGCGACGTGGAGGCCCCGGATTTGATCCCCGGCCAGGTCATGATGGAAAACAATCTTTTCCTGATTAGCCTGGGGCATGGATCTTTATTTATTTAAGTATCTATTATAAATATATGTAGTATCGTTGAGTTAGTATCCCATAACACAAGTCTCGAACTTACTTTAGGACTAGCTCATCTGAGTGATTTGTCCGTTTATATTTATTTAGATTGTAGTAACTTGAACAGGTAAATCGTGGTGGCCTAGTGGCTAAAACACCAGCCTCTCAAGTATGAGTGCGCGGGTTCGATTCCATGTCGGGCAAGTACCAATGTAACTTTTCTAAAGTTATGTACTTTCTAAGTATATCTTGGACACCAATGACTGAAGGTGAAGGCAAAAATCTTGAGGAATCCTAGACTTTCAAGTCTGAAATCGCCAACCCGCATTGAGCAATCGTGGTGATTACGCTCAATCCTTCTCTGAATGAGAGGAGACCCGTGCCCAGCAGTGGGACGGTAAAAAGGGTTGTGTAAAAACTTGATGTGCTGTCAACTGTACATCGCACGTTTTTGTGTTACCTTTTTAAAAGCCTGATATTATCGTTAGTAGATAAGTAAATAACTTGAGAAATCATCAAGCTACTACAATCTGACAGATTACTTTGTTACATTTTCAACTCAAGGTATATTTGACAGTTTTGGTTAGTCGTCCGTCTCCATACATACCTATACAAACATCGGCTGCCGGCAGAAGTTACCACCCATCAGACAGTCTTGCCGTCACGCGATTCGTAGTGTTCTGACATGATGTCTGGTGAAGCCGTACGGAGGACGGGAGGATGGGTCTGAGTAGTTGTGTTGCGATGTGTCTGCCGGGTATGATGCGTCAAATGTTGTGTCGGGAGTTTGATCGTGGAGGGTCTCCAGATCAATCTCCCTCTGGCGCAGCATCGTTGGTCGTGTTTAACATTGCTCACCTGCAGTCTTTCTTCCTATTCACTCAGTTTTTCTTTTTGAGTAAATAGGCTCAAACTAGCGCGCTTTACCGTCAACGATTGCATCACTGCTTACCATCAGGCGGGATTGCGGTCAAGAACTAGTTTACAATTATAAAAAAAATGACAAATAATGATAAAACAGGTTTTTGTGAAGACTTTATTTTTAAAAAATACATTTCCTGTAATTATAAGATGATACGCTGTAGCAGACTACGCTAATAAAATACGGCTTTATTCTGAATATTTACACATTTATATTAAATCACCACAAATTGGGCAAAGATCATTATCTTTGGCAGAATTCCTTTTGTTTACAAGTGCACCTGAAAACCTCTTATTGGATAAGCTTGAAAATATTAGAATACACGACTTTTGAACAGCCTGTCACATCAACTTTTTTTTACAAGTATAGTAGGTGACAAAAAAAAAAAAAAACTAGCATTATGAACTATGTATGTATTTTATGTCTACAAGGAGTATGTTTACCATCATATATTATAAATTAATAAATATAAATATAAATTTAAATAATTAATTAATTAATAATTTAATTTATTAATTTAATTTTATTTATAAATTAATTAAGTTTGTGTTATTACGTTTTGCGGTATATAGTAGGTTTTTTATTGTAGTTTTTTTTGCTAATATTATTAATTATAAGGTCTGATGGGACTGGCATGTACAATATTTGTATAAAAGTCCCTAAAAATAAATAAAGAAACAAAAAAAGGAGTATGTAGGTGTCTGAAAAAAAGTATTTTTTCCTAGTACGTAAATCAATAGAACAAAAGATATAATAAAATTGATTTAATAAAGGGCAATATTTTATTTATTCTCTAAATACCATTGATAAAATATTAAACAGATACGATATATTCTAACAAACTGACCAAAAAAAATGTGCCGAACACAGCAGCAGCACACATGCATATTTTTATTCGGCATACATTGGTACAGCGTGAGTGAGATGGGGCACAATCTAAAGCATAGAGAAGAAAAAGATGGCTAGTGTTTGTCGTTTGCGCTGTTAGTGTTTGTCGTTTGTTTTTACGAGTGTATCGGGAGTGACTAAGGCGAGATGCAGGACTTTCCTTCCTTTTGTACGCTTCATTTTCAGTGCGCTAATGACATATCTACCTTAGTTTAATATTTTATCAATGCTAAATACTTATTGACCTGCTGCTGATGATAGACTACAGTTTAAATTAATAAACCTCAATTAACTTTTTGCGCTTCTAATTAATTTTGCCTTTTTATTATGTTTTGTACATTTTGTTAGTTGCTGATAATAACTAAGCTTGAGTATGGGGATCAAACAATTTAGGTAAGTTTAAAACTGATCAACTGCGTGAGAATGAAGCGGTGCCGTGCTAGAGGCCGACGAGCCCTGCAATAAATCTATAGTAATATAATATTTATATATATAATTCTGCTGTACGTGTGTATGTCATTGAACTCCTCCTAAACGGCTTGACCGATTTAAATGAATTTTTTTGTATGCGTCTGAGTGGCGCCCTAGATGGTTTAGATTCACAAATCAGCCCGGCAGATGACGCTGATTGCTTAAAAAGCATGTGATCTCTGAAAAGTTATTTCGACTTCCCCTACAGTTTTGTGCTACCCTGGTACCTTGCATCTCTACAAACCAGGCACAATAAAAGTTCTTCCATGTAATTATTATGGTTTTATTATATAAAGCTGAAGAGTTTGTTTATTTGAACGCGCTAATCTCAGGAACTACGGGTCAGATTAGAAAAATTCGACCAATAGGAGCGGAGCATATAAAAAAAACAACGAAACCTACGCGGCAGAAATCGAGCGGCGGATTAGTATATTTAGGTTGGAGTTGGAATTTCATAAAAGAAACAGGTGATTTTTCCGTTGGATACAAGTGTTTCTTTTTTGGACGAAAATTTAGACCACTTTTAAATTAGACACATAATCAGTTCATCAAATCAATCAATGCAATCATTACATTAGAAGCGCAAATAGCTTTTAGGTTTAGAAGAGTCCATCATCAGCAGATCAATAACAATAACATTTGCGAGAATAAGTTAAATATTTACCTTTTTTTTTTTAAATATTTACTCACATATCTTTTTCCAAGTGAATAATAGTAGCATGTATAAAATGGTGTTATAATTAAACAACTCCAGGGAAACAAAAAACAACATAGTGCATAATCCCACAATTAAATTTGGTCATCCTTTAAGATTTTCTAATCTAATCAATGTGTTTATTTAATAACATCTTCAAGAAATTTAAAAAAAAATATTAACTACAACAAATAAAACATCCTGTAGTGACAAATTTTGGTTAATTGTAGCTCAGAACCAATGTCCTAATAATAAAAAAAATGCTTTTCCTAATACAACGAATGTAAGAATACAACAAAGTAAAAACCAGTTTGATAATCTATCAGCACTTGAACTAAAATATTATAATATCGCAACCAATTATTGGTACTAAAATGAAACAATAAAGCATAATCTTTCCAACTGAATAAAAAAAAAAAAAACTTAAAAGTAAATAACAAAATCTTCCTCTTGGTTTTAAAATCAAACTATGTATAAAATAATATTTACAGAAAATTTCTAGTTTAAAGAATATACAAATATATTATGTTACAATGAAATTCAAAACCAAGAGATAGAATAAAAAGGAATGGCAATAAGTACCAATTGTTTTTTTATCAATATAAACAGGAAACATAAAAAAATTTAAACACAACTACCATAAATTTTATACCTAAGTTTCTATTGTTGATGTCAAAATAATATTATGGAGTAGCAACAGAGATGAAATGTCAAATATTTGAAAATCCATTTGTGAATATTTTTCACAAAATTGGTCATGGCACCATTTACCAATATTTTAATTGCAGCAGTCCCTTGAATAATGAAGTGTTTTTGTGATTGTTTTAAGAGTAATGAATACACAATAACATTGTCACCTCATTTACTTAGCTATTCCTATTCTAGCATGAATTCTTTATATAAGTTAGTATCAAATCCCAATTATTTAACTATTGAACACTGAATGTATAAGTTAAATGGCAAAAGTTGAGTCTTCTGTTCTAATAATAGGCTCTATTCGGTTTGAAAATAGCCCATTTTTTATACACAAAATGGGCGCTAGTGTTACTATAGTCTAACAAGTGCAGATCGTAAATATACAACATTATTTTTTGGTTATGCAAAACCAGAAACACTTGTCCAGTATTTTCAAGTAAAGAATCTATGTACAAAATTTCAGAAAGATATCATGAAAAACTACAACGTTATGAGCTTGTTATCCTACTTTGCTGTCCCAACAAAAATACGACCCACGCTCCGCTCGGGCGGCCGAACAGTCCGTTGACTTGTGGCGTCCGCTGTTGCGCGAGCACGGAGTACTATGATCTACCGTGCGCGCTCGGTAACCACACTGCAACAATTTCTAAATGTATTTGGGAAAAATATAACATGGTGTAAAAATGATTGGAATCCATTCAGTTGCTTTTTTGAACAAACTATGTTCTGCATAAACAAAAAAGAATGTTGTATAATTATTGCACATTGCACAAAAATACATAATAAGTACAATAAAGATAAGAGTGAAGGAGACCACACATTGCTTGTTTTTCACATAAAAAGTTATACATATAACATAGTAGTCTTTAAATAATTCTGTCAAGCATATTAAAACTTAATTATCACAATCACATACAGATGTATTAATTATTAATCTGGAGATAATATGAAATGCTAGGTTTCATTTTTGTATTATACAAGAATATTGTTTGTTTTTATTAGCCCAGCCCATTCATGCCTTGTATATTTAAATTCGGAAAGCAGCAAATAAATTTATGGCAAGATTAATAAAAGTTCGAAAAGTTTTTAATTTTTACCCTATACTCCATATATGGCATTGACAGCCTCCGTGGTGTAGCGGTAGCGGACGCGGCCGCTGCGCAAGGTGGCGCGGGTTCGATCCCCGCACAGTGCAAGTATTTGTATGCATGAATATGAATATTTGCACTGGTCTGGTCGTGCCTCGGAAAGCACGTTAAGCCGTTGGTCCCGGTTGCCATACGAACATCTAGTGGCAGTCGTTACGGGTTGTTGGAGCCCAACTATTGGTCTAACTGCAATTCTTCGATGTCGTTTTTGGATTGTAGAGGGCAGACGTCAGTCGCTTCACGGAAAATGTCGAAGTTTAGCCATATCAGCAGTTGAACTGGTAAAGCGGACCCCAGACTCCAAAAGCTGAAAAGGCTATGGATGCGACTGGGATTAACGCTGGGATGATGATGACTCCATATATGGCATTGGCTTCGAGTTACATCTTGCTATGGTTTCATTACTGCATTTCACATTAGTTGGATTGTCTTTTTATTTAGACTAAAATACCTATATTTAACAGAGGTTATATTAACCTTTTAAAAAACCCAGCAAAATACATGAAGTATTATTTTACTTCTTAACATTTTAAGCCAAAATGTTATCTTGGCAGTCAGTTAAATTTTATGTTGATATCAGGTGGCAACGTAAAAAACGTGGTAGTAATCACGTGAGCGATACCGTGGCTTTTTTCCTCAAGGTCAATGCAAAACGTGATTGTAAAATCAAGGGTTAATTTTAATATCTATACCAATATAATTAGATTGTTGGTTTACTTTTATTTGATTAGTTGTTAAACTGCAAATAAAGATGTCTTTAAATACCAGAGTCCCAATAAAATATTTGATAACAATTTTGTATAGAAATCTTTACTAAATATACGTTTTGTATGTTAAATAACAGAGGGCGTTCCCTTAAACTCGTTAATATATATCATTAATAGATTAAAATAAAAATATCAGCATAGAAAAATAAGCATAAAAAAATCCGAATAAAAAAAAATTCTAATTGGAAATAAATTTGAAACCTCCTGTTTTAAATCAAAATAGTAGTCGTCATGTATAAATAAATTGCGACGTTGCCGTCTTTCATGTTCGCGTGTACAGTGTGTTTCTTTTACATGTCAATTTAAAATTTTTATTGAATATTTTCTTATTGGAAAAATTTTAAAACATTTTGTTTTCGAATGGAAATATTTTTTTTAGCATGTATGTATGCTATACTATTTCGGGTTAACGGGAACGCCCTCTGTTAGTTAACATACTGTATAAAACTGAAGAGTTTGTTTGTATGTATGTTCGTGCTAATCTCTGGAACTACTGGTCAGATTTGAAAAATTCTTTTTGCGTTAGATAGCCTATTAATCCAGGAAGGCTTTAGGCTATATAACATCACGCTACGACCAATAGGAGCGGAGCATAACTAAACCACGCGAACGAAGTCGCTGGCGGCCGCTAGTCTTTACTATTTTTTTAACAATAATCTCAAAATGGAGCTGGTTTAAGAAAAAAAAAAAAAGTATGAATATTGCATTTTAGTCTGAAGTGCTTGAGATTTTTACTGACGTTTCCAGTGTAACAACTAAACAGTCTTTAAGAACTATTTGTGCCGACGAATCAAGTAATTATAAAATATCACATGACTTTGAATAAATTCGGATGTACCTTAAGTCTACGAGAACACATCAATAGGGTGGGGTGAAACCGTTGCTAGGTTGTGTGTAGGGCTGGCAAGTGGATCGCTTACAAGAGATTCATTCTTCTTAGCTTCAATTGTTGCCTGTTTTACCGCCTCTTTGTATGGTCCTCGCTTTTTCTTCTGGAATCGTATCTGGAAGATGGAAATGTGTTGATTTACGGAACAGAAAGTACAGACAGCACATAAAGCTACTACAATCTGTCAGATTTCTTTATTAGATTTTCAACTTTATCTTTAAAGAATTAAGGCTCAAGGTTTATTGGGAATGTTTGACAATTTGGGGTAGCTTGACCTGCTGTTGTCTGAAGATAAGTTTAGGCAATACACCATGTTTATTTATAACATATATTTTATTTCCAAGAAAATCTTAGATTGTATTATAGTGTGTACATTTAAATATTAAATACCTTATCAGGCTATAAGGAAAACTTAATATAAAAACATGTTGGTAGAGGTGTCAATAATATTCCTTAAGTTGGCTAGAAAAAAGAATGCCAACAAAATTCTTAATAATGTGCATTGATGACCTTGTACAATATTCACAACTAAGAACTTCACTATAGTTAATCACAAGCGGAAATATGAAAAAGCAATGATGATGTTAACTCACCTTAAAGTCTTCTAAGAATGGGCTTAAGCTATCACATGGCATCAGCGATGATGTAGTTGAAGCAAACCATGTTACATGTGCCTTAGACATTGGAGTAACACTGAGGACCTTCCCTGGCCACCATGGAAACCCTACCACCTTGCCCCACACCACATCCCCAGGAGAAACCCGTAATAACCTACCACCAACACCCTCTGTAGCATTTGCTGGGAAATCTGGTACCATTTCATTCTCCCAATCCTCTGAACCACTTTCTATATGATCATTTTCACTCTGTTTCTCATGTGAATTACTACTTAATCTCCGTAAGCTTATTGAAAGCTTTTGATTCATACAGTGTTCTTTAATATCACTAAAATAGTCCACCATTTCATTCTCAGTACATTTACTTGTGTTTTCATCACGCTTTTTCTGGTTCTTATATTTCTTTTTATGTTTGACCTTGTGCTTATGTTTCTTCTCTAATGGGTCCAGTGAAGGACTTGATGCATTGTTGTGAGGTGACAGTGCTCCAACATGTTTTGGCGACTGCATACTTTTACTTTTTTCTACGGAGCTAATTTTTCTTGCCTGTTTTTTAGCTTTCTTCAATGCTTTTTTAGCTGCTTTTGAATCTGGTTTTATTGGCTTCCCCATGTCACAGGAGACACCTGAATCTTCATTAAAATCTCCTGTAAGTGGTGGAATCTTCACAACTGTTCCCTCACCTTCCCCAAAACATATTTTAAGAGTTTTTGCACTTGAAAACATTGAACTAAAAGAAATGTCATTTTCTTCTTTTACATCTTCTTCTTTGTCGCCGTCCATATCATCGGAAACACTGACAAAAGCCAGTTCCTGTGTCACAGTCTCGTTACTAGTTTTCTCACTTTTAATTGGTTTGTCACTAGCCTTATTGGAATTTTTCGCTAAACCCCTTACAGCATTTGAGATTTCGCTGGGCTGTAGCCTGGATAACTTGGGTATAAGCATGCTGCCCATCAAGTATTTTTTCCCTGTCCTTGATGACTCAGCTAAGTGTGGTGTATCGTCATCAAATTCAACCTTACGTTTTTTAGACACGTATACGTTTTCATTGTTCTCATTACAAATCCCTTGGCAATTAGAACATAAGACCTTCCGAGGTCTTAGTCGGACCGTCATCTTTTGCTGCTGCTTGCCCTTAGGAACAGGCTTCTTCGATCTTTGTGAATTTTCTCTCGCATACTGGGGCTCTTGGTACGTGAACCTTTGACTAACGGAATGCAATTTATCGCTTTCATTTGTAGATGAAGCCTGTTTGGAGAAGGCTGGGTTCAGACTATAAACTCCAAAAGGTAAGTTACTGCAAAAATACAGTGAAATTAATGTAACTATGAAGACTTTTACAATAATCGATAAAACACTTTTGTGCTACCTACCCTTTGTTGGAGTCCAAGAGTACACCCTGGAACTTTTTATCGTCAGTGCAATAGGATACCACAATTAAATCAGCAAGGGCTTCTTCTACATTTACTAAAATCTGCGAATTCTTTTGAATCGTCATATCGGCTGCTACGGCAGCCGCCATATTTTGTTAAATCATAGACAAGATAAAGTTGCAAACTGAAACCAACCATGAACTGAAACCTTCAAGATAATTCTATTTTGCACACTGGCAATGGTAATTTTTCTAACCACAGAACAGATAAAAGACATTAGAAGGGAAGTAGTTCGGGATTTGTATTAGAACGCGTGTCGCCGCTTGTGTCCCCTCTTTGACTCCACTATAAACAAGAAACCAATACCGAAGCTTATTACGCACACAAATAAACATTCGCACTTAGATTATAAGTTTGTAATTGGTTGTCACACTAACGTAAGCAATGCATTTGACGTACACTCTTACATTCGCAAATTTCTCATACACGCTATGGCGACCAAAAGGTCGATAGTTTATATCGATAAAATTAACAGAAAATGATTGATTGTGTTCTAATTAATTTTGTAAGGATTAGGAGTATTCTTTACATATAAGTTTACATAAGATTCGAGTTATACGAAGTAATATACTATTTCGTAATTGTAAGATTTTTTAGAAAAATATTTCTTAGTAGAAATTTACGTAACTTAAAAATGTGATTTTTTGTTTATGGTGATATAAACCTAAAATAAGGGTTAAATGAAAGATTTGGGTGTACAAACAGTTTTAACCTAACCTAACTTTGATTTAGTTCAAATGTATTTTTTCCTATAAACTTTTTATTTGTATCAATATATATATATTTATAGTATAATCGTTTGGATTATGGTGTCATTTTATAGAATAAGTTTAAAGAATTCAAAAATGTATCATATTTTGGATTTCATATAAGTAAACTATAAATGATATAAATAATAATAAATATAATGTAATAAATAAAGGCTCCGATGGTTTTGGCTCGAGATAAATCTATCATGTTAAAAATGGCTTAAAATTGCGTGGCATTCCGTCCGATAAGCACGGGCTGTCTATAAACGGTGTGTTTAATTCTCTTTGAGGCCCACACAGGATTAGGCAGACATGCGCCACACGTATTTGTATACAACAATGACGTCAGTAAATACCTTTAGCACATGTATTTGTATACAATAATGACGTCAGTAAATAAATAAAAAATGAAACTAGCAAAATGGGTATACAAGTATATTTTAATATTGAACGATAATTTAATCTCAATTTCAATTACTGTCCCTGAAATAACACATATTTATTCAGTAACATGCGCTTGCTATCTTTTAAATTGATTTTTTTCAAAATAAAGTGCAATCTTACACTTACATATTTTTGAATAATAGCTTTAGTTAGGTCTGTAACATGACTTGCAGTAGGATATAATCCAACTTGATGATTACTAATGTTATTAAATAGTTGAGTTCCAACGAAGCTACGCAAAATCTTCGCTGTCAACAAATGTTTGTTTATATTACGAAGATTATCGATGTAAAGTTTGATAACTGCTTCGGACGTTTTACAAATTTGTATTAGGTCTTTCGAAGGGTACAAAAAAAAGTTGCTTCAATCCACAGTTTTCTTATATTTGGATCTGTTGGAAATCTAAAAAAAAGTATTGAAATTGAATTGACAGAAGACAAAAACTTACCAAACTTGAGATTAATAACCCAACCAGAAGTTAAATTATCCAACAATATAATAGTATAATTATAGGTGATAATTAATGAACAGAGTTATTAAAATTTATAATATTACTGAATCATTTCTAAACATACAGGTTACTTCATATCGACATTGTTTACATCTTGGTACAGCACTATCGATGCGTGTGGAATTCTCAGAAATCAAGCTTTGGATCTGCGTCTGGGACGTTCGCAGTGAACATAATACATTGCGCAGTCGCTTATACTATATAAACGGTACCCATGTATTGCAAGCTATGTATAATTTTGCATCTGTTTGCCATTTTATCGTTTTTAATTACAAACTACATAATACTATCGAAATAATTACAAATATTACTTGTATTTTGAGGTTTTTGGGCTTACCTGTGAAAAGAAATTCCTTGTCGGGCTACACTACACACCTCACTTCTTTTCCGACACGTTACAATAGCGCAAGACGGCATTATTAAATTTTTCCGCGGAGTTTCTTACGCTGTTACAATAAGAGCGCGACTGTTGACCGGTCAAGTCAATTTCGGCTAAACTTTGAGCGTCTGCTCACATCAGCGGCGCTCTTGCTCCGCCTTCAAGGCCCTTCTAATGTCTTTACTGTTCTGTGTTTCTAACCATTATTTTGGTTTCCTCATTTTCAAGGTCATAATTATGATCCGTGTCACTGTGTCGCCTGTAACGAAAAGGTATAAGCCCCGCACGATGATATTGCGACGGAACCTTGTCACAATAACAGCTTTGTGACGTCATCTGTCACACGAAAGGACAGCTAGCAAAAGAATGTTAAATGCAAAATTATAGTTTATTAATTTTGCATTTAACATTCTTTCGGGTTAAGGATTTATTTGTATTTTATAATTTTATTATACATACACATACCTACTCATCCATATTCTGACAAATAAACTTTCATTATTAAAAATTCAAGGAAATAATTCTTGTAGACGTAAGAAAAATATACTTATTCGTATATCTTTCTTACATGTTTATTAACTTTTGCTAACTACATTTCTGTTAATTTGTGAGCGGGAATTAAACCAGAGTACCAAATAACACCAGGATAGTATGTAAAATTTTTTTTATATATAATTCAATATAATCTTACCCTATTTATTCAATTCCACTCATACAGTCTTCCGAATCAGAACGGCTTTCTGTGTCTGTCGTTTCCGATTCACTGTCGTCTGCCGTATTTATGATAAATAACTCGTCAGTTATTCGATCTTTTTTCCAATATTCCTCTTCAAGCCGTTTAACATGATTGACTTCCTTTCGCCAGTCATCTGGAGTTATTGACGCCAACGCCTCCAATGTCAGAGCTTCAATGCGACTTTCCAACTGCTCCACATTTTTTTCTGACACCCTCATCTTTACCAGGTTCCAGATGTACTCAATGGGGTTGAGGTCGCAGTTGTAGGGTGGTAATCTAACGACCTCATGGCCATTGGCAGCTAATAAATTGACAATTTTATAATTTTTCGGCGGTCTGTGCCGTTTAATTAATAATTACAGTTCAGGTTTTGTACTGTCGTTGGGAAAGTCGATGTTGTGAGCTTGTAGCCACTCAACCATCAACTGTTTTTTATTGTTCATACTTGGTGGCCTATTCTCTTCCCTACTGTGATAAGGGGCGTTGTCCATCACAATTATGGAGTTGCGTGGTATGTTGGGTACTAATTTTTCTGTAAGCCACTTGGTGAAATTCTCAACATTCATTTGATCATGGTAATCGCCCGTTTTGGTGTCTGCTTTAAACATTAAAAGGGCATTGTCAACAAAACCGCTTTCACTTCCCGCGTGAACTATTATCCATCGGCGGCCGGGGCTGTCGTTCCGTCTCACTCCGACATCGGTTGCTGTTTGCCAACATTTTTTACCGTGTAGTGTGCGTGTATCCACGTTTCGTCGAGATAAATAACGGGTCTTTTGTTATTAGCAAGCGAGTCATTTTCTTTCATACGTCATAAATATCTAGCCCTCCACGCTTGAATTTGGGGTCTTTCAATTAGAGCCAGTCTTTTTTGGTAGCATCGTTTAAATTGGTAGCCTAAATCACATTTAATTATTTTTCTTAATGTAGTTTCACTATTGGTATAATTAAGGTCTAATTTTGAAGCCGCCAAGATTTTGCGCATTGTGGGTATTTCTCTCCTCACCGTATACATTGAATGTATAATATTTCTTAAAGCTGTTACGGAAAACCCGTCGAAATATTCCTTCTTTTGTCTTTTTCCTTTAGTAGGAGTTCTCATTTTGCTGCCACTGGCTGTTGCCGACTCATGCCCTCGTCGCAATTTAGTCACAGTATTTTTTGCAACGCCTGTGGCACATGCCACACGCTCCGTGACTTTGGTTTAGCTGTTGCTTCGGTATTAAAATGTCCTCAGTAGTGTCCGAAGTACTTTTTAAAGCACGGTTTATACTTTCAAGAACTAACTTACAGTCCTCTTTTTCTTTAACAAAATAATTGTCCACTTTAATTATAATTTCACGAGCACGATTGTGAATTAATTTCTTACTCATTTTAACGAGTAACAGCTAACAAAACTAAACAACAAAACTCAAGAACAACAATAAAACAGGATAACAAAAAAACAAAAAACTAACAAAAATATTCGATGTGCGTAAGTGGGTAAGCGCGGACTGAACTTGCGAACGGTACTGACGGTGCGAGGTCGACTACGTCACCAAGATGGCCGCCGATCGCAATATCATCGTGCGGGGCTAGTACGACAATAAATATTTCATTTAAAAAAAGGAGTTGAAGTATTAATTTCGATTGGTTTCTTTTTTATACTCTTTTTTACGTTTTTGTTCTGTCTATTTTTTTCAGGTTTTTGGACGTATTATAACTATCTACTATTTCTACTAACTTTTGACTTTATTGACAGAATGACAGTTTGACACTTGACAGAAGAAAATAGACACAACGCAAAGCCGACAATTTTTTCCAGTTGTTTTACCGAGTTCGCGAAATACGCACATTTTTTCATTATCTTTTGTATCGTAGCATTTACTTGAAAGTTATATTTCGATCTTTAGGAAATTAAACAACTCTGCAGTAAGTAAAATACAGGTTGATTTCGCGTGAAACATATCCATGTTTTGTAGATATTTATTTTTTAACGCGGCCTTACATAATCTTTTTGAAATTATTCCGCTGTTAGTTTCTTGTTTGCAAAAAGGCAGTTTTTGCCATGGTTTTATTTGTCTATCGAATGTTCAAGGCCTTGAAATTCTGTGTATGTCTCAAGTTGCATGACTACTATTTTAAGTTTTGTATGGCCTTAGGGAAGCCGGAATTATTACTTAACGTATTGGCAAAAATTCGCCAGGTAATGAGACTCATTACATGCAGTACAAAGTCCTTGAGAGCTCAAAATAATTTGCAAGTACATATAGGGTATTGTTTTTTTTAAATTAATACTTTCTTTCATTGAAATTAAAATGTAGGTATTAGGTAGTAAAATGTGCCCATCATATCCCAATTAATTCATATTTTTATCTTGTTATGCAAATGAATTCTGTTCAATATTATTTATTCTTGTATTAGGTATATAAAAATCGGTTATTTGAATCAATGGCCAGATAAAAGTGTGCCTTTTGTATTCCCAATTAGAGCATAAATAATTAGCTGAAATAATTTATACCAACAGGTGATGGCGACTGAAAGGATAGACATTACCCAACCTCTGTGGGATCAGAGCACATTTGTGGGTAGATTTAAACATTTTGCATTCATCTCAAATCCCCTACTCTCACTGGCATCAGAAACTGAGCTGCATGAAGCTAAGGACCTTTATTTGAAGTACAAGTATGTATAAAGGCTTTTATTTTGTAAATAGGCTTGTACAGACACATTAATCATATTTTAAGAACTTGATGAGTTTAGTGACTTTCATCTGGCTAGTCTGAGAAGAAAGGTCGGAACAAATGCAGTGGTCACAGTTTTTTTAAAGTCCAGGCACAATCTTGGGTCAAATTGTATAAACACCACGAGGATACAACCTTACAGATCATTATAATATAGCATTGTTGTAACATTTCACCTGTCTTTGTATTATTCATAGATCCTATATACAATATGTAAAGAAAACCCTGTCCGATCCGTGAAGGTATTGTTAGGTATTGATAACTGATTCTACTAATGGATTCAAAGCCGGGAAAAACTTAAAAAAAAAATCCCCCTAAAAAATAAATATTATTTTGTAAAAAGAGGTAACTTAATACATGTGCGGTAGGCGACCCTTCCGCGGGCGACGGGGAGTAGGGCATACGGCACGTGGTCGCATCGCTTACAATAATACCTTATAATTTCGGGGAAGTTGGAATGAATTTGTGGAAAAAAAAGATTATTTCAAAATTTATTAGTATTGTTACTATGATGATTACGTAAAATTTTGCATCATATTTGGTCATGTGCTTACCTAACCTTTAAAATCCTTATGGCTCGGGACAGGGTTTTCTTTACATATTGTATAAGGCGGCAAGCCTATAGACAGCAACCAGAAAAAATCATTCTATGAGAGATTCCAAGAGCCTTTTAAAGAAAAACCCTAATTACACTACACTACACAAACAATATTGACTAAGGACAATGCTGCATGTTAAGTTCCCCAAAAAAGGAACTATTTTTACAAAGGAAAGGGAGAGAGTGTTGCCTGCAAAAATTATGAATAAAGTTATTGTAGCTACTTTACTTTTCACAAGTTTTCAGTTATACCTAAATTCGGTATCTCCTTTGGGTTGTAGAGGTCAGACGCTTCACGGAAAATATCGAAGTTTAGCCAAAATTAGCAGTTAGATTGGCAAAACGGACTCCAGACTCCAAAGCTGAAAAAGCTTCAGATGCGTTTGGAATTAATGCTGATATGATGATGACTTAAATAAAATTGTCAGACACTGCTGCACCTTGTCTTGTTCACAATCTAAACTGATTTTAAGTTCCGTGCATCTGTTTCTTCATATTTCATTAAGAAAAGGATAGAAGATAACATATTAGTTTAGTCTTGTCAAACTAATATACAGATTTGATGCGATTAAAAACATGGTGTAGGTTTTGGCGGGAAGCTAAGATGAGTGCCACGCTCATTTTTCATTGGACTTTTAAATTATTTATAGTGTCGTTTACTAAATAAAAAACGCGTGATTTATGTAGTAAAAAGTGCATTCAGTGAATAATTCATAAAGAACAGTGAAATATTGTAGCATAGTGGCCACATCATGGCTTTGTACCAAACCTTCCTCTTGAGTGTTCGGTACCCGCGGCCGTCTTTTTCGACATGAATAATTCATTACGTGACATTGGCTAAATGCACAAACCGTGCGAAGCCTTAAGAGAAAGAAATAAAGAAAAAACATGGTGATTAAAAATAAGTTGATTTAGACAGGACAGGATAGGACTAGACTAATATTTTTTCTTTTTCTTAATCAAATGAAAAGAAAAAGATGCACTCAACTTAAATTTAGTTTGGTTTGTGATTTTTGTGAATGGGGAAATCTGTTCCATTGTTAGCAAATTAAATGAAACACATTTTATTTGGTAGAAATACATGGTTGTTACAAAGATGAGATCAAAGACGAAATTCTTTTAATTTTAGGAACATTCAGTCTGGTAAAAACAGAACAAAAAAAACTTTTTTACAAAAAAACAACCAACTTCCAAAAACCACTACAAAGTGAAAAATAACTAATTTCGGAAGTCGGTGTCTTTGCTTTTGTATATTAATTTTTGACACCGACTTCCGAAATTAGTTATTTTTCACTTTTTAGTTGTTAAAAGTACTATGTGTTCATCCGGTTGCTTTCCAGTTGCAGCTGATGCAAATATAGTTTTTTTTTTTTTTTTTTTTACAACATAATCGGAGTCATTTTTGTGCTATTCTATTTCTACTCATTCATTCCAGTTCTCGCTCGTATGCCTCTCGTACTTTTATTCCTCATACTATCTCTTTTTTCATTCATCATATCTTTTTTTCTCGAGGTCGGTATAGACCATCTAGCTTATATTATTTTTGGGTTATTTTTTTTTTGGGTAATAATTGGATAACACACGAAGATACTTTATATTTAATTAAGTACAGTACACAACAAATAGAGCACGTTTTTATATTAAGCAACCCTCACTGGGCGTGTATCTATAACTCGAGAGTTACTCTCTATACACGTAGTTTTCTTGGCTACTTATTTCTCTCAATGCACTTCTTTGCCGTTGCTTTGCAGTACTTTAAAAAATGTTCTTCTCGTTTTGCTGTCTTTCATTAATTGACTAAAATTTTCTGCCCTGACCACGGTTTCCATTTCCGCCTCGACTCGTAGCCTGTCAATACCGTTTGTTGGGCACTCCACTAAAATATGCTCAACACTTTCCTCTTTTTCGTCATCGCAGACGCACATCGGACTCTCCCTATACTTGAATCGGTGTAGATACTGGGAGAATCCGCCGTGTCCCGTCAGAACCTGCACAAGAGTTGGGTCCATTTTTATTTTTCTGACGATTTTGTATGCCTCCAGCACATCCGGGAAGAAAAGTCTGGTCACTGCCGCAGTATGACCATCCTTATAGCGACGATTCCATCCGATAAGCGTCTCCAGACGAATCTGTCGCTTAACAAATGATATCGGGCACTGGTCATAATCAGCCCGCCTCTTGATCTTAAGTGCCGCTTCTTTTGCCAGTGTGTCAGCCCTCTCATTTCCCTCCAAACCCACATAAGCTTTCACCCGCGAACGCGCGAATTTGCAAATATAGTTGGAAAACGACGTAATTTTGTTTACTTTAATTTTTACCCATAAGTATTCCCTCAACTGCCTATGGTCTTCATCATCAAAGGGGAATGCCAGATTTAGGCCCAGATGTGCACAGGGATTTGGTTTTACAAAAAAAATATGTTGATATTTTTCAAATATCTTCCACGTACTCATTAGTTTAGACTAATGAGTACGTGGAAGATATTATAGGTTCATTGCTTAGGCAATGCAGCAACATTTTTTCAAAAATATTAAGCATTAAACCGACTAAACTAATGGAACTTGAACTGACTTGAATAAAACTTGAGCTCAAAATGTTGCCTTTACAAAAAAAATATTGGCAGGTATTAATCGTGTGCGTTCGCGCAGCGGAATGTTGTTGAATTTAAAGATTTTAAATATGCAGATATTTAGCGTATGACGTCGTGTATGGTAAAAAAAAATTTGTGCGTGCAGCCATTGTGGAGAAATTCACCAAAAACTAATTCCGCTGGGCGAACGTTGTCCTGGCGGAACTTTTTTTAATCCATTGACTTTAGAAAAAAGCGATGTGTCCAAAAATTAGTGTGTATTTGTGTGTAATTGTGTATGTATGAATAAAATTTGTGCATGCATAGACTTCGGAGAAATTCAAGTTTCCGCTGCGCGAACGTTTGGCCATTAGCTAGTTTTCATATAAAGCGCTTACATAGAGAGCTGTAGATTTTTAAATACGTTGTTTTGAATTTGTGCATATTTGTGTACAAAACAGATTTAGAAAAAATCGTAGGGCTAAAAAGATAAAAATATAAACGTAAAACACGCTTTTTAGGTCATAGTTCTTAAAGTATGCACTTTGGGGTCTAGATTTTCACGTTTATACAAACCTTGTAAGTGTCTGCAACATATTGCCAAATATCAATGATGTTCCTTTAGTAATTAAAGAGATATAGGACAATTTACCATGACAAAATCACTGTTTACAAAGCAGTCAAATATCACGACATTCTAAAGGAATTGCATGGTAAAATGTATGCCAATAATTAGTGTATTCATTCAACTATTCACATGCAAAATTTCATGTCATTAAATTCAGTAATTAAAGAAGAACAATTAAAATACTGACGAAGCATCGAAAACCTACATAACCCGACCAGTGACGGATTAACCCTTAATCAAAATAAGCAATTGCCTAGGGCATCACGTCTGGGGGGCACCAGAAGAAGCACAAAAAAAGTCCGTCCTTAGGGCATCACGAACCACGTCTCAATCTCACGTCACCAAAAACCACACCAAAAAAAGATTCTAGGACTAATTTGAAAATTCGCGCGTTTTAAGTTGACATAAAGTCCGACCTAGAGTCATAACCCCGCCTCGGCTTGCCCACTCGCTGCCCACTAGTGCATTCAGCAATTCGAATGTACCGGATTGTGCGGTGCGACTTTGATTCTTTTGAAGCCCGCGCAAAAGAAACGCTACCAGATGTGAAATACAAAGACACCCGTCAAAGACGAAGAAAGAAAATGCCCAATGATGGTTCAGCTCCTGAAGTAAGTTTCAGGCCAAGAGAACAATTCAAAATTCTTCAGTCTTCTGCAGTCTTCGCGCGAACTCGGAAGCGTTCGGGTGTAGAAAAAAAAAAAAAAATGTCTTCTGAGAAAGTAAAGTGTGTTTCGTGCAACATAGTAATAAACGAGTGTTTATGTTTTGTGCAAAACAAAATAGACATTATGGACGAGGAGAGTTTGATCCGTTTGTGTATTGGCACCTATACTGAGAGAGAAATCGCAACGGCAAAAAGTTTATTGTTCGAGTCTATTTCTACAAGTACCCGCAATATATCAAGGCGAAAAAACAAAGAGCAGAAGAATATCGAAGATATCATATGCGTCTTAAAGACAACAGACCCGGATAAAACCCCGATCTTTGTGGCTCGAGAGTTGGAGAAACTACCACCGATATCCTTTGATCACATCGATGTGTCAGCTCTGTTGAAAAATATTTTGGTTTTAAAATCGGAAATTCAGAATTTGAAACAGACTAGTGTGACGATAGACCAACTAAATATGTTAAAAGCGGATATAGACCACCTGAAGTTTGCGTCGCTGGTGGATGTGGATCGACCAGTATATTTAAACAACAGACGTGGTGGGTACTTGTTGGCAAATGATTGCGATAGTGGCCCGATTGGCATTATGAATATTTCTAAAAATATCAGCAACGAGGAAAGTACTCATATGAATAAGACAAATGAGAAGGTGCATTGGCGATTACCGGCATTTACCCAAAATAATAAAAATGAAAGCTGTGACAGCACTATCTCTTTCGCACGCAGCCCTATACCAGCTCATAATACTACCGTGGCCGCCGCCGGTGACGCCGACGTCATGCAGCAGCAATCGGGTAGCTCAAAAACTGTGAGTACACAAAATAATAAAACATTGTCATCGTCAAACCGGTTTGCTGAGAGATCGCAAGCGCCTGAGATCGTCACCGCTAGTGCCAACTCATTGGATAGCCGTATCGTTACGACTGATGTAAATAAAAATAAGTCGTTAGCAGAGGTGGCGCGAAATGGTGTTTTTAAATCAGAATGTCCTAAAGAACCATGGATCACAGTGCAAAGGAAGAGACACAGAAACATGCATTCAGAGTCTGTTGTTAGAGGTAAAGCTGATTACAAGCCGGAGGATAAATAATATAATAATAAGCCCGCCAGTGTGAAGATACCTTTGTTCCTCTCCAATGTACACAAAGATACATCAGCTAATGATATTTTGGAGTATGTCTTTTCGAAGATTAACGAAAACGTCGTTTTACAAAAGATTAAAATGAAAACCGAAAAAGAATACAATGCGTACAAAATGTTAGTTTGCAATAACAAGTTAGACATGTTCTTAAGTGATGAGTTGTGGCCAGCAGGTATAACATGTAGACGGTTCAGACCTTACAAGCACCCTGTGCCGGCCGAGGATGAAAACAGAAAGCATTCAAAACAAATATGAGTACAACATTGGTAACCTATAACTGTAAGAATGTCAAGCGTTCCATCGAGGGTATACAGCAGTTGTGCAGCTTTGCAGATATAATTGCTTTGCAAGAGACGTGGCTGCTGCCGGATGAGTTGTCATACTTGGCTAATGTGCACAGTGAGTTTGGGAGTACTGGGACATCAGCTGTTGACACTGCGGCCGGTATTCTGAGAGGTCGGCCTTTCGGTGGAGTTGCATTGTTGTGGCGTAAGGCGCTCTTCCCGTGTGTCTCTGTGATATCATGTGTGAATCCTCGTATTGCAGCTATACGGGTGATGACTAATGATCGACCCGTGCTGGTGTTTAGTGTTTATATGCCCACGGACTGCGCGGAAAATGTGCCAGAATTTACAAACTGTTTAAGTGCGGTGAGTGCCTTAATTAATGATAGTGATACGGAGTCCGTAATCATGCTAGGGGATTTTAACGCACATCCAGGTGAACGTTTTTATCGTGAGCTGTTAACCTTCTCCTTGGAACAAGACTGGACATGTGTGGACACTAGTAGGTTGCAGCCAACATCTGACACGTTCACGTTTGTTAGTGAGGCACATGGTTGCAAACGCTGGCTGGACCATTGCATGGTTACAAGCGCAGCTTTAGAATGTATTACCAATGTATATGTTAAATATGACGTCTATTGGTCAGATCATCTCCCTTTAGTCATCAACTGCAATCTAGATGTTATTAGGCAAAAAGCACTGCCATTGAACTCGGCTTGTAATGGCATTAAATGGGGAGACAGGAATGCGAGACAATGTCTAGCTTACGAAACCTTGTGTAATTCTAAACTTAGGCTCATTGATTTGCATACTGATTTACAGCAGTGCTGTGGTAAATATTGTGAAATTGCATCTCATAAAGAGGTTATAGACGGTATTTATAAAGAGGTTGTAAATATCTTATGTACAGGTGCTGCTGCTACTTACAAGCGAAAGGCTTGTAAACGCAGGAAGTCACTGGCGGGATGGAACAGTAATGTGAGCGAGGCTCACAGAAATGCTAGGCGGGATTTCAGTAAATGGTGTCACTACGGAAAGCCTTCATCAGGTCCCGTATATGACTCAGTGGTGCAATCGCGCAAAATTTTTAAAGGAAAGGTCAAGTGGTGTCAAAACCACCAAGAACAGTTGAGGATGGATTCACTGGCAAAGCACTATGCCAAATCAGACTTTAAAAATTTCTGGAAAGGTACTGGTAAGCTGAATCCTAGGCCTGGTATTCCTGTGAGTATCGATGGAGTTACCAACCCAAAAGATATTGCCGAGTTATTCAAAACCCAGTTTTCCACGCAGTCGGCCTTGGGTACACCATGCGGGGAGCTCGATGCTCTTCCCAAAGATAAGGAAGTACCAACGGTGATCTTGGCGAAAGAGGTCAGGGCCAAAATTAAGAATATGACTAGGGGGAAATCGCCAGGTCATGATGGGCTAAGCATCGAGCACCTGCAGCATGCTGGTGTCCACTTACCGCGAGTACTCGCTTTATTATTTAACTTGTGTCTGTCTCATGCCTACTTGCCCTCGGACATGATGCGGACTCTGGTGGTGCCTGTAGTCAAGAACAAGACTGGAGACGTATCGGACGGGTCAAACTACAGGCCAATTTCACTGGCCACCGTCATAGCCAAGGTACTTGACAGCGTGCTCAACTCGTATTTGATTAGGCATGTCAAGATTCATGACGCCCAGTTCGGTTTTCGGGCAGGGCTGTCAACGGAATCGGCCATACTTAGTTTGAAGCACGCTGTTAAGTATTACACGGATAGACAGACTCCAGTCTACGCGGTGTTCCTGGACCTATCCAGGGCTTTTGACCTAGTCTCTTATGATTTACTCTGGCAGAAGCTAGGAGATACAACACTGCCGCCAGAGCTCGCATCTCTCCTTAAATACTGGTACCTACACCAAGAGACTCGGGTGAGATGGGTGGGGGAGCTTTCGGAGCCATGCAGGCCGGAGTGTGGGGTGAGACAGGGGGGACTCTCCTCGCCTTACTCTTCAGTCTCTATGTGAATGACTTGGTCGAGCGACTCAGCAGCATGCGTGTCGGCTGCTATGTAGATGGAGTTTGTTTTAATAATCTGAGCTACGCAGACGACATGGTGCTGTTGGCTCCCTCGATCAGTGCTCTCCGAAGGTTACTGGCTGTGTGTGAATCGTACGCGGAGTCTCATGGGTTGATATACAACGCCAAAAAGACAGAGTATATTGTCTTCGGGTCTGGAGCCAGGTGTCCATCTACGGTCCCTCCTCTGTTCCTTAAAGGTCACCCAATAAACAGGGTGTATAAATTTAAATACTTGGGCCATATGGTAACAGATACTCTGAACGATGATATAGATTTGGAGAGGGAACGCAGAGCGTTGTCGGTCCGGGCGAACATGCTGGCCCGCAGGTTCTCTCGATGTGCAGTAGCAGTTAAAATAGCCCTTTTTAAGGCGTATTGTACATCACTGTACTCGGGGGCCCTGTGGTTCAGATATACCCAAAGGGCTTGCAACGCTTTGCGTATCCAATACAACAATGCGTTCAGGACGCTGTTGCGACTGCCGCGCTTCTGTAGTGCGTCGGCGATGTTCGCTGACGCGCGCGTTGATAGCTTTGCAGTATGGCGCAAGAAATCTGCCTCGTTACTTCGCGGGTTGCGTGACAGTCCCAACATCATTCTGCACTCGATAGCGGCCCGGGCAGATAGTCCGCTTGTGTGGGCATTAGCGAACCGTACAAAATCGGTTTTAGTTATTAAGTACTAACATAGGTTTTAAGTGAAATTGTTACTAACACAATGGACCACATGTAGTCTGAACACACAATAAATAATAATAAAAAAAAAATAACGTGTTATTATAGCATCATTGATAAATAATTAAATGCAGAGGTGCGAAAAAGAGGAGAGATATACAAAGAAAGAGCAGACAAATTCTCATTCTTGAATAAAATACCCGAAGCTAATAAAATTATGTGTCTCGATTAAACTGCAGAATATAGTCAGCACAGTACAAATCTAGTAAACACATATCCTTAACACCGAATTAATAACAGAAATTCAATAGTTTCATTCATATGTCATAGGTAAAATATGTTCCAGACCCAGTGATTCGGCTGAGAAGAAGAAGAGGAAGTAAGAGGAAGTCTGAAAGTGGCACCGGTAGCTGAAAAGTTGTGTGGAAATCGGTTGTCATGGTACGGGCATGTGTTACGGAGAAATGAGGAGAATGTTGTGAGGAGAATTTTAATTATGAATGTGGATGGCTATAAGAGTAGGGGAAGACCAAAGAAACGATGGATAGAATGTGTGAAGGATGATATGGCTAAGAGGGGGGTGACTGCCGAGATGGCTTCTGATAGGGATGTATGGAAGAAAAAGACATGTTGCGCCGACCCCAAATAAATTGGGATAAGGGCAGGAGAATGATGACCCAGTGATTCGGCTCGCATAAGTTTACATCAAACTCACGCACAATATAGTATAAAATAATACATGATGATAAAATTGAATCAGCTTTCCCTAATGTGGAAACAGCTCCCTGCGTATATTTTTATCGCTTATTATTAAAAAAAAAATGAAAAAAGGACAAAAAAGACAAGAAAGGCTCGATAATATATCGATATTATACATAGAGTCCGCCGATATGTTAAAAACATTACACGTTAATACTATCTTGCGCGAATTCAATGCCCGAAAAAGCCACAAGGCGCATTACAATAAATATATAAATTATGCTTTGGTTTTTATTGTTTTCGCAAAGATGATGAGATGTAACGTACCTTAGAAGTGGAGTACTTCTAAGGTACGTTACATCTCATCATCTTATTTTACAAAAAACTAATGTTTTTAGGCGGTAAAGGTTTCAAGACCGATCCTAGGTGACCTGGACATACGGATAGGGGGCCCACAGGCGTGGATTGCTTAGGGCATCAAGTAGTGTTAATCCGTCACTGAACCCGACCAAGTTCGGATAGCTATAAAAAAGCGGCCGTGCCATATATCTTAAGAACGTTCTTAACCTTCCAATATAGTATTTATTAATATGGCACAGTTGCGTACACAAGCGTTAGGAAAAAATAAAACAATTGCATTTCTTGAATGAAAAATGTTTTTTTTTATAATAACGCCACTATCTACGACGAAAATAAATCTTCAATTAACAAGTACTTCTCTATTTAAATATCCGTGTACAAAAATATTTTTAATTACATATAATGCTTAATTATGTAATTATAATAACGTTAACAAACGCTTGCAACGGCAGCAATAGACTTAAATGTGTTTTACTAAAATAGGTTTAATAAACTATTATGAATATAAGGGTAAGACGTATAATATTTCGAGCTTCAATAAAAATTAAAATCACATCAGATAACTGGACTATTCAGTCGTATTATATTTGATAAACATTAAAAAAGTGCTTATAAACTAAAACATTTGTATAAAAAAGGTATTTTCAAGAAATATTTTAAATGAGTAGCACATACAGTAAATAATCTCAACATTTCTAAGTATACCTAATATTTTCTAGTTCCAATAATAAATTTACAGATTAACAATCACAAATCAATAAAGTAGACTATCTATTCAGTTGTTTAGGTTTGAGAGTCTGCCTAATATAAAAATAAATCAACATTTAAAAACAGTAGGTAGTACTTACTTGTGGTAATTATTTAATTTCCCTGAGGGGTCTATAGTAAGAATCCGGATCCGTGAAATATTCAATAGAAATTAGCTGTATGAATTTTATTTGCCTAAATTAATATATTTAGATTATATATCAAGTCTCAAGCGCATACTTAAATAAAGTAACTACGTAAATAGTACCTACTTTGTCATAGTCAAATACATTTAAAAAAGTAGGTGTACAAAAATAAATGACCTTTATATTATATCGAAACAATTGTGTTATCACCTATACCAATTCAATACCGGTATTATACTGTAAATTTTGGAATGTTACCTAAATATATTGCACGGCCGCTTTTTTATAGCTATCCGAACTTGGTCGGGTTATGTAGGTTTTCGATGCTTCGTCAGTATTTTAATTGTTTTTCTTTAATTACTAAATTTAATGACATGAAATTTTGCATGTGAATAGTTGAATGAATACACTAATTATTGGCATACATTTTACCATGCAATTCCTTTAGAATGTCGTGATATTTGACTGCTTTGTAAACAGTGATTTTGTCATGGTAAATTGTCCTATATCTCTTTAATTACTAAAGGAACATCATTGATATTTGGCAATATGTTGCAGACACTTACAAGGTTTGTATAAACGTGAAAATCTAGACCCCAAAGTGCATACTTTAAGAACTATGACCTAAAAAGCGTGTTTTACGTTTATATTTTTATCTTTTTAGCCCTACGATTTTTCTAAATCTGTTTTGTACACAAATATGCACAAATTCAAAACAACGTATGTAAAAATCTACAGCTCTCTATGTAAGCGCTTTATATGAAAACTAGCTAATGGCCAAACGTTCGCGCAGCTGAAACTTGAATTTCTCCGAAGTCTATGCATGCACAAATTTTATTCATACATACACAATTACACACAAATACACACTAATTTTTGAACACATCTCTTTTTTCTAAAGTCAATGGATTAAAAAAAGTTCCGCCAGGACAACGTTCGCCCAGCGGAATCAGTTTTTGGTGAATTTCTCCACAATGGATGCATGCACAAATTTTTTTTTACCATACACAATTACACGACGTCATACACTAAATATCTGCATATTTAAAATCTTTAAATTGAACAACATTCCGCTGCGCGAACGCACACGTATTAATCCGAATAATCAGTTTTCGTTTATTATTAATAACCGGTCATTTTCTTCTAAGCAAACATTTATTAATTCCCAATAATCTCCTTTAATAATAATTATTATTCCAATTACTATTAATAAAGAAATATGTATATCTATAAATCGATCTTTTCGAAAAATATATAAATACTTTTTATGGCAACTTGCATTTGTTATGTCAAAGTCTTACTTGTCACTGTCAGCTGGCGAAAAACATAATCTACGTTGTGTAAACGGCGATTTGAATATATCCAGAATGCGAAGATATACTTTGGAAATCGCTGAAGTTCGATGTCTTATACAATGATGGATTGGTCAGGTAAATATAATGTACTTAAGTATTTATTAGAAATCTTATTTAACAATACTATTCTAGACGTATTTTAAGTAGGGTTGTAACGGAGCTTCGCCTCCGCTTCCGTTACTGCGGAAGTTCCGCAAGAAATCGTATCTTCGCTTCCGCCTCCGCATCCGCACAATTTTTTGCGGAGTTATAACGGAGGTTTATTTACGTATTTATAAAATAAATAACGCGCAAGCTGCGACGCTTGACAACCGTCCGGCCGCGTTTGAGCGCGATATGATCAAGAATTAACTAGTGCGAGGTGGGAATGCGGCAAACACAATTTGTTTCTCCTTAATTTTCATTACAAGAAGGTAATAGTTTTTTTTACCAAGTATACTACTATTAATGTACTATTAATGTTCAATTATTTCTATCTTACTTTCACCTCCGCCTCCGCCTCCGTTAACCTCCGCATCCGCGGAGGTGAGACTCGTCGCCTCCGCATCCGCCTCCGCCTCCGCTAACAAGCCTCCGTTACAACCCTAATTTTAAGAGCTGACTTTAAAACCTTACTCATCTTTTTTTATGATTGTCTAACTAAAAACACAAAATAATTTGGTATTTCTTTACACCATCTGTTTACTTTTGTTGCAGTTAATAAGAACAACACTTCTCTGTTATACATGTTTGCAAAGGATTGACAGAGCAGTAGCACTTTCTGCTTAAGAATGTGAACCTGAAGCAACAAGACATAGTCCTTCTCTAGAATCTGAGACATGCACTGTGACTTCTACCTAAGCAGAAAAAAGAAATGCAGATATAAATACCAGTGATCAAATAATACTGCCAAATTACATACGGGCCCCGAGTACACAATGGCATTGGTTTTTTCCCTGATTGTAACGGTGTTGAAAGACTTTTAGTCCTAGTATCACTACGCGTAAGTGTTATGACCGTTGGAAGGTGAACGGATAAAATAATAACAAACCGATACGTACAAGCTCATATATTGGACTGACGCAGCAGTCGTTAACTTAAAACTATCTACCCTACTGTGATTGCACATCGCAATCAGTAGGTACCCACATAACATCCCTCCACCTTTAATCAGAAGAACTTCTTATAATCTACTGCTGGTATGTTTCGTTTCGAGCGCGTGTCTGGCTCGGTTTCTACAGAAGATTCTCCTGGAAGCACTTCCTTTCCCGTAGAGTGGTCGCCGTGATGAACCACTGATGTCGAGGTTCCAGATTGTTCGGTTAGCTCCTCAACGGGGATTTCAGCCGGCAGCTGTTCGGAGCTTGTCGGAAGTGATGGCAGGATAAATGCGGGAGCTATCTCTTCGCATGACCCATTTTCCCTCCCTCGAAATTTGAGCAACTGGTTAGTGTGTCTTTTGACGGTTTGACCCGTTTCAGTCAGCTGTACTAAATGTACAGTTTTGCCCACATTTTTGATAATAACGCCACGTGACCAATATTGTTTTTGTTGATTATAAAGTTTCACCAATACTTGTTCACCCACACTAAATCTAACTTTACGGTTGCCACGGTAATTGTCAATCTGCGAACACTGTTTGACTTTAACAACGGTGTCGAGTGCTGCATCGGATAGAGTTGTGGTGGTCTGTGTAAGGAGGTCCAATCGGCTTCTCAACTTGTGTCCGAATAATACCTCAGAAGGTGATCTGTTTGTGGTCGAATGTTTTGAATTCCTATACTTTAACAAGAATTCTGCTATTTTAATATTTAAATCTCTTATACATGTACCCGTAAGCAAGTATGATTTTATAGCTTTTTTTATTATCTTGACATAGCTTTCTGCTTGCCCATTGCTAGCCGGGTTATACGCTGGAGAAGTTAAGTGCGTGATGTTATTTCGAGTACAGAATTGTTTGAATTCATGCGATACAAAAGAAGTTCCGTTATCTGAACAAATCGTATGAAATAAACCAAATCGTGACATTACTTCGCATAGCTTTTCAATTACTACTCGCGAAGAGAACCCCGTTGAAACATCAAAACATTCCACCCATTTTGAATAAGCGTCTACTATAATCAAAAATGTTTTGCCGCTAATCGGTCCTAAAAAATCTAAGTGTACTCGATACCACGGTTGAGTAGGGAACGGCCATGGTGTGAGAGGAGCGCGCGCGGGCGCAGCGCGTTGCGATACACACGCGGTGCACGTGCCGATATACTGTTCAATGGCATTCGCCATACCCGGCCACCAAAATCTACTGCGTGCCTCTTCTTTTACCTTAGTGATTCCTAAGTGGCCTCTGTGTAACTCTTTTAACACTTTATCGCGCACACTACCCGGTATTACTAATCTGTGACCCCTCATTAGACACCCATTTTCTACCGATAACTCCAACCTGTGGCTGTAATAATCCTTAAGTAATGGTTCATTAATTTTATTCGGCCAACCTTTTATTAAGTAATCGATGACGGCTGTTATTACCTCATCTAACTTAATTGCGTCCTTAATATCAGTCAGAGTTAAAAATCTTTCGCCTTCGTAAACAAAACGTACATAACTAGATTTGTCGACTAATGACTCATCACGTTTGTTTGTGTCAGTCGTAGTTAAATCGTCCGTTACTGATCGGCTTAAAAAATCCGCACAATTATGAACACTGCTTACATATTCAATTTTGTAATTGTATGCAGATAGGAAAATAGCATAACGCTGTAAACGGTTTGCTGATATCTCGGGAATGCCCTTGTCGGGATTAAAAATTGTAACCAACGGTTTATGGTCCGATCTTATAATAAACGGTTTGGTTCGACCATATAAATATTGGTGAAATTTCCGTATTCCAAAAATTATAGCGGTTGCCTCTTTTTGGATTTGGCTATATCGTTTTTCTGCTGCATTGAGTGAACGAGAAACATAAGAAATAGGTTTTTCTATACCACCCTCAACCTGTGATAAAACGGCGCCTAACCCGCTCGGTGATGCATCGACCGTTACAATTAACAACGCATCTGGATTAAAATGCGCTAAAGTTGTCTCTGAAACTAATTCGCGTTTTATAATTGATACTGCTTCATCGTGTTTCTTGGTCCATGACCAAGGGACATTTTTTTTTAGCAATTCGTGCAGAGGATCTAAAATGGATGAAGCATTTTTTATAAAATTCCGATAGTAATTGACCATTCCTAAAAATGATTTTAATTCTGATACATTGGTAGGTGCCCGACTTTGCATAATAGCTTTAACTTTTTCTGGTGATTTATGTAATCCATTTCGGTCAATGACAAACCCTAAATAGGAAACGGATTCTTGATTGAAAGTGCATTTTTCTAAGTTTAGAACCAGGCCCGCTGCCTGTAATCTACGAAAAACTTCGTTCAATCTACTCATCATCTGTTGTTTGTCCACTCCGCTTACCAAAATATCATCTAAGAAAAGAAGAGTACCATCCAAGCCAGAAAGAAGCGCTTCCATGTTCCGCTGAAAAATGGCGGGCGCGCTTGCTAGACCAAACACTAGGCGAGTAAATTTAAATAAACCTTTATGTGTATTGATACAGGTGAGCATTTGTGACTTCTCATTAAGACACAATTGATTATATGCATACGAAAGGTCTAATTTACTAAAATATTTGCCGCCGTGTAGTTTAGTAAACAGCTCGTCATACCTAGGCAAAGGATATTTATCCACAAGTAACTGTTTATTGATAGTCACGGAGTAATCGGCACACAAACGTATCGAACCGTCTCGCTTCAAGACAGGCACAACTGGACTGGCGTACTCCGAATATTTCACCGGTACTAATACGCCTAAATCCACTAGACGGTTAAGTTCCCTTTCAACGTTTTCCCGTAGCGCGAATGGTAACGACCTTGGCTTATAAAAAATTGGTTTAGAATCAGGTTTTAATGCTAAATCTACTTTCACGCCTCTAAAACACCCTAATTTATTTCCGAACAATTTTGGGTATTTTGAAGAAATATCGGATATAAAATCATTGCAATTATTCAAAGAGCATATTTGTAGGTTAAAACGTGAAAAGAAATCTCTGCCTAATAAGGGTGGCCCTCCATTTCGTACAACATATACGCCTATTGTAATTGTTTTTTTGTTGTATGTAAACTGAAGTTTAATTTTACCTACAATGTGCAACTTATCGCCGTTGTAACTATGTAAAATAATATCACTTGCTTCTAACGCTAAGTTTACAAAGTACCTATGATACAATTGCTCAGATATAACGGTAACTGGTGATCCAGTATCTATTTCAAAGGTTTGCTGAATACCATTGACACAAACAGATTCCCGCAATGGTTCACCGCGAAAAGTGCGAATATTACAACAGACATGCTCACCATCGTCACCAGCATCCCCACAGCACTCGACATAGTGTTGTTTATTTACAGTTTGTTTACACATTCGTTTTAGATGCCCTTGAACGCCGCACTTTTTGCACTTATAACGCACAAACCGACACTGCGATGCCTGGTGACCTGCGTAGCCACAGGCTGTGCACGCGCTGCCGCCGCCGTTGTTGTCGGATTGAGCTCGCTTACCGCGAGCCGCTGCCACGCTGGGTGTTGCTGCTCCCTGCCTAGACTGCGACGCGCTGCTGCCGGGTGCTGCAGCATGCTGTGTTGCAGTGTCCATCTTCATCATTTGGAGTGGCATTACCATGTCCGCCGGCCGTGCTGTTTCTTGTGCTCCCATACGAGCACTGCGTACGCCTTCTGCTAGTTCCAAGGCCTTGTTCAAGGTTAATTCCGACATCGCTTTGGTAAATAGCTTGTCTCTTTCTGGTCCAGGTGCCATGCCTAGCACAAAACGGTCGCGAAGCTGCTCGTCAAGGTTTGTAGACACGAACCCGCAGTGTATTGCCAACCCACGTACTCGTGCAGCCCACTCTGGCAATCCTTCGCCGACATGTTGCGTGGCGCTGTGGAATTTGTACCTTTCCGCGAACGTGCTTTTCTTCACCTTAAAATGTCCATCCAATAGAGAAACTACTTCATCATAGCTCAAGGTACCGACCTGACGCGGTGAAGCTAAATCGCGAATCAATTTGTAGCTTGATTCCGAGCAGTTACTCAACAAAATAGCTCGACGTTTACAACCGGCTTTATCCAAGTCTACATCAATTTCGTTTGCAAGAAACCACTGTTCCAATCTTTCTTTGTATAATTGCCATTCTTGATGTTCGTGGCTGAATACTATTAATGTGCCGACCGAAACTGTAGCGGATACTTTTGCCATTTTACGCGTAATTTAAGTACTTTGTTCTCGTCGCCAACTGTTATGACCGTTGGAAGGTGAACGGATAAAATAATAACAAACCGATACGTACAAGCTCATATATTGGACTGACGCAGCAGTCGTTAACTTTAAACTATCTACCCTACTGTGATTGCACATCGCAATCAGTAGGTACCCACATAACAGTAAGTTTACTTTGAGATTATATATAATTACTATGTGCCTTCAGATTGTAGAATCTGCTCATATCACTTGACCGGTATTAATTGTTGTAATCAATATTGAATCCTATTAGAACATTTAGCTCTGAACAAATAAGAAAGAAAGAAAAGAAAGAAAAAACGTTTATTTGCAGTAAACATGACGCAAAAGTTTACAAAAACACTAAAAATAAGACATAATTGAGGGAAACATGCGTCACATCCACGCAAAACGGCTGTCGCTCAGCATTATGCTGAGACTCTATGCAAAACAGAGCCCAGCGCTGGTTTTCAGCGACAACCGGCGCCGACGTAAAGACGTCACCCGGTGCAACAAACAATTAAAAGTGGCATCGAGACGGTAGTACAGTAACAATAAAAACATAAAAGTACAACAAAAAATACAAACATACAAATAATTAAATTGGCATCGAGACGGTAGTACAGTAAAAATGGTGAGAGAACAGCTTCAATAAACACAAACAGGAATATAAAAAATAAAAACAGAATATATAAAAACTACGAGAATATCATCCTCAGAAATGACACGTTTCATATAGTGGCAATAATAAGAAGCGTCCGGTTCCGATTTGACAGTATTTTTTAACATAGTCTGTGCCTGTGGTAAGTGGTTTGTCGCACGCGGCCACGCGCTTCCAACATGCATTAATGTTTACATTGCTTGATACCGTTATTATTATTGCTATTACCATTTCTATTAACAATAATTATTACCACACAGTTGAGCAACAAAATGCTCATATGTATAGAGTTACGATAAGTTATGTGTCGGTGTTTTATCTGTGCATCAGTGAGTAATTTGTGAGAGACGAAACCCTGGGACTAGAAACTGGAAACTGGAGAACTCTTTACTGAAAGATAATATGATAATGCATTTAGATTTTGACAACATTCAGACTATGGTAAATCATATTGTTCAGTATTATTTAGGATTTTCCAAACAGCAATTTGAGAAAATACCTACAGAAGTACTGAGATAGCATAGAGGAACATTTGCACTTGAAGCCTATTTAATTATATTATACTATTTAAATATATTATTATTGAAGTGTGCACTAATGCTAGAAATAGAACCTTGAATGGCAATATATTTGGACATAACTGTTCACTCGCGAGGGTCAGAATCGCTAGCTATTATGTTAGTCGCAAAGTATACTACATGTACCTATGTTTTAGTCAGCACTGCTAACACAGGCCACGCAGTAATACAGCAGTTCTGCTGTAACTGTATTGTCGGCCGCCGCACTGTAGGATGACGTGCCCATGTTATAACACTTATAACAGTATGGTACTTAGGATGGGCACGGCATCAGAATAATATTTTTCCACCGGCACAATTTTTAGTGATATATGATGATGAACAAAATGAATAAAGATATGAAACTACAATGAATTTTGTATTATTTGACTCCGAGTGTATTGATATAAACAGTATTGATGGAATATAAGAATCTTAAATAACTTTGAAATGCTAAGTTTTTTGTAAAGCATTTCTTTTACTAATTAATTATTACAATTGCCCCCTATTATTATCATTATTCTAAATTTGTGTGCACAGTGGGTCTAAATTACTATGGCGACTTGGCATTCCCCTTTACTGCAGACTATATTTTAACCCAATGGGTGCAAAGGTCTCATCAATATAAATGAATTGAGTCCAAATACAAGGTAGCTACTGTAAATCGTTTAGGAGTTCCCTGAACTGACCTTTGTCATCATCATCAGCTCCCTAATGACAGTCACCACCCATCTAGGTGTAAGGTTCTTGTCAATCCAAATTATTCAAGCACAAACACAAGGTAGCTGCTGTGAACTGTTGAGGAGTTCCTTCGACTGTCTCCAGGCTCCATCATCAGATCTACTCCAGACCTTTATTAAATAGTGGTGCTTTAAAATACTTAATGAAAATGCTAAGAAATGAACTAGTCGCCCCTGCAATTTTTGAAAGTTCCCCTTGTTTTCTCTGGTCTTCCACCATCAAACCCCGATATCCTTATCATGGGACCATCTTGGGAATGTTTTCTTTCCAACAGAAAAAGAATTATCAAAATCGGTTCATAAACGACGAAGTTATACGCGAACAAACATAAAAAAAAGCATATGGTCGAATTGAGTAACCTCCTCCTTTTTGAAGTCGGTTAAAAACTCATGAATTTCGTTACATTTAACAAATTTTTGCAATTTGTTTCTCGTTCTGTTGGGCCTGCAACTACAGTGTGAACATTTTGAACGAGAATTTGCTCTCAGTTAGCTTTATTGTGTCTCCATATAGAATTACTAGCGACCGCCAGCACCTTCGTTCGCGTTGAGTTAGTTATGCTTCGCTCCTAATGGTCGCAGCGTGATGTTATATAGCCTAGAGCCTGCCTGGATTAATGGGCTATCCAACGCAATAAGAATGTTTTCAAATCGGAACAGTAGTTCCTGAGATTAGCGCGTTCAAATAAACAAACTCTTTAGCTTTATACAATACTAGCTTTCGCCCGCGGCTCCGCCCGCGTGGACTAATATTTTTCGTATCCCACGGGAACTGCATATTTTTCCGGGATAAAAAGTAGCCTATGTGTTATTCCAGACTATTATCTACCCCTGTGCCAAATTTCAACCAAATCCATTCAGTAGTTTTTACGTGAAAGAGTAACAAACATCCATACATCCATACTTACAAACTTTCGCCAATATAATATTAGTAGGATGTAAAGAAAACCCTGTCCGACCCATAAGGATAATAAAGGTTAGGTAAACACTTGACCAAATATAATATAAAATTTTACGTAATCGTCATAGTAACAATACTAATGAATTTTGAAATAATCTTTTTTCCCGCGAATTAATTCCAACTTCCCCGAAATTTGGTAATTTTTAAAAAAGTGACAACACTGGTATTAATATGAGCGAATAGCGATGCGACCACATGCCGCGTGCCCTGCCGCCCGCGGAAGGTTTGCTTACCGCACATCACATCTTTTTGCGAAATATTATTTATTTTTTAGGGGCATTTTTTTGTAAAGTTTAGCCCGGCTTTGTATCCATTAGTAGAATCAGTTATCGATACCTAGCAATACCTTCACGGATCAGACAGGGTTTTCTTTACATATTGTATACTAGCTTTCCGCCCGCGGCTTCGCCCGCGTGGAGTTCGGTTATATCGCGCTTTTTAGATTTCCCTCGGGAACATCAATTTTTTCCGGGATAAAAGGTAGCCAATGTTCTTTCTCAAGGTCTAAAGATTGTCTGTGCCAAATTTCATCAAAATCGGTTGAGAGGTTTAAGCGTGAAAGCGTAACAGACAGACAGAGTTACTTTCGCATTTATAATATTAGTATAGATGTGGGACAGGCTATAAAGTTCATAGAAAAGGCGATATCCGGTGGTGTCTGACGAACAACTGCCCAACAACAGATGTAGGGATGTTGTATGCATGCTAAGAAAGCAGTTCTGCCTGATGCAGGATTTTTTGCGTGACTTAAGTATGACGCGTAGGTAGTTCGGATGTGGCGTTGTAGTTACCTGTTACCTCTTCATTCAAAACTTACCCATTAAACGATTTAAAAACTATATAAATTCCATACTTTGCAAAAAGGGGTATTATGAAATCACAGATTATTTAGAAGACAATAAAGCTTGGGAGTTGGGACTGAACTGCTTGCTCTGCTAAGCATTGTTATTAAGCAATATGCGTAATTATAACGTAAATTATTGTAAACATTTTCATTTTTAATGTCTGGACTTGAAAAACGACGATGATCCCTGAGTTTGTTTCGGCTATTTCTTCTCAGAGGTAGTCAGTTAGGAAAAGCCGGCTTCATCTAGTTAAAAAAAAAAAAAACAAAAATTACGTGTAAAATTTATCAGTGATCCTGCTTGTTTAATAAACGATTTCATTTCACTATACGCTGCCTGCAAGCAGGCTTGAAGACTTTGTCTTTTCTTGATAAACAATAAATAAGGTTTCCTTCTCTAGATCAGGTCAAGAGCCAGCAGGCACGAAGTATGAACAGATAGTAAGAGCCAAGCAGCTGTATGAGTCAGCATTCCATCCCGACAGTGGGGAACTGCAGAATGTGTTCGGCAGAATGTCCTTCCAGATGCCAGGAGGTTGTCTCATCACAGGAGCTATGTTGCAGTGGTACAGGTATGTATTCTGTTTAAAGGTATGTAGGGCTCTGACCCATAATCTTGTAGACCTTTTTTCTAGACCAATAATGGGCCTTTATTCGAGTTTAATTTAAAATCAATATTTGCAAGAGTATTTTCTTTTGAATCATTTATAGATACTTATCCAGCCCTCTTTGGAAGTTGGATGTGTGAAGTGCATTATAATGTAAAAGATTTTCTTTTATATTCACTTGTGTATAGACAAGGTTTGGACTGGAGATCATGTAAGCACTTATATTTTTGTTGGTCCGGAAATAAGGGCTTGTGTAGCTGTTAAAATTTCAATTGGAATATGTATTGCAATGTTTTTTAACAGTGTTAATTGTAGCCTTTGCATTCCATTTTCCTTATTATTTATTCAGTTTTGGACAAAGATATAATCCATGTTACTAAGTAATACGATTAATTATATGATAATTGAATAATACAGAAACATATAGGCAATACACAACGAATTAGTTGTTTAAGGCTTGTTTCTCTAAGCATTCTTCGATTCCATCGCCACCAGCAAGGACTCTGCGCCAATGCTTTCAGAATACTGTTTAACGCATCATTGAAGTAATTTGTTTCCGTATGGCTGCGTGGAAACTATGAGGGATACACTAGATGGGATGCATAGAAACAGGGCAGTCCCAATACTATCCTAAAAAGATTATTATATTGGACGCTTAAGTCATCCAGCGATCTTTTGACGTAGATGATCCACAGTTCGTATCTATAAATACCCTGACAGAAAGCCTTGAATATGGTGACCTTGACTTGATCATTACATGTTCCCTCGTACTGCTGTTGCCCTATGTTCCCTATCTATGTCTACATCAAACAATTATAAAAACCATTTCACCCGCAGAACTCCCGTAGCAGTAGTTTTCTGGCAATGGGTGAACCAGTCGTTCAACGCGCTGGTGAACTACACCAACCGCAACGCGAACTCCCCTCTCACGACCACACAGATGGGGGTCGCCTATGTGTCGGCTACTTCAGCCGCCATGGCGACCGCGCTGATCTTCAAGTTCAACGTGCAGAAACGTGCCAAGAATCCCATTCTTGCTGTAAGTAGTTTTCTTTATCTACATAAATTGTTTAAGACGCCGTCCAGCTAGCCAATTTTAATCGTATTGCCAACGGCATAGAGTCTAAAATTAGTGTTAATAGGTATATTCGTCCTGCTACTTCGTTCTTCATGTTTGTAACCTCGTATAAATTCGCTTTTGCAAATGTGCAACGAGCGAGTGAACTGTGTTTTAGAAGGATTACACAAACAGATGTGGCTCCAATTCTAGTAATATAAAACTTTCAAAATTTACAGAAACTTTTATAAAAAATATACCTATGGTAAGCAGCGATCCAATCGTTGATGGTAAAACGCGCTAGTTTATTATGAGCCTGATCACTAAAAAAAAAAACTGAGGGAAAAGGAAGGATGACGGCAGTTGAGTAAGGTGATGCAATGTTTAACCCATCAACACGACCAACGATGCTGCGCCAGAGGGAGATTGATCTGGAGACCCTCCATGACCAAACTCCTGACACAACAACATTTCGCGCATCGTACGCGGCACACATCGCAATCCAACTGCTCAGACCCGTCCTCCGTACGGCTCACCAGACATCTTGCCGGAACATGACGAATCGCTTGGCGGCAAGAGACTTTGTCATGTTACAGCCTACCACCGAGAAACTTGTCAAAATATAGGTAAATTAGAAGCATTTTTGACAGACTGAAGCAGAGATGAGATTGTGAACATTTTTAAAATTAATTATTAGAATCTGCTCTTCTGTAGGCGCTCGTTATTTAATTTCAAGTGACGCTATCTAAAACCGCGAAACCAACTAGGGGAACACGGGGCAAGACGGGCATGCGGGGTAATATGAGCATCTTAGTTCTTCCCTTCCCTACCCGTCGAATGACGACGGCAACGCTCGGTGTGACAATCAATGCCCCCGCGCGCGCGGGACAGGTAGTATTGTCAGCGGGAGCTCGCGCCATTTTGAGTCGGACACAAAACAAAGTAAGTGCGTAATCTGATCTAATTTTTGTACAATTTGTCTTTTCCGTAATGAATATAGACTTAGGAAAATGTGTGACTACTCCTGTGGTCTTGATTAGCGTAGTAACTGTAGTTTTAATTACTATAACAAAAATTGCTGTCAAATAAATACTTCATTCTAGTAAGTTTGTTTTCTTGTATAAGGACTTTGGGGCATTATGGGCGGGGTAATATGGGCATGCCCATACTGCCCCAGTTTCTGATTATGAAGTAACGGTTATTTTTCTCTTTTTGCAGCATTGGACATGGTGAGATACTATAAAAGGAAGAGACAAAGGAAGGGACATTCAGCGAACTGAGACTTCACCTCCAGGTCCATTCTCTTCATTTCATGTTGTGTCACCAACACGTTTCATGTTGTGCCTATTCCCAAGGCTCAACAGCAAAAAAGAACTAAAAGACAACGCAGATAAACGGCAATAATTACAAATTCACCGTATAAAAAGGAACTAGAGGAGAAAATACAAAAGAAAGCTGAAGTTAAAAAGGGATAAAAGATCTTGAAGAAAACTAAAACTAATAAAATAAGTAAGAAAAATAAAGAAATTGAGCCTGAAGAAGATGACGTCGAGTGCCTCTATTGCGGTGACTGGTACTCTCAATCTACAGAAGGTTGGGTATCATGTAGAGCCTGTAATAGGTGGCTCATTGTTCCTGTGCAGGGGAAGAAGACAATTATGACGAATCCACTCATATTTGCTCATTTTGTGCTAGATCTTAGAAGTTAGTTAGTATTATGCCCATTATGCCCCAGCTGTGCCCAACGTGCCCCTGGTACGGGGCATTATGAGCAAAATCTCTTTTTTTATTCAAGTTGTCCAAATGCGAAAACTATAAGTCTGAGTGGATTATTGTTTAAGATGGTTAAACTTTACTAAAAAGTTTAATAAATGATTACTAATTGAGCCCGATATTTTACTTAAATCCTAAAATATCACGTCCTTTCCTTAAAGGGCCCATGCTGCCCCGGGTTCCCCTATATGCCTTGGTTCAGTCAATTCTTGCATCCCTAGGAAAGAATTGAGCGCTGGGTCATGATTGTCAATAGCAGAAATCAGAAATTGCGGCGCTTATATATCTAAACTTGAATAAAATGCTGACGTAAGAATAATGTGGATACGCCTCTTAACCAACAACTACTAGTGCATATTTTTTTGTTTTCGTTCATAATTGTGCTGATCCATGCGTCATGTTCTTGAACGGGCACCGTCAGTGGGGCTGGTTATCTAACAGCCACGGCTTAATTTCTAAATTCCTTAAGTGTTTTCTCTAACGAATACTTTTAACGTGCTCGCCTTTTTGCCTTTTTTTTCTTACAGGATATATTTAACAGGAATGATATATGTAATCGAATTATTGTAATTTTAATAGTGTCCGTCGAGTTTCTTGCCCCTTCTTCTCCAGGTAGACCTACTATTTGGAATGGACGACTAACTTTATCTTACTGAGAGACCACCCTTTATGACCTCTCCTGCTCTGGCGTAGTGGAAGGGCGTCAGGGCGTCTCAAACTTTTACTGACTAAAACCCATACGTATTTCTTTACTTGCCTGTGCGCCAGGGTCACGGTTTATTTTTTAACCAACCCAAAACCTTAACCCAGAAGGTATCGGTCTTCGTGGACCCCGTTACGATGTGCTGACATCTCTTTGAGGCACGCGTGAAACACAATGCGCCGTCGACTCGGGCCTGGTCCTTACCGGGCGGCGAGCTGCTCACCGCCCGCTGACTGACCAACCTGACAATTGGAAAGTGCCTTTATTTGGTTTTATTTGAAACTAGCGGTCGCCAGCGACTTCATTCGCGTGAGTTAGTTATGCTCCGCTCCTATTGGTCCCAGCGTGATGTTATATAGCGTAAAGCCTTCCTGCATTAATGGGCTATCCAACGCAAAAAGAATTTTTCAAACCGGACCTGTAGTTCCTGAGATTAGTGCGATCAAACAAACAAACTCTTCAGGTTTATAGATTAGTATAGATTTGAAATAAATGATTTTGAGACCAGCGGGTTAACTGCGACGTGAAGATACAAGTGTAGCGGTACCTACCTACAAATTCCACAAAAACACACAACGCGTCTTACTACCGTGACACGGATTCTACATCTCGCAAGCAGAGTTTACCGTGCAATTAGCATACATACAACATCCCAATATAACTGTTGGGCCGCTAGACTTAACACCCCTCTGGTCGGAGTATCCTCCCTTTCTATAGAGGATGAGAACCTTAATATCTGTTCCACATGTCTCCACATATGTATAGGTCGTACAATGTATGAGCAGATGTTAAAAAACTTAACACATGTAGACTTTGTCCTAAATTAAGATGTAGCCGTTGTTTTGAGTGCAGTTATTTATATCGCATACTTGCATATAATACTCATACTGCGATTCGTCCAATATCTCGATCCGTTGCGCAAAATCCCACATTGATTTAATTTTTTGCGTTGTTGTGTGGTATTTTAGATCAGAGCTGGCACAGTGGTATCGGCTCAGACTCACGACGTTATGACTTGTATAGGTCGAATTAATTTGGAATAACCAGGCAGGCAATATGTATAATTTCATCACCACTGCTCTTGAAACGGTTAAGGATATCGTCGTGAGGAAACTGGCGTGTCCTAAAAATGACGACGTGTGGTAACTACCAAGTACCAACCCGTATTTCCGCGAAGTTATCTTGGTGGTAGGACCATAACATCGGCTGCCGGCAGAAGTTACCACCCACCAGACAAAGTCTTGCCGCCAAACGATTCGTCGTGTTCCGGCATGATGTCTAGTGAAGCGGTATGGAAGACGGGTCTGAGCAGTTGTGTTGCGATGTGTGCCGGGTACAATGCGCCAAATTTTGTTGTGTCGGGAGTTTGGTCGTGGAGGGTCTCCAGATCAATCTCACTTTGGCGCAGCATCGTTGGTAGTGTTGTTTGGTTTAACATTGCATCACCTCGCTCAACTGCCGTCTTCCTTCCTATTCACTCAGTTTTTTGAGTGAATAGGCTCTTAATAAACTAGCGCGCTTTACCATCAATGATTGCATCACTGCTTGACATCAGCCCCCTAATCGGCGAACACATTTTTGTTCAAATGATCGCGACTAGTTGGGATCGTTTGGACCGAACGGACCAATGGGCGGTCCGAACGATCCCAACTGATCAATGCAATCATTTGGCAAAAATGTGCTCGCCGATTAGGGGGCTGGAGGGAATGCAGTCAAGCAATAAAAAAAAACCGGGGCCAATATTTATAGCAGCTTAAAGCCGTTATTGTTTTTGATAAGATATGATTATATTTATTAACCACAATATTTGTGCTAATCGTTATACAATATGTAAAGAAAACCCTGTCCGATCCGTGAAGGTATTGTTAGGTATCGATAACTGATTATAATAATGCCTACAAAGCCGGTTCAAACTTAAAAAAAAATCCCCCTAAAAAAATAAATATTATTTCGAAAAAGCGAGGTAACTTAATGCATGTGCGGTAGACAACACGTTAAGCATACATCCGCGGGTGACGGGGGGCAGGGCACGCGGCACGTGACCTCGCATCGCTATTCGCTCCGTCAGAAATGGTGTTGTCACTTTTTAAAAAATACCAAATTTTGGGAAAGTTGGAATTAATTCGCGACAAAAAAAGATTATTTTAAAATTCATTAGTATTGTTACTATGATGATTATGTAAAATTTAATATTTTATTTCGCCATGTGTTTACCTAACCTTTATTATCCTTACGGGTCGGACAGGGTTTTCTTTACATATTGTATATTTTTTATATATCCACAAGATTATCTTTTTGAATCCCTTGTTACTTGAATGTCAAAATGTTTTAAGTGCCATAGATAATCTATTATCGTTTATGACGAGTTTAATTTTTATTTGAACCATATGTCAAGTCGGATGTAGATCGGTATCAAGATAAATGTACGGACGACGGCAGCTCAAGCTACCCAAAACTGTCAAATATTCCTAATCAACCTTGAGCCTTAACGCTTTAGAGATAAAGTTAAAATCTAATTAAGAAATTTGACACATTCTACAATCTGCAGCAGAATAATATCAGACGACTGCACATCAAGCTACTACTAGCTTGATATGCTGTCGTCTATACAATTTGTCATTGGACAGTGAATCTAGCTGCGAACAGTATCATATTTAAAAAAAATATATAAAATAGCCCATGTCATAGTCTATTTAATTTTGAATTTCTTTGGGAAGGAATCACGCATCGTATTTCTTCCCAGTTCTTGTATTTACTTTCGTCAAATGATTCTAAGAATGAACCACAGTTGACGAATATATTATTTAATTCATTAATTACATAGAAAAAAAGAAAATATATGTTACGGCTAAAACCCGAAGCGCGGCTACACCTAGTTTTAGCCGGTTAGAACTAGCTGTAGCCACTTACTCTTGGTTAAACCTAGTACGAGCCGATTGTTTTCGGGTAAAACTAGGTCTAGCCTTCATCATGCCGGTTACAACTAGGTCCAGTCATTCTCTGTTGGATAAAACTAGGTCTATCCGATATCATTCCGGCTAGAACTAGGTCCAGACAATCCCTGTTGGATAAAACTAGATGCAAATAAGTTTAAACAAGTCACAGGCGCCAGGCTCACGCGAGTCGCGTGCCCCTGCCGCCCGCCACCTATACACTCGCGTTTGCCCTTGCGATTTGAGTTTAATACACGTTTTACCGTTGTACAAAACAGACACTACTTTCTTGTTTTTGCGTACCCCCATACGTTCGAATTCAGAATGGCTGTGAATGAAGACCTACAGACTATGAAGTCAAGTTTTTTGGAACAGTTTCAGTGTTTATTAGCCACAAAACAAGGTGAAAATCAAAGCTACATGAATGATGTGCAGTATTCCAAGTTTAGGAGACTTTAAAGCTGCCAAAATATCCACGAAACGTTCTACGTTACAATATCGCCGTGTGAAGCGCTTTGATGTTTGTTGTATTGGCGACATCGAAAAGTTGATTTCTCCTGTATCGGGCATTGAAAATTCCGAAAATATCAAAAATTACTTCTAGAATGAAGACTTGTTTGATGTTCTTCATGAAATACACCTGTGCGTTGGGCACGGCGGAAGAAACAGAATGGTTGCAGAAGCTTAAAAGAAGTATGCAAATATTACTCAGGAGGCGATTCTTTTGTATCTTCGTTTATGTAAGCCATGTCAATCGAAACAAAAATCTACCAAAAAAGGCCTTGTTGTGAAGCCCATTTTTTTTAAAAAACAAAACACTTATAAAGTGTGCCACAGTTTGCACTTGCTAAACAGCCGTTGCCAAGTAGATTTAATAGATATGCAGACAAACCCAGATGGTGACTACAAGTTTATACTATTTTATCAGGACCAACTCACAAAATTCGTACAACTTCATCCGTTACAAAGTAAGACTGCGGAAGAAGTATCAAAGAAATTACTTGATATTTTTTGATCTACACCTGGAGTATCTGGCACTCACAGAGTCACAGCCTACAGAGGCGCGTGCCTCGCTACGCCCTCCACCCCGCGCCGCTGCTGCGGATGCTGAGCCATGAGTGTGATGCGGGGCGGAAGTCGTGCACGCACATAAGTTTTATCCAACAGGGATCCGATATCATTCCAGCTGGATCTAGTTCTAGCCGGAATGATATCGGATAGACCAAGTTTTATCCAACAGAGAATGGCTGGACCTAGTTGTAACCGGCATGATGAAGGCCAGACCTAGTTTTACCCGAAAACAATCGGCTCGTACAGTCAGAAGCAAAAATATGGATACATTGCCAAGGCTCCAAAAATATGTAAACATCTTCGACTTTAAGACGAAGTGCTCAACTTGATGAGCATAAAATTGTAGCCACCGGTTCACATCATAAATATGTATACGCTCACTACTTCATTAAATTATGCCCACCACGAAAGGAACAATACTAAGTATGCGCGCTTCCATCAATAGCATGTATTCACGCGTTGGTTCATAAATTAATGAAGCAATGAGCGTATACATATTTATGATGTGAACCGGTGGCTACAATTTTATGCTCATCAAGTTGAGCACTTCGTCTTAAAGTCGAAGATGTTTACATATTTTTGGAGCCTTGGCAATGTATACATATTTTTGCTTCTGACTGTACCAGGTTTAACCAAGAGTAATTGCTTACACCTAGTTTTAACCGGCTAAAACTAGGTGCAGCCGCGCTTCGGGTTTTAGCCGTAACATACACTTAACATATTCTGTAACGATGCCAAGTCCCGTGCTAAATGCCGGATTCACGACAATGGCACCTATTCTCTTGTTCATTAACTAAACTATTAAGTTAATTGCATCTTTTTCTTTATATTTCACTAGCGGCCGCCAGCGACTTTGTTTGCGTGGAGTTAGTTATGCTCCGCTCCTATTGGTCGCAGCGTGATGTTATGTAGCCTAAAGCCTTCCTGGATTAATGGGCTATCCAACGCAAAAAGAATTTTTCAAATCGGACCAGTAGTTCCCGAGATTAGCGCGCACAAACAAACAAACATACAAACAAACTCTTCAGCTTTATATATTAGTATAGATAAGATGCATTGAACTTAAATCTGGGTTAGGTTGTGAACAAGGGATTCAGGGCCAATATTTGTTTTGTTTTTCCCTAAAAACAATGTTTATTCTGACATGAAAATTGTTTGTTCCCAGCGTTTCGTTCCATTCGTAGCTGTAGCAGCCGCGAACTGGGTGAACATTCCATTAATGAGGCAGAATGAGATTCTATTAGGTGAGTACCTATTGCACTATATCGCTCACGTAATATATTGGCACATTTGCAAAAATGTGAAACTGAGTTTTTTTATACAACTTTACGTTTTGTTTATGCGAAAACCGAAACACGTGTCCAGTATTAGCAAAGAATCTATGTACAAAATTTCAAAAAGATATCATGAAAAACCACAAAGCTATGAGCTTGCTATTCTACTTGGTTGTCTCAACAAAAATATGGCCACAGCTCCACTCGGGCGGGCGAGCGCGGTGTGTTGATCTCTGGCGTCAGGTATGGCGCGCGCGCAAGTACAGCTACGTCTATCGTAACCGCTCGATAACCACTCTGCAACAATTTCTAAATGAATTTGGGAAAAAATATAACATGGTGTAAAAATTATTGGAATCAATTCAGTTGCTTATTCTGAAGAAACTATATTCAGGTTTCGCTTGAACAATAAATAACGTATATCCTAATATTAATTAGCGTCTATACTAGTACCTTGCACTCGTTGATCATTGCGTTTGGTTACTATAATATATAGTATAGACAAGAATCTGTAAAATCGCCTCCTCCTTTATACCGCGTATATCGAGGGACTAGAAAAATTTGCCAGCGGCGGTGTTTCCGTCGGACTACAATTTGAGTGTCTTCAAGGCTAGAGTGAATAGGCTCTTAAGACGCTGTGAATAGCAAATTTTTAGGTATTTGAGGGGGTGAAGCAGACGAAGTGGGACACGACTAGCCCCGCCCCCTGCGGGGCGCGGGGCGCTCCGCACGAGTACATCGATGCGTGAGGCGTCGTGCATCGAGAAATACGCACGTTCTATTAAATCTATACCAACCATTCTCTATTCCATATCTACATTTAGAACCGTAATTTCACAACCCAACCGCGAGGCATGGTTGGCTCTGTTCGTCACAGTCCCGGTTCGCATTAGACGAGCAGCAAGTTCGAATCCCATATCCGTTTACTTTACCTTGCGATTTTCGAAAATGTATATTTTATACATATTTTCATTTTTTATTATTACTTTTGTTTTCTTTTTTATTTTTATAATGCGCTTTGTCCGTTCTGCTCAATTTTTTTGTGTTATGTCCTTTTTTCATGAAACTGTTAGAAATATATCATTTCTAGAAATTACTATTTATAAACAGCTGTTTAGAGTAACTGTTAAAAAAAATACATTTTCGGATATTTAAAAAAATAAAAGATTTTTTCTTCAAAACTGCAACTCTTATCGAAGTCGGGTTTGTACGAGTGCTTGAATGATGACACAACACAAAAAGATTGAAATAGATGGAGGCACTTGGAGGAGGCCTATACTGAAAGCGGCCATGAATAATGCAACAAAATGAAATCTAAATTTACTGTTTTGAACTATTATCAAATTAACTGTTATTTTTATTGTTTTTCTTTTCTATTCCATCTACATTTAGAAGCGTTATTTCACAACCCAACCGCGAAGCACAGTTGGCTCTGTTCGTCACAGTCCCGGTTCGCATTAGACGAGCAGCAAGTTCGAATCCCACATCCGTTTACTTTACCTTGCGATTTTCGAAAATGTATATTTTCATTTTTTATTATTACTTTTGTTTTCTTTTTTTATTTTTATAATGCGCTTTGTCCGTTCTGCTTAAATCTTTTGTGTTAAGTCCTTTTTTCATGAAACTGTTAGAAATATATCATTTCTAGAAATTACTATTTATAAACAGCTGTTTAGAGTAACTGTTAAAAAAAATACATTTTCGGATATTTAAAAAAATAAAAGATTTTTTTCTTCAAAACTGCAACTCTTATCGAAGTCGGGTTTGTACGAGTGCTTGAATGATGACACAACACAAAAAGATTGAAATAGATGGAGGCACTTGGAGGAGGCCTATACTGAAAGGTGCCATGAATAATGCAACAAAATGAAATCTAAATTTACTGTTTTGAACTATTATCAAATTAACTGTTATTTTCATTGTTTTTCTTTTGTTAAATTATATTATGAACTAAGAAATTCATGGTTAAATAAAGGCTTATTATTATTATTTATTATTAATTTCTAGAAATTTGTAGAAAGAAAATTATAACGAATTGATTTTAAATATTAGTTTGCATTATAATTGTTACAAGAAGAATATATTTAAAAAGATGGAACAATTACTACAAAAAATACAGAAAATCGGCTGAATTAATAATAATTAAAAAAAAAAACAATTGCAAATAAGTAATCCAACAAAAAGCATACAACGTAAAGCTGGGGTTTGAACCCGAACACATACAGGTGAAGAAAAATTTGCCGCGAAAAAGTAAAAAGAAAGAATAATTACAGAAAAAAATCAAATAAAATATCGGCAAAAATACAACAGTAAATTAAAAAGCATTTATTTCAATTAAAATCTACAAAAAGCATATAATGTAAACCTGGGGTTTGAACCCGGGCAAAAACGAAATATGATTATTCATCAACAAACAGACACGTAAATATAATTATTTTCTGTGCGGGGTAAAGCAAAAATTGACATAGGTCCATCAGGCAGCGCGCCTCAGCGGTCACTGTCGCTAAGCATAGAAGTGAAAGAGAAGGCAATGGACGCCGCGATGGAGCGACGTTTCGTTCACGTTATTTATCATTAAATACATTATTTATTTTAGAATATCTTAGTTAAATCGATAAACAAAAACAATGGTTTCATTTACTATTATATTTTACAACGTTCTTCTCAATTTTATCAAGATTTGATGATTAATAATACAGTTACAACTGTTATAAATTCAATTTTAGGGGTTACTTTAGGATTTTTTTCTATCGAGAAAATTAATTCAAAACGTGTTTTGAAAACAATGGTTTCCTGCTACATATAATCAAGATTAACATATAAATTTTTGGCTGCTCTGAAATGTATACATTTGGCTAAAAAACTGTTTTTTGAAGCCTATTTTTACTGGGCACAGCGCCTTAATAAACTAGTGCGCTTTACCATCAACGATTGCATAACTGCTTACCATCAGGCGGGATTGCGGTCAAGCGCTAGTTTATAATTTATAAAAAAAAAAAAACTTTAAATTAACTCATAAATTAATTTCAAACATTTATAAGATCTTTGATCCTTGTGCCTTCTGTAAAATGTAAAAAAAAAAAACGTAGAAGTGCATAATATTACTAGGTAAGCGATATTATGGACTTTATTCAAACAATCTTTAATTAGTTTTCATCAGCGTCCATTGGTGATGTAATAATCTGGGTCTCATGTTTCAATGATGAATAAACGTAGGTACGTAAGTACATCTTGAATGCAGTTTGTCATCAGAGCAACTTTAATGTAAGTACGCGTATATTGATTTTGTAGCCGTGACGAATGACTTCAGAGGTTATAATCTCGTGAATCAAAACGTTTAAAATCTATGTTAATGTCAAAAACTTGTTAAAAACTTGTTTAAAATCTATGTTAATGTCAAAAACTTGTTAAAATCTATGTTAATGTCAAAAACTTGTTAAAAAATAACAGTTCCAGTCACTGTACGTATTTGTTAGAAATCCTGCAGCTCAACTCAAAACTTAAGTAGCTCAACAATTCGATTAATACCAAAGAAAGGAGATTTGGGTCGGCCACATGTTTGGTGGTAGGCCATAATATCGGTTGCCGGCAGAAGTTACCACCCACCAGACAAAGTCTCACCGGCAAGCGATTCGTCGTGTTCCGGCATGATGTCTGTTGAAGCCGTACGGAGGACGGGTCTGAGCAGTTGTGTTGCGATGTGTGGCGGGTACGATGCGCCAAATGTTGTTGTGTCGGGAGTTTGGTCGTGGGGAGTCTCCAGATCAATCTCCCTCTAGCGCAGCATCGTTTGGTCATGTCGGTGGTTAACATTGCATCATCTCGCTCAACTGCCGTCATCCTTCCTATTCCTAAGTTTTTTAAGTGAATAGGCTTATTAAACTAGTACGCTTTACCATCAACGATTGCATCACTGCTTACCATCAGGCGGGATTGCGGTCAAGCACTAGTTTATAATTATTAAAAAAATACTTAAACTCCTTGACCATGACAAAAAGTAACAAATGGTCTTTTGAACAAAGAATCATACAGATAGTGTGGACCCGTCCGGTCAGGTTGAAGCGGACGGGTTTATAAAGTTAAAGTTTATAATAGGGATGTATGAAAATGAAAAAACATAATTAGTCCGTCTTATAGATAATAAAAAAAATAAGACCCGTATTTTTTATTTTGTCGAAATTACCAAAACCTACTGCGATATAGCGTATTAAAGTTACGGAGTGGGGGCTAATTACGTGACGGCATGCGACTTTTCAAATCAATATACACATCTTCCTAAGTATTTGAACGAAAGAAAAAATAAAAATATAGTTTTAAAAAATAAAAAACATGCTTTTAAAAAATATCAAACTAAAAACTTAAAAATAATTTTAAAATTTAATTTATGACAATATGTAGTATATAAACAATACATACTAGTATAAATGAGAAAAAACTTTTTTCTCATTTACACTAGTATTGTTTAATTGCTAAAATTCGTAATGATACGTTACCCAAGTGACTAAATCTAAAACTAAATCTAAACTAAATACTTTGTTTTTGATAATGTTATTGGTATTTTCCTTCGATAGTTGAACTGCGTTTCTGAGACGCGATTTTCTGGGAAAATTACATACAGGGTGTATCTGACACCGTAACGCAAACTTCGCGAAAAGATTAGACCGCATGCTATTAATAAAATTATGATAGTAATTTATGTCGTTAATGAACGGTTACAGAATTCAGTGTTTAAAAAAAAGTGTCGGCTCGGCCTTTGAACGTTGCAAGCGTGCCGCCGTGCGGGTTTGTGGGTATGATGTTTATCCCTGATGTGAACTCTATTAAATCAGCTGATAAGATAGTTTTTCGGGTATTGTTTTTATTGCTCTTTTTTATGTAATTAGCGAATTTATTATTTTTTACTTTAAAATCCTATTGGATTATAAAAGTATAGCAATTATGAACGGTCTAATGTGAAAAAAACTACATATATATTTTTTTTAAATCATGAAAAAGCCGACGAAAAATTCACCAGTTCACCACCAAAAAGTTCAGAATCATGTACTGGATCCATGGTACTCGTTTGTGCTTCGATGTCAGATACACCCTTTATAGCACAAACAAAATGTATGAGTAGGAAAGGGACTTATGGAACAAAGAATCATACAGGTAGTGTGAACCCGTCCGGTCAGGATGAACCGGCTTCATAGAAGATCTTTTTTCTTTCCAGGTTTGGACGTGACTGATGAAAACGGCAAAGTGATTGGCAAGTCTCAGATTGCCCCTGCAAAGGGCATCTCTCAGGTCGTCACCTCGAGGTAAGAACTACGTCGAACGAAGGAGGTATAGTTTTTGTATAGGGTTACTTTTTAATTATACTCTTCGCACAAAGATATGTACGGACGATGGCAGGTCAAGCTACCTGAAATTGTTAAATATTCCCAATCAACTTTGAGCCTTAATGCTTTAGAGATAAAACTGAAAATCGAAAAAAGAAATCTGACAGATTGTGGTAGCTTGATGTGCTGTCGTCTGTACAAAGGCGGATTTAATGCCTTAGGCATTGTCTACCAGTCAACCTGGTAGACAACTGGTAGGCAATTGATTGGTTTTTACATATGAGTTAAAGTCGCATATGTAAGTTTTGAAGTATTTTCGACATTACTAAGCCTAAATTAAGGGAAAAAATCTTAAGAAAGGTTGGTTTGTATAGATAAGCCTATACAAAATAAATAAATATTAATGGAGATTATGTATGTAAGGTAAGAATATTTTTTTGTCCGTCTGCTTGTAATCTCCGAAACAGCTGGGTTTATTTTGATGAAATCGTCAGTCTAAAATTCGTTCAGTAGTTTTTGCGTGAAAGAGTAACCATACATACAATCTTTTCAAGTTTATAGTAGAGTGAATAGGCTTTTAATAAACTAGCGCGCTTTACCATAAACGATTCCATCACTGCTTACTATTAGGCGGAATTGCGGTTTCGTAGTAGTTTATAACCATAAAGTGAAAAATTAGTAGGAATTAACATACAGTATGTTAAATAACAGAGGGCGTTCCCTTAAACTCGTTAATATATATCATTAATAGAATAAAATAAAAATATCAGCATAGAAAAATAAGCATAAAAAAATCCGAATAAAAAAAAATTCTAATTGGAAATAAATTTGAAACCTCCTGTTTTAAATCAAAATAGTAGTCGTCATGTATAAATAAATTGCGACGTTGCCGTCTTTCATGTTCGCGTGTACAGTGTGTTTCTTTTACATGTCAATTTAAAATTTTTATTGAATATTTTCTTATTGGAAAAAATTTTAAAACATTTTTTTTTCTAATGGAAATATTTTTTTTAGCGTGTATGTATGCTATACTATTTCGGGTTAACGGTAACGCCCTCTGTTAGTTAACATACTGTATATTGTAGGTACATGTCACTATAAAGTACATATTTTATTTGTAACCTTAAAAGTATAAATTTCCTCATTCTATAAATAATTTATTTTTCATTTCTCATATTCGGAAAGTAGTATTTTCTTGATGTGATTATTGGGTAGAAAGTGCTATTTCCCTCCCTAGAGCGGGAAAAACTCATACAAATTACTTCCCACCTAAGGGTCGGAATGAACTTTAAAAATAGAACTGTTGTCAGCTTTGAAGAAATTTGTGTAAAAAAAAAAAACTAATAAAAAATATGCAGCGGCAATGTGAGTTTCTAAACAGCCAGTGTGAACTTAGCGCAAACTTCATTGAGCGAAATAGGTCGCCACCATAGAATTAAGAATAAGAAGTACGATAGTACCTACTTATTAATTCTATGGTCAAGAGTTTTGGCGGGAATGTCAAGATGAGTGTCATGCTCATTTTTCACTGGACTTTTAAAATTATTTATAGTGTCGTTTACTAAATAAAAACGCGTGATTTATGTAGTAAAAAGTGCATTCAGTAAATAATTCAAAAAGAACAGTGAAATATTGTAGCATAGTGGCCGCATCATGTCTTTACGCTAAACCGCTCCTTATCGTCCAAACGCGGGAAACGAAAGGAGTTAGATTAGTTAGGATAAGTTTAGGATAAGCTAGGATAAGTTAGGATAGAAGTTTACTCAAGCATATATTTACTGAAGACTAGGCTGTATAGCGTACTATGCCTTTGCCTTTTCCGTTCAGAAGAACGGAAAGAATTGAACCAAAAAAAAAAAATCTATGGTCGCAACAATAACGTAGTGAGTTCCAAATTTAAAATTAAAAAATTCGACATAAATTAGCGGGATACTAATCTGTTATGTATCTGTGACGGAATTAAAGAAATAAGTGGTTAGTTTAATAAATCTTTTATGCTAAGATTTTAATTTAAAAATGAGTTCAAGCGATTCTGAAATTTTGACACCAGATTCAATTAAAGACGGGGCTAATTGTGTTATTAACAATCTTTTACCAGAAATCTCAAAAGAAAGATATATAAACACATACAATGATTTTATGAAGTGGCGAGCAGAGAAGAATACATAAAAAAACATTTTCCGAAAGTGTATTTCTTACATATTTTAATGGACTGTCTAGCAAACTACAACCTTCTACGCTATGGAGCCGATATTCAATGCTTAAGAGTACACTTAGTTAAATAGAGTACCTATTTAAAATAGTCAAATTAGGACTAACATTCTTATATAGTGTTATCCATAAAAAGTTCAGATAAACTAGTTTTATTTTCCTCTTATTCGAAATGAAAAGTAGAGTGTTTAACACGGGTAAAAGAATCAATTCCTACTCGGACTATAAATACCTCGGGAATTGATTCTTTCCACCCTCGGTTAACAATCTACTATTCTGCAAGTAGGGGTTTGTATTAACACATTTACAAGTTAATATTTTTTTAACTCGATTTTTTCGGTATTTCTTATCCGACTTCTCTGACAAGAAAAGCCGTAAACAAATTCCGAGGTCACAGGCTCTTTTAAAGTCCATACTTAATGTTTTATTCCAGAATCGCGATGTGTGCACCTGGAATGTTGCTCCTACCAGTGATCATGGAGCGTCTGGAGCCCAAACCCTGGATGCAGAGAATGAAATGGGCGCACATCGGCATACAGACAGCTATCGTGGGCATGTTGTGAGTATCTCTTAGCAGTAGTAGCAGTGGTTGAGTGATCGACTGCTGCGTTACGTGTCGCGGGTTCGATTCCCGCACGTAACAAATATTTTTATGGCCTACAGGTAGTTGTCCCGGGTCTGTTTGTGTATGTGTGTTTAAATGTTTGTAAACTCACCCACGATACAGGAGAAATTCCAAGTGTGGGATAACGGTTAAAAAAAACAAGATTTCAGTAGGTTTGTATAAAGAATGACGCTTATACAACGTGTAACATAAAGGGTATATACATAACAAAGGCATGGCATCTTTATATGATATCAAACAATATTGGAAGGGTTTTTTAATCCTATCTCTTTATGTTAGGAAGTTATGAGGAAAAACACCGCCTGTGATTTTGGCAAGTAACGTTACGGGTAACGAGTAGTTATTAACGTATGTAGTGTGCTGCCACGTTTGTTATGATTTGATTTTAAGAAACACACGAAACCGAAAATTTGGTATCAATCTTTTGAGTTGAAACCCTTCCGATATAGTTTGATATCATCTAAAGATGCAATGCCCTTGGTATGTATATACCCTTTTTGTTACACGTTGTATAAGTACCATCCCATATCCTCTGGTGGGTGTCTAGAGAGGAGACTAAGGGAACTCTCACCAGGGAAGCGGGCAGCAACGCTTCTTCTGTGGAATAACAAATTACTACAATCCCCAACCCGCTAGCCAAGCGTGGGGATTATGGCAAACTCCCCCAGTGTATTGAAAACCTTGGGGAAGACCTTGTCCAGCAGTGCACCTCTATAGGCTGAAGAAGAAGAAGTATAAAGAATACAATAAAATTATCTACTTATATTTATAGTATCACAGGTTTGTTAAAAATGTTTTCCGCCCGTCGAAGTGGGCGCGGGTTAGCTAGTTAATAATACTGTGAATAAACTATTATATTGGAATTTTATATATGAGAGGAAACCAGTGCCCAGCAGTGGGACGATAAAAAAAAAGGTTGATGATGATGATTGTAATAGGCTATTGGACAGTATGAAATTTTTTATGATTATTTGCTTTAAATGCATAAAATAAGGGTTCTTTATGTCATTTACATGAGTTTTAATAAAAATAATAACTATTTATATATCCAAAAATACAAAAATATGTTTGACTTTTTGTATATCGCGCCACATATTGTGAAGCGATCCGGAATGGCTAATGTCACGATGACGTCATATGCGCATCAGCACTTGTTGTTGTTCTGTGTTCTCAGGTGTTTTATCGAAGTATTTGTACAACTCGGTACAGCACACCACTTTTAAACCATTTTATTAGATAAACAACAACAAATAACAGATAAATACAAACAGCACTGCGGAATCGAAAATCGTTTATATCGTCTTGTGACATCACTTACAGGGCGCGACGCCATATTGCTGAATAAAACGTTTCGGCGGCTTATTTGAATTTTGAGTTTTTATTTGCATGTTTCTTACGAAATTCGTATTTAAAATAAAATAAATACTTTCGGGCGAAGTTTTTAACCGCAACCAAGTAATTCCAGATGGAAATTATAGTCAAATAGCCTATTTTATACTAAATCTTTATTTTTTTATTATAGCCTAACGTTCATGGTGCCGACTGCCTGCGCAATCTTCCCACAAAGATGGTTTGTATAGTTTTAAATAATAACAATTTCATTTATAAATCTTTATCAAGCAATTTGATTCCATGAAATTATTCAATCAAACAATATAATTCTTTAATGTAGTTTCGTATTACAATGATTTCATGACAACAAAGTGATCAGCTATGTCCTGCCTTTAATACCAGTAGCGCTATCTACAAAGCCACATGCGAACAACGCGACATACTGACGCCAAGCAAAATTTTACATCGCGCAAGCAGAGTTTACCGCGTCAATTGTTAACTCTAGCATATTATAACACATACAACTTCCCGAAAACTGACAGCCAGAGTAGCGGAAGCGAACGCGGTCGTTGCGCAAGGAGGCGCTGGTTCGATCCCCGCACAGTGCAAATAATTGTATGCATGAATATGAGTATTTGCATTGGTCTGGTCGTGCCTCGGAAAGCACGTTAAGCCGTTGGTCCCGGTTGCCATACGAATATCTAGTGGCAGTCGTTACGGGTTGTTGAAGCCCTCAAAAGTCTAACAATTGGTCTAACTGCAATGCTTAGATATCTCCTTCGGGTTGTGGAGGTTAGAACTCAGACGGCAGTCGCTTCACGGAAAATAAAAAAGGTTAGCCAAAATCAGCAGTTAGACTGGTAAAGCGGACCCCAGACTCTAAAGCTGAAAAGCTACGGATGCGACTGGGATTAACGCTGAGATGATGATGATGATGATGACAACTTCCCGACATCAATGGTTGGGCAGTTGCCCTCCAGACAACACTTGTCTGGTCGGAGGTTCATCGCTTTACCATTACCGTTCCTCATGCCTCCATATACTCTCTCTGTCTTTTAATTCAGTAAATTTGTAACTTTTTTTTTTGGACAAAACTGCATACTACTTATATCAGTCAGTGCGTCCTACCCGTCATGACTTACGGAGCCGAGACGTGGACACTAACGGTCAGACTAGTCCAGTTTAAAGTCGCTCAGCGAGCTATGGAACGGGCTATGTTGGGCGTCTCTCTGAAGGACCGCATCAGAAATGAGGTGATCCGACAGAGGATCAGAGTCAACGACATAGCTGAGAGAATTAGCAAGCTGAAGTGGCAATGGGCTGGTCATATATGCCGCAGGACCGACAACCGTTGGGGTAAACGAGTCCTCGAGTGGAGACCGCGTGTCGGCAAACGTAGCGTAGGACGCCCTTGGGCGAGATGGAACGACGACATCAAAAAGGTGGCTGGTGGTGGCTGGCGGAGAACTGCTCAGGATCGAGCTTGTTGGCGTGCCATGAAGGAGGCCTATGTCCAGCAGTGGACGAGTAGGGGCTGATGATGATGATGATGATTATGAATTATCAGTTATTAACCAAATATGTTTTTCTTTTCTACAGCAAACTGTCCATAGACACAATAAAACGCTTTGAAAAGGACAACTACGAACAAATCCTGAAGAATACGAATGGCAAGCCCCCAGAATACGTGTATTTCAACAAAGGATTGTAAATTATTAGCTTTTAAGTGCAATACTCTCTACGAGGCGATACACATTAGAACTTGGTAGTAAGAATAATACCCAGTGAAATGGTAGAATGGTCAAGAATAATACCATTTTTAGTTAAATTTCTACCGTAACTCCAGACTAATGTACAATATCAACTTCTTTAATCACTTAAAGGTCTAAAATCCCCAAAACTATTACGTCCTACGTTATTATTATGATTATTATTTGTCGTGAAAGAGATATTAATACTACTTCTTTTAATGTTTCACATGAATTTTTATAACACATCCAACTTGCTTAGAAATAGCGATATCGGCACTAATAGTCATAGAGAAGAATGACACTCGTATTTTCTTAAGATCAATAATTAATACAGATTAAAAAAAAACAACTTTGTAATAGTTGGACGGTGTAAACGCCGGGAACTCGCAAACTAGGAAATAAGGGTGCCTTTCTACTTCCTCGCCGTTTGTGTAAGGAATCCTAAAAATGGGACATTAAAGCAAAGTACATAATACAAATAATATGTGATGACGTCAGCGACGGCGGAGCGATAGGGTCGTCACTATCTTGGTGTGATGGTAAGAAAAGAGACGTCACCATTCGACAATCCCCACTTTCCAAAACGACTCTGTCCACGTGCCGCCATTACAAAATAACGTCACAGCGTTTCTACACACATCAAATGAAGAAATGTTATTAAAATTATATCGTTATATTAATACTTAAATGGGTATTATTAATAATGTCACATTAACGTGAATAATAGTAATAATAGCTTGAAAATAAACTGCAATATTCACTATAATATTATAGTTTATTTACATATATGTTGATTTATAATATAGTAACTATAATATTATTATTGTTGGCCATTTTACTTGTATTAAGTCAATTTATGAAAGCCACCGGAGGAAAGATATCTTTATTTTTATTTTGTTGTAAATCATTGTGGAATCAAAAGTTATTATTTTGTATTATTTTTATTATTCTCCAATCGAGTCTTGAAAGATATTATTTGAGCTTTTTTTATAATTATATTATTTTCTTTATATCTACATACGTTGGTAATTAAGTTGATGAGAGATGGTAATGATACATGGAATTTGCATATTTGTGACAGAACAAATATACAGAGTGGCGCTGATAATACAGACAGTAAATGAAAACACGGGCAATGCTGCTTCATAGGAATAATCCTAAACCATAGAAGAAAACCTAGCATCAAAAAGAAAAAAAAAATTAAACAAACTAAATCGCATAAAATTCGAAACAATAGTAGAACATCCTTTAAAATATTGGTTCACTGACCTCCGATCGGCGTCAGCGCGATCCTGTATCGGCTTGCTTTTTTCGCGCCATTCATATTAAAGTTGAGTACCTACCGCTGGATGCGGCGGTCAACAACCTGTAAGCGCTTCTTTATCAACATGTACATCATGTAGAAAATGTGAAAAATGAAAAATAATTTCCTGTGACTAAACTAATGGATATATTTATATGATTTTTTATGGGTAGACTGAGAATGTGTTGAGGTACACGATGTTTAATTTATTGTCGTATTATCATCACTACTTTGTATACTAAAAGTGTGCAGTGCGGCAGTGGTACCCTATGTATGTATACAACGTTATTTTTTCTTATCACGAAATCTTAATATAGTCCAGAATATATACAGGGAAACTTTTTTTCGAGTGCGCAAAAACAAATGGGTGGCTCAGAATCAATAATAGAACAAACCTGCATTATTAGTTTAAAATTAAAAAAACATGTTTTTGTCTGCCCTAAAATCAGCGAATGAGAGACACCAATTATTCATATCAATATCGTAGTATTAGCATATGGCCGCATAGTGAACATGCGGGAGGCGCGGGCGCGCGGGGGTCCTGTGATGTTCCCGCCATCCCCACTCCGCCGACAATGAATGACACCGCGTGCGGTGACCATAACATCGATTTCATAATAAACATCTTTCGTTATCAATAACTATTTTTTTTTGTACTAAAACATACCAAAGTAATAATATTATTTTATTAATATCTATAAAACTTATTTAGCTATAAGTTGACAAAGTTTACGCACTGGATAAAATTTTATCCTGTATAGTTTCCCAAAAATATTTAAAAAACGTTGAAGTTTGGTTACCGAGCGACAGGTACACACAGTTCACGTCACATCATAGTATAAGCTCCGCACGTTAATATTGCGATTGGCGGCCATTTTGGTCTCGCAAGATCATCCCGCGATTACGTGCTTACGCGCATCGAATACTTGATACAGCTGTTTGTTTTTTTAACCTGTTTTATTGTTTTTCTTGAGTTCTGTTACCTGTTACCCGTAGAATTGAGTAAGAAATTAATTAGAAATTAATGGGTAAAAGAATAATCTTATAGATAGTAATTAAAAGATACTCGTTCTCTTGAAATTCGATAATGAAATGAAAGTTTATTTGTCAGAATACGGATGAATAAGAGTGTATGTATCTATGTATAATAAAATATACAAATAAACCCATTACCGTAGCTTTTTAACTTTGTATTAAAAAAAATTGCTAGCTGTCCTTTTATGCGACAGATGACGTCACGCAGCTGTTATTGTGACAAGGTGCGTGCGCACAGCGGGACAGACACGCTGCGCGGGGTCAAATAGTAATAATTATATGTTTTAAGTAAACTTTATTTTGTCACGGCTGCCTTTACGAGTAAAGTTCATCATAATAATATCTACCCACACTTGACCATTACGACAGTCCAAAGCCAACAAGTATGATGGAAAATGTTATGACCAGTTAATTACAATACAAACAAAAATTATTATCAATGATTGCGAGACGACGCCGCTGCAGGCGCGGGCGGGCGACTGGCGTATTTTTGTATGGACCAGTGTCGCTACCCTGAGTTTTCATTACGAGACTTGATCGTCGATATCGAGCGCGTTTGGCGCTCTCGTTGGTTGAGAGTTCTTACAGCCTTGAAGCGGGCCAATCGATGAGTCAAACGCGCTCGATATCGACAATCGAGTCTCGTAATAAAAACTCATGGTAGTTACACAGTACCAACCAGGTAACAAGCATAACAAGCCTATATCTTTGTTATTTTTCATGATACCTTTTTGAAATTTTGTGCATAAATTCTTTATATAAAAAAACTGAATACGTGTTTCGGGTTTCGCATATTATACAAAAAATAACGTTGTGTAGAATAAACAAAATGACATCACGTTGGAATCTCAAGTCTTTGTCATTTTGTCCATATTTTTGTCGGCCTTTGATGCGGCACTAAGAAATTTTACATAATTATAGTATTTGTGGCAATAGGGATGTTTCCTGGGTAAAAAAAAAAATATTCTATTTAGTCCGTCATTTAGATTATAGAAAAATATTCGATACGTATATTTTGTTTTATCAAATCAATAAAAATTGACGAATATAAAAGGCATCAAGATCAGGAGTGGTGGCTGGTGACGACACTGCTCGCTAAAAAGTGTAGCGTGCAGTGACGTCACACGAGTTTTCAACGCACTGTGTCGTCTTCATTTTTTGTTTATATGAAAAAATGAAAAATACGTGTCTAGTATTTTTTTGAAATCTGACTGACGGACTAATTAGTTTTTTTAGTCAAATACCCTATTTCAGTGAAACTTGCGCCTTTGCTCACACTTATACCAAAGTTCATGTATCATTGTAGTATTTAAGATTGCTTCTAGTTTGAAATCGAATGCTAACCCATTATATTCCTATTATTTTACAAATTTACAAATTTATATTAAGCTCTTCTATTATGTAACATAGAGATCTGTTTTTTCTTTTTTTGGAATGTTTTTGTATACAGTTGTTGCATTTTATGAGCGTCTTTCTGGTTGTAATTTAAACCTTATGTAATATCTGTGAGACGATGGTCGATGTGGACATGCCGTGTGGTCGATGTGGACATGCCACGTGGTCGCTGTGTACATGCCGCGTGGTCGATGTGCACATACCACGTGGTCGACGTGGACATGCCTTGTGGTCGCTGTAGACATACTATGTGGTCGACGTGGACATGCCGTGTGGTCGATGTGGTCGCTGTAGACATGCCGCGTGGTCGACGTGGCCATGCCTTGTGGTCGCTGTGGACATGCCGTGTGGTCACCGTAAACATGCCCTGTGGTCACTGTAAACATGCCGTGTGGTCGATGTGGACATGCTCCCCAAAGTCGCCTCATCATTTGGCTGGCTCAGGGTGGATGTGGACGATTACTTGGGTATTAGGCAATGAATCAAAATTCATTTATTCAATTTAGATAAAAAAGACAAGTCTCCCAAAACCGGGGCGTTTTCAGGAATTGTGTTTTTTGTGACTTTTGATTTCACTATATAGAAAACGACCACAGCTAAAACTTTGATCGGCACTTAAGCGCGTTGTTAACAGGTAATGGACATAAAATTCACATAAGCGCTCATGATTAGCAACGACTATAATTTTTTTTATGGCTTTATTTGGCGTGCTGTATACATTCCGGAATCGCTTTCTTTTACTATTTTGTTGCTTTTGCGTTATGTATTAAGGTATATTTTTGTATGTTTCTAGTCCTATATGTGGCTTGGGTTTGAAGGCAATAGAACAAAAGTTAGTGCAGATAGAAAAAAAGATACAAGTGTACATCAGAAGGAGTCATGTCTTGTATGCTATTTTGATCTCTATTGTAGTTACGATTAAGTTCATTTTAAATTTAAAAGCTCATCCAGTATTGTGCTGCTCTATCTGCGCTGTTTTTGATATAAGGCTCTGAAGGGTAATTGCGTAACACACTATCAGTACCAACGGGTTTTATTATGACATTCATTGCGTTATTTAAATTGGTGAGTTAATACATTTTTCGAACATGTGGAGCAATGGATTTATTATACAGGGTGTACCTATCTGTGTGTCTATTATACATCGTAACGTAAACTTCGCGAAAAGGCTACACCGCATGCCACTAACAAAATTATGATAGTCATTTATATCGTTAATGAGCGGTTGCAGAAATCACAGTGTTCAAAAAAATGTGTCGGCTCGGGTTTTGAACGTTGCAAGCGTGCCGCCGCGCGTGTTTGTGGGTATGACGTTGACCCCTGATGTGAACTCTATTAAATCAGCTGAAAGGATAGTCTTTCGAGTTTTGTTCACATTGCACTTTTTTGTGTAATTAGCGAGTTAATTATTTTTTACTTTAAAATCTTATTGGGTTATAAAAGTATAGCAATTATGATCGGTTTAAAGTAAAAAAAAAACTGCTAGTTATTTTTTTAAATCAGGAAAAAACCGACGAAAAATTCCACCACGGGGGTTTCAGAATCATGTACTGGATCCATGGTACTCGTTTGTGCGTCGAAAATTATTCAATTTTTAATAAAAAAAATCGAGATTAGTAATGTGTTACGCAGTTAAGGCGTCGGTTGACATCAAAACTATTCGCCGAAGAGAAAGAATACTTATTTTTGTACACTAACAATATTTTTCTGCGCTTCGAAATCTACTATTATTTTGGCCAATGCTTCCAAGCTCTCGATATTATTTTTTTAAGCTGAATTGTATTGTTTAAATATATAATAAGACTTGAGAAATGTATTACTTACTGTTGCTAAGTTTAAATCATTAAAAGGTAATATTATTTAAATTTAATTGATTTGATTTGATTAAGACAAACATGTTGTGTGTCATGTGTTTTATTTTAAATAAATGTGTCGTTAGAATTCAGTTACTTTTCTAGTGGCTCAATACTAGAAATATCTCTTGTAATTTGGGTACAGAGGGCGTCAGCCAGATCCGGAACAACTACTTGTAGTTTATACAAATATTTAGTCCGTCCGGGAATCTGACCCGCGACACGCAACGCAGCAGTCAACTGCTACAACCATCGAAAATAATGTCAATAATTATTATCTCTATGGCATGTCCATCGGTATAAACCGATGGACATGCCATAGAGATAATAATTGTGGCACTCCGAAAGAAAGAGGGGAAACGAAGTTTCGGTCTATTTTTATCTCTCAAAATAATCAATCATCTATGAGGAAAGAGATAGTGCTAGACCGAAAGCAGTCTCTCACTCTTTTCAAACCAAAAAATTACTTCAGATTATACGCGTACGGCATGTCCATTAGTATAATTATGTCGATGGCTACAACCGTCCCGACATAAAAAAAACTTACTTCTGGTTAGTACTCATCGAGTTAAGAATACAACAATTCGTTCCTTCACTAAAGTAACTTTTTTTTTTCATTTAACTTTCTGGCTTGGTTACTAGACCTTTAAGCCAAGTTATTATTTTGAGTAAAGGAACTGATGTCACTCTGAAAGTTGCCACGCTTAAATGGAATTGAAATGAGAATTGGAATTAAGTAAGTTTTTTTTTTCTAATACTTGGTGTGTTACAAAAAAAAAAAGAGTTGTTATAGTTATGGAAATTAATTTGTTATGCAAATCGACAAGTCAATTTGCTGTGTTATTATCATTTCTTATCAGAACAGTCAACGGTGTCAAACTAACGTAATTCCGCAAAAAAAGTATCAATATCTATACACATAAAAAAAAAAAAAAATAGGCGATTTCTTTTTTTTAGGTCAACAATCTCAACTTAAAGATCTGGTAACAAGTACTAGAAGTTTTGAAGAGTTGAGACATCTTTTTAATTTTGAAGTGATAACTTTAGCAGCGTTGTACACTTTTTTGGGATGGTCAAGTTACACGTGGGTCAGTACACGTGACCTGATCGAAAATCCGTAAGACGCAGGGAGAGTAGACTGCCAGCGGTGTAGGAGAGGCAGCAATCTTTCTACCGCGTGCCGAAAATGTATGCCCTGGGCCTGTAGCCAATGTAACATCGCTTCGTAGCGAAGCGAAATCGAATACCAAACCAACCAATGGCGGGAACGATTGACCACGCGATGCGATAAATCACGTGGTCAATCGTGCCCGGGATTGGTTGGTTTGGTATTCGATTTCGCTTCGCTACGAAGCGATGTTACATTGACTACAGGCCCTGCTATAGTTTAAGCGGCGCCGCTTGCGCGAGTGTGCATGTGTTTGTACGGGCGACAGCAGGTCAACATACCCGAAATTCGGAAATTCCCAATAAATTTTGAGCCTTAATCTATACTAATATATAAAGCTGAAAGCTTTTGTTTGTTTATATGAACGCGCTAATCTCAGGAACAGGTCCGATTTGAAATTAGAAGAAAATTATTTTTGTGCTGGATAGCCCATTAATCCAGGAAGACTAGGCTATCGGCTAGGCTATAGGCTATATAGCATCACGCATAAGAAAAACATATCAAAACCTACGCGGGTAAATCCGCGCGGCGCAGCTAGTGTTTTATACATGAAGTTGAAAATCCAATAAAGAAATCTGACAGATTGTAGTAGCTTGATGTGCTGTGGTCGGTACCATAGCCTGATACTGCTCATCGTTTTCAAATTGTCATATTTGTGTTCGATAGCACAATAGAAGAATATTATATTTTACCACATAATTTATAATATTTTTTTACTAATACCTAGATGAAGCAATTTGTTTGAAATTTTTCTCTATCTATTCCAAAAAATACTCAAAAATGCATAACGTTAATGTTCAAGTTTTCACTTCTACCGGCACTCCCGAGTGCAAAGCGTTGTTTTATTTTCTTGTTGTTTTGATATCACGTATATGTAATAATAATGTATAGATAATCATAGTATATGCGGCGTTTTTGTAGCTAATTTGACCCCGTAGAGGTTGTTGCTCAATTTTGAAGTCAATTAATTTCCATGACTATTACCTATTAGTTTTTGTTGAATATTGTAAAAGACAATATATGATAATCTGTTTATTAATTTTGGCATTTTCAAAGCTTTTATTGTTTTGTGCCATTTATTTAAGAAGAGATTGTATTATTTGCCTACTTACGTACAATGACCTTCCATAGTATTGTGTACTTAGTATTTAACTTGTAGACCTCACCTTTCTACTTAGTGGAATGTCTGTTGCAAAGTTGAGACAATAAAGTATGTATTAGAAATTTATTTTATGTTTTATTTCAATTTTTTTAAATTCCTCTTTTCTTTGTAGCATTAAAACTTGTCAAAAACATATCTAAAAAGAAGTGTCGAAAGTTTCATTATTTTTTTAAATATATTTACCTATCAATTATATTTTTAAATATAAAAACATATAAAATGTGAAAATAGTGGCCCACGCCGGTGGGCCAGAGACTTAGACGAGATAGGAACTTCAGGGTTCCAGAGGGAGGAACTTCCTAATATCCTGAATTACCGCTTTCGGAAACAAGCCCTTGATCCAGCTGCCTAACGAAATACTCCTGAGGTGTTGGTAGACGCTCTTGGCTATTTAGCCATTGGCTGTCACGACGACAATCTCGCGAGCCAAATCGAGATGCTTGGTTCGTTTATCTTTCTCGGCTTTAACGAGATGCCCATCTTGTGGGATGGTTATGTCAACAATCATTGCACGTCGCTCTGATCGATCACATCACTATATCCCGCTTATTGGCAACTAGTTCTGTCAGTGTTGATGAATCGATCCCAGTACAATGTGATATTGCCACTTTCGCGAACTGGGTCGGGCATTTATAGGGTGTATCTGACATCGACGTACAAAGAGTACAATGGATCCAATACATGATTCTGAACCCCCCAGTGGTGGAATTTTTCGTCGGCTTTTTCGTAATTAAAAAAAAATATGTAGTTTTTTTTCACTTTAGACCGTTCATAATTGCTATACTATTATAACCCATTAAGATTTTAAAGTAAAAATTAATTAATTCACTAATTACACAAAGAAGCGCAGTGAAAACAAAACTCGAAAAACGATCTTATCAGCTGATTTAATAGAGTTCACATCAGGGATCAACGTCATACCGCCAAACCCGTACGGCGGCACGCTTGCAACGTTCAAAGGCCGAGCCGGCCTTTTTTTTATACACTGTGAATTCTGTAACCGTTCATTAACGACATAAATGACCATTATAATTTTGTTAGTGGCATGAGGTCTAGCCTTTTCGCGAAGTTTGCGTTACGATGTCAGATACACCCTGTATTTGTATACTTTCTTGTAGTATCTAATGTTACCTACCTATTTATTGCTTTTATTTAATTTATTTGGTGTGGTGTGGCTTTCATTTAATTTATTAGGTGTAGCTAGAATTGTAATATGAAACGTAACACTGTTACGAATGTACCTTATCTCAATGGAATAAGGTTCAATATTGCGTGATATGCCTTGCGTAACTTTTAAGCCCAATATCTTGTGCGATAATCGAGAACATCTACAGCGACAACTGCAACGAGCACTTCAAGGACTACGTGAAGGATCATCTGTGGTGTCGTTGTTTGTGTACGACACGGACTTCGTGGACATAAGAGCAACATCAGCTACGTTCTACTTGTCATCGCCTACTATCGACTGAACCATCGTTGACAATAAATTTCTGCTTTTTGTATATGCAACTCTTAACCGATATTTTAATACCTCTAGTCCGTAACAATATTTTATTTGCAAGCTTTTTCAAACAGCATCATAACCATCAGCAGTGTAGAGACGCCTGCGTACTGGTGTAGTAGGTAACACTTGTAATGTGTAGTCTGAAGTTTGTGTTTTATCTACCATTTCTAGTCTGCGCCTGTATTTTTTGTAAAATGGGCTCCAAATGGGCCCCGCGTATTCTTACTGAGAACTGACTAAAGTTTTATATAAGAAGAGGAAAGTCTTTTCAATACTTTAGAAGTTTACAAGACCGCATTATGAATATGAATATAGGTAGGTATGTGTTCACTTGAAAGGCTCTATTGATAATGTTGTCTTTATGGTTGTCAAAATGTAACTTAGTATCAAGAAGTCATCATCATCGTCCCAGCGTTAATCCCAGTCGCATCCGAAGCTTTTTCAGCTTTGGAGTCTGGGGTCCGCTTTACTAGTCCAACTGCTGATATGGCTAAACTTCGACATTTTCCGTGAAGCGACTGCCGTCTGACCTCCACAACCCGAAGGCGACATCGAAGCATTGAAGTTGGACCAATTGTTGGACTTTTGAGGGCTCCAACAACCCGTAACGACTGCCACTAGATGTTCGTATGGCAACCGGGACCAACGGCTTAACGTGCTTTCCGAGGCACGACCAGACCAGTGCAAATATTCATATTCATGCATACAAATACCTGTACTGTGCGGGGATTGAACCCGCGCCACCCTGCGCAGCGGCCGCGTCCGCTACCGCTACGCCACGGAGGCTGTCTCAACTTAGTATCAAGAAGTACCTACTCCAAAATCACATTTTTTTCAAAATCACAGTTTTGTTCAAATTTATGTCACTCGGCGTGTAGGGTAGGTATTATGAATAAAAAACAAAAAGTATAGTAAGAAATATGTATTTTTATATTCGATGAATTCTTACAAAGGGTAAAATTAATAATTTGAACTCAATATCTTAACGGAGTTCGTAATATAAAGTATAAATTACAATCGATATGATACAGCACTTACGTTTATTACAATATAAGGCACCGGAGTTAGTATGTGAGTATATACCTTCAGTTCTATGTATTGGCACCTTGCTAGACGTTGATTGGATGAAAAAATGCTCGATTTTTGACCAAAACTGCTCGAATTGAAAAAAGAACACGGTTATTAGAATTATAATTGCTGAGAATTGTTCATCTCCGTTTCATGCCAGTATTTCTTTTTTTTTAATTAAAAATGTCTTTAAGTATCACTATTGTTAGCCTTATTTGTCTATATGATATTATAGTGATTACTATCTTTATTCGACCACTGTCTTTAACAGTTTGGTCCCATAAAATGGCAGTATGTTTTCATATTTATTTTAACATACACAATGGCGCTGATTCTCTAGTCCACAGACTAAAAAAAGTTCTGTCAAAATAAGATACTCCATAGACGATGTAGACGCGATGAAAAACATGGCGATTGAAAATACGTCGATTTACGTCAAGAGCGGAATATTTTGACAGGACTAAACTAATATTTATCTTCTGTCCTTTTCTCAATTAATTAGAAACAAAAAGATGCATTGAACTTTAGTTTGTGAACAAGGGAATCTGGACCAATCTCAATATTTAAATTTATGTATTTAAAATTACATAATATTAAAATTATAAACTTTTCCAATCATGTTCCATACCCAACATTATAGAATTATTCAACACTCTAAAAATAAAATATCAAGTCTTCAGGTGCCTAACTAAGCTAAGTTTTACATTAAATATAAGATGCCTCTTACGTTACGAAAAAAAAAAAAACAAACGACGCAAAAATCCATAACTAGGACATAATTACAAAATTAAACTTTAGAATATTACCATAAATACAAGTCATAACTGGATCATAATGTAAACGCAGAGGTCATCATTAAAGGTAAGCTTAAAAATGTACAATAATTAGTAAACATTGGCTTTTTCGAGGAGCACGGATGCGTCACACATGGCTTTAGCTGTCGACCGGACTAAGAACATTAGATGGAGCTGTTCAAACACGTTTAGCTGGACTCTTGTTCTCACTAGACCGTGTAAGACTGTCGCTCTTTCCAGATCCAGCCATCTTTGAAGTGACAGCTCCCTGTCTTCAACTGGGACCCCTTGAACTACATCCAAAGGACCCCAAAGCATGAATTCCAGCACAGATTTCGCCAGGTTCAAGGACACAGCACGTTCTTCGTGAAGTATTTCCTTTAGAACGGGGACCAGCTTCTCTCCTTGGAGAAGGATTTCGGTCGCTTTTATAGCACATTTACAGAGAGAATTGAGATGGCCTTCGTCTGTCGATTTGCTGTTTATTTCATCGCTCAATCTGGAAAAGAAAATACAGAAGGTAAAGTAAATAATTTGTGAACTTTCTAACATTCCTCTTTCTACACGACTAGTGATATATGTAAGTAGCTAACACCTCTGCCGGTCCCTTCCGGGAAAATTGGAGGTAATGTTGTTATGTAGATATGTACTCGAATGTTATGCTAAATAAAGACTTATATTCACTGCAAATCTATAAGTAGTTGTAGATGAAATTGCAAAGAGCAGTTTTTTACGCAAAGGTTAAAAACTCACGATGAGGGATCGTGAGTTTTTAAAACTTCAATTAAATTCTTCAAGATTTATTATTATATACAACATTATTTTTTGTTTGTGCGAAACCCGAACACGTGTCCAGTATTTTTAAGTAAAGAAACTATGTACAAAATTTCAAAAAGATATCATGAAAACCACAAAGTTATGAGCTTGTTATCCTACTTAATTGTCCCAACAAAAATATGGACCTCGCTTCGTTCAGGCGGGCGAGCTGGGGGCATTGACCTGTGGCGTCAGCTGAGCGCGGGCGTGGGCCCGCGTAAACTGCAGAGCGCGCACAGTGACCACATTGCAACAATTTCTAAATGTAGGTACATATTTGTGAAAAAATATAACATGGTGTAAAAATGATTCACATAAACAAAAAATATCGTTGTAGGTATATGAAGGAAGGTTACACAATATGTAACGGCAAGGGTTTACATACTAAGGGCGGGTTGTTTCACGTTCACTTAACGCACGCGTAAAAGTTAAAAATGGGGCTAACTATCGTTAAGTCAAAAAATGAGTTGTTTCACAATACGTAAACGTTAACGCACGCAAAAAAAATACGATTACGTTAACTGACGGGTTGTTTCACGTTCACTTGACGCATGCGTAAAAGTTAAAAATGGTGCTAACTATCGTCAAGTCAAAAAATGAGTTGTTTCACAATACGTAAACGTTAACGCTCGCAAAAAAATACGATTACGTTAACCGATGGTCTGAGCACTGGTTAACGTAACTTTTGTCAAGTTGTGTTTAGTCCGCCGTGGTGTCAAATAGTGAAAACAACATAAACTCCCTTTTTGTATTCGCGAGATTGGTCTTTAATTGACGATAGTAGTTCATCTGATGATGATACAAGTACCGTAAGAAGAAAAAGAAAGGTGTTTAACAGCCCAAGTTCTGCTTTTTTTTCTTTAATTACTGTTGTCTGTTTTTTTACAGAACAACACATCTTTATATTTTTCAATCGAAGATTTAAAGCGATCTTTCTCATTTTTTGTGAAGTTAATGAAATTAAATGAAATCGTTTATTAAGCAAGTAGGATCACTGATCACTTTTACACGTCATGTTTTATTTATTATCCGTTCTCTGAAAAAAAAAAAACGTTTACATTATCGAATATACGTGTTTTGTTAGATTGCATTGTTTAACATATACCTACTAATTAAGGCCTTAAACATAGTAACTATGTTTAAGTGTATGTAGTAGTACGAGTGAGTGTAGTAATTTACTTACTTTGGTGTGTATGGTGTGGGTTATATAAATAAATAAATATATACGGACAAATCACAAAGATTGAGCTAGTCCCAAAGTAAGTTCGAGACTTGTGTTATGGGATACTAACTCAACGATACTATATTTATAATAGATACATATATAGATAGACATCCAAGGTCCAGGCCAATCAGGAAAAGATCGTTTTCCATCATGACCTGGCCAGGGATCGAACCCGGGGCCTCCACGTCGCAAGCAGGCGTGTTGACCGCTGCGCCACGGAGGACGACAATGTTTGTTTGTTTACTATGTATTATACCTTAGCCGGCTATTAATATTGTAACATATAATAGTTTTTTGTCCCAAATAAATAAAATAAAAATAAAATGTATCCATTTTTGGTCAAAGTATAGCTTTTCTATAGGTACTTACACAGTTTTCTAGTATAAACAGACTTAATTTATAAAATGGCACGAAGATATTTCCTACAACAATAAACAACTTTTCTCGGTGGTAGGCAACAACATCAGCCGCCGGCGTAAGTTACCACCCACCAGACAAAGTCTTGCCGCCAAGCGATTCGTCGTGTTCCGGCATGATGTCTGGTGAAGCCGTACGGAGAACGGGTCTGAGCAGTTGTGTTGCGATGTGTGCCGGGTACGATGTGCCTAATGTTGTTGTGTCGGGAGTTTGGTCGTGAAGGCTCTCCAGATCATCCTCTGGCGCAGCATCGTTGGTCGTGTTGTTGGGTTAAACATTGCATCACCTCGCTCAACTGCCGTCTTCCTTCCTATTCACTCAGTTTTTTGACTGAATAGGCTTAATAAGCTAGTGTGCTTTACCATCAACGATTGCATCACTGCTTACCATCAGGCGGGATTGCAGTCAAGCACTAGTTTATAACTATTAAAAAAAAAAAAAAAAAAAACAATAATTCGGGCTACGGCGATGTATGTGGCCGGGTACATCGTTGCAACGCAATGTATTTGTGCGCAGACGATGTAGCATCGGGGCGCTGTCGGTAAAATGGCGCGCTTCAAAGGACTTGTCGCGACAATATTCGCTGGAGTGGTCACACCTACTTCACTTCAATGTCGTCCAGACTTTGAAGTCGGACTGACGTTTTTTTTGCATATTTTTTTTCATTGTTTTTGTTTTATTTGTTTTGTAAACATGTAGTAAATAATAATTTATTGACATATAATGCAAAGCCACTACTTCCTCCATCGTTTCGGCCGCACAATTAAACAACAAATATTCGCGGTTCGCCGCAGGCCGATTTCTGAATCTTCGCCCGCCAATGTAGATAAGAACATCGTGCATGTCCGACAACGGATATTTTGCGCGCCAACGCGAAACGAATCTTCGCCTGCTAATGTAGCCCCGGCATTTAACGAACGTTAAACAGCATTCGTTAACGTAACTTTTTGACGTACTTATGTTACGATAACCAACCGTTTGAAACAACCCGCCCTAAGGTCTATTCTTTGAATATTATCAAAGGACATCAACACTAAGAATTGACACCAAATTTTCGGTTTATGTTCTAAAATTGAAATAAACGAGTCTCCGTACTACGTAGGTCAAATAACTGCATGTCACGTTCATGCCAATATATTATAAATTCCGTCGGTAAGTTCTGCGCGCCTAGTATCGTAATAGCCTACCGCATCGGTGTTCTTTTTCATAACTTTCGAAGAAATCCATACTAATATTATAAATGCGAAAGTAACTCTGTCTGTCTGTCTGTCTGTTACGCTTTCCCGCTTAAACCTCTCAACCGATTTTGATGAAATTTGGCACAGACCTTTGGCCCTGAGACGACCTCTGGCATCCTGTGCTGTGAGATTGTTGGCACGCGTGTCATCCCTTACAAAGTCAACGCCAGCAATTATTTGGTCTACCTCGCTTGTACCGGCCCGGCGGAAGCGCCATGGCAAGATATTTGTTACCCACGTAACATGATGATTTCGCCAGTTTTCGCTTTAGATAATATCAAACGATATTGGAAGAGTTAAATAAACCCTTTACCTTGCATGTTGTAGATGTGAGTGATAAATGAAAGTTGAAGGACTCGTTAACTCACCCTTGTAATATGCAGAGTCTGCCATAAGAGTTAGTTTTCGGCGCCCAAAGTGAGTTTAACCTGTCATCAGGAGACGAAGGCAGGTTCAAGGTGCTTCCATGAGTCTGCAAAGGTTGTAACTCCTTCATGGCAACGAAAGACGTCAAGGAATCAGGGATTTCTTCCACTCCTCGCGCTTGCAAGCACTTGAGCCCGTTAATCATTTGGAGCATCATGAAGATGGCTTCGTGGATTTGTTCGGTCTGGACCAGCTGGTGTTCCTTCGTGGTCAGACCTTCAGCTGCATGCAGTCTCTCGCCGTAGGAGTGGATTGTGTCCACCTGGGCTTGCGCTAGTACTACAATCGTGGCTGGAAAGGGGAAAAAGTGGGGTGGTTAGTTTTTGCTGTTGGGTTGTATAATTTCTGACAGCAATTCTTATCTTGAAAGTATGGATAGGCACAGGCCATGTAGTAAAGACAACAGACCTATTCTCATGACCTGCTCATCTTTCTACCAGCACCTTTACTGTGATTTGCTGTCAATCTCAATGTGAATCGTTTTGAAAATAATAATAATTAAATAAATATACTGAGTGACAATACGACAAAAAAAAAACATAGTGTACCTCAACACATTCTCAGTCTGCCCATAAAAAATCATATAAATAAGTCCATTAGTTTAGTTACAGGAAATTATTTTTCATTTTTCACATTTTCTACATGAGGTACATGTTGATAAGGAAGCGCTTACAGGTTAATGACCGCCGCATCCTGCGGTATCAAACATTAATAATAATGGCGCAAAAAAGCAAGTCGATACAGGATCGCGCTGTCGCCGATCGGAGGTCAGTGAACCAATATTTTTAAAGGATGTTCTATTCCGTTTGTAATATTATGCGATTTAGTTTGTTTAAAATTTTCATTTTTTTAGTTTTGATGCTAGGTTTTTTCTACGGTTTAGGATTATTCCTATGAACCAGCATTGTTTGTGTTTTATTTATTGTCATATTGTCAGCACCACTCTGTATATGGACAAATCACACAGATTGAGCTAGCCCCAAAGTAAGTTCGAGACTTGTGTTATGGGATATTAACTCAATGATACTATATTTATAATATATACATTATAGATAAACATCCAAGACCCAGGCCAATCAGGATAATATCGTTTTCCATCATGATCTGGCCGGGATTCGAACCCAGGGCCTCCACGTCGCAGGCAGGTGTGTTGACCGCTGCGCCACGGGGGACGACAAACATTGCTTCATATGCTCGGAAAATCTGTCTGTTCAAAAACGTTAAACGTTGTTGAACTGTCAAAATGATAGCCATTGCTACTGTAAGTTTTACGTAAGAACAACCCAGGATGAAAAAACACAGAAAAAACAAAAAAAAACAGATTTCAACACTAGCCTTTTGTCCCGTTAATAATTGTCTTAGTCTCAATATCTGGGTTACGAACTCAAATCATGTTGAATAACTAATATAATAAGTGTGTTCAAACAACTTAATATTAAACTAGTTTGAATAAACATTGGATTATTTAATTAGATGAACTACATAAGTTTACCTACATAAGTTGGCCTAAATAACTTAGATTACCATGCGCCTACGCAGAGTAAAGATACTTGATTATAATTCCGATTTAAAATTCTTTACTATTATTATGTTTTTATATTTTTTCCATCTGACAACGCGCTAAACACTAACTAGCGCGCTTTTCCATCAACGATTGCATCACTGCTTACCATCAGGCGGGATTGCAGTCAAGCACTAGTTAATAATTATATTAATTATAAAAAAAAATAATAAAGATAATTTACCTTGTACCAAATCCTCCCCTTCTTCCCCAAACTGCTGAAGAGGTACCAAGTCACAGAACTCTGTAATAGCATTCAAGCTCAAAGTCTGCGGCTGCACCGACTGTTGGCACACCATTTGCGAAGCCATCTGTTCCTTATACAACATCAGGGTCACGTTGACTGGACCCTGGTTGGAGTTCCAGATAGCTGGGTAGAAGAACCGTTTGCCGGCTTTCACTGAGCTTGACTTGGGTTGCTGGATTGTGAAGTCGTTCCACCTTAGGTTGGTGCACGCTTTTAGACCTCGCAACGATGACTGCATTGTTGCACTTTGTTGAACCTGAAAATGTTATAAAAAAATATTGTACGAAAATCCTTCATAGGTACTAATGTGTAGCACCCTTATTTGCTATGTGCCATAAGATTTTTTTGTCATTGTGTTATATAGTAAAGATCTCCCCTTTTATATTAATATGTGTTATCATAAAAACCTATGAGGTGCTTACGATTACATAAATACTATACGGACCTTTGGGATTTAAGTGACTGACCCTAATAAAATTCATCAATCGTCAGATATGATGGAATAAATTGCTAGGAATGATAGAATAAAAATGTTATTATAGCGTATTCATAAAGAGTTTTATGGTTGTCAGTTAGGTGTTTTCTGGCTTATTTCTTCAGTTACTAAACAGACCACTTAACCATTCTAAGATCACGATTATCTTCAAGGATTTACTTCACTCTAACTGTTCCATAAATTGAAGCGTTTGTTACTTCGAACGAAATGCAAAATGATTTACCACTTTATGCAATCTCGTTACTAAGGTAAGCTAAGCAAATTACCTGTTCTAGAACTTGCGCGAGCGCTTCGTGATTCGCAATAACGACTGCTCCGTAATTGTCCTCTAAGTTCCTATGCACCACGCTCCGCCCTTTCCTCACTCGAAGTTTATTTGTTGTAGTTTTTGGAGTCATCTCGTTCTGATAATCTTCGTTACCAGGACTGTCCATATTGTCATTGGAGCTGTAGAAACTGTATGGGGAATAGATTTCAGATTCTGTCTCACTACCGCAGTAAGGAAGGGATGTGCGGTTGAATATTCCGTTGTTGTATTTCGGGTATTCAGTGTTGCTCTCTTCGCTTTTTCTGGATTCAATTTGTGAGTTTGGTTCTCTTGGCTTTATGGCAGAATCGCATTCTGGAGAGCTTGACCTTGCGTGGTGGACGTATTCGTAATCACTGTCGCTGTTCTTGGCTGAATCACAATTTTCTTCATCGTATTTAGCAGAGTTGTAGACGTCGTCGTAACTGTTTATGACAGGGTCGTTGGTGGCTTGCACCAGCTCTTGTGGTTCGTCGTCTATTTCGTCTTTGTCGTCGTCTATCTGATTTCTACGTTTGGGAAGCTCCAAACGTGCTTCTCTTTCGCGCATGCTCGCTGTCCGCTCCGGTTTTCGCGGCGCTAGGGCAGATCTGATTTCTCCTACAAAATTGAATATTGTTGTTAGTTGAACTGAGTTAATTTAACTAAAATTACAATTACTGTGGGAGAAATTTAATCAGCTTCTTGAGTCATATAAATCTTAAAATTTAAATGAATGAAATTAATTTTACCAACAGCATTTTTAATACACAATTTTTGGTCGGTTGTCTGTAAAAGGTCGCTCTTTGCGATAAGACCGCACATTTTGTCATCCTTTGTAAAATGTTTATATTTATGTTCTGTAATATATATGGTGTACATAAAAAATATTCTATTCAATGACATTTTTTTGAGACATAAAATAATAATTAGTTGCAGAGCATGAGTTGAAACTATGTTAGAGGAGCAAATAAATTAGACAAATTAATTTAAAACAACTCACCTAAATTCGCATAAATAGTGTCAGTTTGTTTGGGAGCAGTTGCCCACGCTTGTTGTTTTTGCTTCTTTTGTAAAGCAGCCGACTTCGGTGGCGGCGGCCGAGCTGGCTTCGGTACACTCGACACAGTCTTATGTTCTTCACTGGACTGCCTCGGAGGAGGAGGTGGTTTGTTCACAACCTTAGGTGTCTCAGGCTCCGTCGCAGTACTAGAACTGCTGTATATCGAAGACACGTCATCGTGGCTCAATCGACGTAGATTTCCGGCGATTTCACAATTTGATTTGACAACCTCCACTCCATTAGATCCGTTTATGTCCAAAGGATGGATGATAACCAGGCGTGGTTTCGGTTTTGGCGTTAAATCGTATATCTCCTCAGGTTTGCTTGACATCTTTGTTACAGTTGGAACTGATAGCTCCTTTTTGTCGAGGTCCTTTGAAGAGCCTATCCGAAGCAGCTTTTTAATTGAGAATTTTAGCTTTCCTTTGCGTTTTTCATCTAATAACAAGTTGTCGTGGGATAAGGATAAGTTACGTCTGGGAGCTGGTTCCGGAGTTGCATCAACCTTCTTATTCTCAATTGGTTCTTCTACAGGTCGAGCTTTGCTTGTTGTAGATCCTCTTTCCCTTTTCTCCAGTTCCCTCGCGATTGGTGCGTCTGACTTCAGGAACCCAGCTGAGTTTCTTTGGTAAATATTAGGGTAGTCTTCCACGGTAGGCGATGAAGGCGGTGTTGGTGCTTTACGTTTGCCGAGACTACTGAGCGACGAGTCACTATCTTCTTTAGTCAATACTGGTTGGGCATAATAAATCGGTTCGGCTTTATCCTCATGCACTTCTGTTATTTCATTATTTTTTTCATCACTCATCGATCCAATGATTTTCTCATCTTCATCTTTCTTTGTATGCATATACATATTTAATTGCTGCTGGCTTGTTGTGATGACACTCTTTTTAGTTGTTTGTTTGATAACTGGTTTGGCAGGTAGCTTAGGTTTTTCGGGTAAAGCCGGTTTGTGGGCCGGCAATATGTCAGTTATCATGCCGTGTAAGAAAGATGGCCGCGGGTCTAGAGTGGGGATAGGGCTTTGTGGCAAAGCTGGAGCTTCTGTGGAATCGTCTGGGTCGGCTCTACCGTCTGGCTCACCAGCCAATTCGCGACTGGCGTCTGCGGAAAATATATTATCCGGTTGTTTAGGTATTATTGGCGGCATGTCAATGATCGGACTTTGGAATGTAGAATAGCCACTGTTAGCTTGCCCATCCACTTTTCTAAGTTGCCCTAATGGAGACATTTTAATATTTTTATCGCCTTCATTGAATACTTTAATCTTAACGGTTTCCTCGCATTTATGTGTTTCTGAAAAATGTCCGCTGTCGTCATTGTCCGAATCTGTCCGCCCACTAAAGCTCTCGTCATCTGAGGCTAAGGAGTTATTAGCGGTTGAATTCAAAGTGCTAACAGCTGAATCAACACTGCTGCTCTCAATATTGATCTTACAGAACTTAAACTCTGACCGACCTAAGTTTACTTTTGGTCTTTCATGAGTTTTTTGTAATGGCAATTGTCTTACAATACCATTCTTCTTAATTTCACACATTTCTTTCTTCTCTGGTTCATCTTGCATACTTTCTTTCATCTTTTCATCAACCACTGTAGGTTTATTGCTATCTTTTTGAGACCTATGGTTATCATTGTCGTTAGACATTCGATTTTGTTCTAACGTCTCTGATATCTCTTCTAGCAAAGACTTTTCTGTGCAAATAGTTCCACTGGTATTGTCTGCACTAATGATTGTTTCGGTTTCTTTATATGAAGATAGAATTATATTAGTTTTATAACTATTACACGTTTCTTCGACAGACGCTTCAGACACGTGTATAACGGCGGGTTTTCTGACGTGTGACTTAGGGTTAGGTTTATTATCCGAGCCGAAAGGCGTGACAGATACTAAGAGAGTCTTCTTTTTGCCATCAGAGTCTGTCTGCACCTTTCCCAATAACAGAGATGTGTATGACTTCGCTGCTGCATCTGCCAACAAATTAGCTTTGACTGTGTTAAAGTCTGTGTTGGACTTGGTGATTTTATGGAGTTCTCTCTCCTCCTCGGTGTCTGGGAACGGGTCATCATCTTCAGTTTCCTCTGACATTTCGAACTCCTCTCCATCAGACCAGTCATCTCCTCCGAAGCCTATAACACTGCATACTTCTTCGGGGAAGGTGACGTTTCGTTTGTTTTTCTTTTTTGGGTGTATTTTGAGTATACTTGGCGGAGTTTTCTTGAAGTATGTGCTTCTGTTTTGGAAGGGTGTGTTGAGGTACTTGCCGCCGTCGGTCGCCCGCTCTTGCTTGACGTGTTCCTCGCGCGACTTGAAACAGTTGGAGCAGAAGTCCTTCTTCCAGGCGTTCTGTACGAAGTTGTGGCACACCGGTGACATCTTGTCTTTCGAGTATCGTCTGTTGATCACGTAACTGGCATTCTGGAACGAAAGAAAATGAAGGTTAGTATTTCTTAAAAAAAATTAAATTGCGATACGTTCTAGTACCTAGTTAACAGCAGGAGGTAATTAATTACCCGTTTATTCATACACGCTGCTTAAAGTTTGATAATGATTAGAGACTGTGTAACCATGCCTTTTTGATGTTTTAATTTCTCTAAACTTCAAACATTGTTTATAAATAAACACAATAGTGTTGTGAAGCTTGGTTGTTATATGACACTGTATTTTAGAATCAAAAGTGAGTAGAAATCTATATGGAATGCAAAAATTTATTACAATTAGAAAATTTGTGTTTTACATCTGTAAAAAACTTGCCATATACCAGTCGGACTCGCGAAGAAAAAAAAATGTTCTTAGTATTCTTTGTTGTAGTATACTATATCACGGTTCATGTCAGTCTGGTGATAGACAGACAGTGGAGTAGGATTAGGACATTGGGATCCCGTTTTTAGTGTGTCTTGGGTACGGAATTCTAAAAACCTTTTACTGATTGCATGATACCAATTCTAATTACAGTTCACCTTACTTAAAAGCATAAATCAAGTAAAGTGTGGGACATAATGGTAACAGCATGGGAACATCACAGGTGTTACGGAAGCTTCCCATACAAATGTCATACAATAAGAAGAAAAAGTTATCTTTGTTTTGTGTCGTGTTTACCAGAATCTTTCTAACAAAAAGACCGAGACAGATAGGTAGGTATGCAGTCCCGTTAGTTCATAGTAAGTGCTAATTTTAATACTAACAAACCACCTATATTTGAATTTTATACTTCAAATTGACGTTATTATAAGTTGACCAAATATCAACTTTATTTTAATCGTAATTGAGTTGATTTCAGAGTGACTGGTACTATTGAAAGAGTGACAAAAATCTTTGAAGTTGTAGCGTAGGTAAACGAACTTTATTTTGTAGGAATTAAAGTTATTTTAGGAAAAAGAACATTGAAATATCGCAGCATAGTGGCCACATCATGACTTTGCCCCCAACCTCCCTCATAAACGGTTCACGCGGCCGTCTTTTTCAACTGTCATTGGCGATTTCTATAATTTGTTACACGTGTTCTTGGCAAAATTGTGGTATCTAATTGTCTATCTAATTGTGGTATCCACAGAGGCCATTGATCAAGAGTTGAGGCTGAAGTTATTTTTGTATAAACTCATATTTCTTTACATTTTGAAGCTGGAAAGTCTGACTACCAGTTTTACCAAGGGATATTGTTACTCAATAAGGAGGTTGTGGAAGTCAGATAGGCAGTCATTCAATGTACCATAATGTTGCAACAGACTATTACTCCCAATCGTGCCTCGGAAAGCACGTTAAGCCGTTGGTGCCGGTTGCCATACGAACATCTAGTAGCGGTCGTTATGGGTTGTTGGAGCCCTCAAAAGTCCAACAGTTGGTCTAACTGCAATGCTTCGATATCGGAAAATATCGAAGTTTAGCCAAAATCAGCAGTTAGACTGGTAAAGCGGACCCCAGACTCGACTGAAAAGGCTTCGAATGTGACTGGGATTAACGTTGAGATGATGATGATGAAGACTATTACTCCCAATGTAAATAATTTTAAAGCATATCCATTGTCCCGTATGTTCGAAAAATGTTTTTCCTCAGCAACGTAAACTACGCAATGAATGATGTTGAACTGTCAAAATGAAACCTATTGTACACTGTACGTTACGCAATTTCCTTGCTGGTATTCAACGTGGCGTAGGCTGGAAATCGAGCTCAATAAGCAAATAATGAATCAATGCTAATCCAATTTAAAATAAGAACAAAGCAAATGTCTGCACAGGTAAGTAAAAAAAAAAAAACAGCAGACCACAGCTTGACCTGCATTCCGAAAGCGGATTTAGCCTGAATACAAAGAAGTATTCAACTAAACAAATATAGAAGAAAATAAATGTTGCCAGTTACAAATATCTACAACGTACCTACCAGTTACATATCCATCTAGTTTTTACATAATAATAATGTCATGGTGCGTGCTCTAACTAATTAATCGGAATCTTACGCAAACATTTGAGTTTCATCGAGAATATCGATACCTGTTGGGACTCGATTAGCGATTCTTTAGCGAGTTACCCAAGAGTTACCTTTAGTTATCGAAATAGAATACGAGAAGTGGAATAAAATAATAAATCCCTTGTGCATGTTTTGGGGTTTGGTGCAAGTTAAATAATGATAGAGTGTTTAATAAAGCCATTGTAGGAAAGCAAAATATTTTGCATTAACTTTTTGTATGAAGATGTTTTTGAGATTAATAAACGTTTTCTTTATTTTTTCTTTGAATCAATTAATTTTGAAGTGCATGGCTTGGATTGATTTTCGTGTAAATATATTTTTATTTCATGGGAGTGAATCCAGTTGGACATCCTGAGGGCGAGAGATATATATTCGGGTTAGTACCTACACGGATTTTAATATTTTTTTCCTTCATTTCTTTTTTAGGTCCAACACCATATCACCATATCATTTCATCTTTGCAGGATGACTGGTAGCAGCAAATCCTGTAAGCTGATGATGAGAAAGATTGGCTTCTATTTTCTTACCATAAACTTAATTCAATGTTAATTCTTGTGTTGCAAATAAATATGTTTTTTTTTTAAATAAATTCTTAATTTTTATATGCGTGTGATAATCTAAATCTTCTGTATTTTCTAATACTTTGTTAAAAGCATTGACCTAACTGGTTGAGCCAACTGATTGATGAGGAGTTTGACCCCTATATAGATAAGCATGGCGATTATGGTAATTTTTATACGGTGTTTTAGTTTATGACTTTATGTAAAACACTCCTTAGATAATACCTATATATATATATATATATATATCTATAGTTAATCAGGCTTAGTACGGAAGTGGACATCGTGAATAATAGTGATATAACATCGTGTTTTGAAACCCAAATTTAGTTAAGTTATTCAGAAATGGAAAAAACAACGTGTAATTGATGACTTAAGAGTATCACTTTCTCTTCAGTACAATCAATTTTCAATAATTGATTTGCTTATTGATTGAGCACTGGTGACCGAGTGACTGCGATTTACGAGTTGTACGGACGTCAGCAGGTCAAGCTACCCGAAACTGTCAAATATTCACAATCAATTTTGATTTAGAGATAAAGTTAAAAATCTAATAAAAACATCTGACAGATTGTAGTAGCAAGATCAAGATCATTGATGTGCTGTTACCTGTACCTAACGACTTCAATCTTTTAAAAGGCTGTCAAAGCACCATATTCAAGATACTGTGTGAATTGTAAGTCTGTTTTTTATTTAATTTTTATGTATCATATTTATTAATAGTTCTCAACCCAGCGAAACCATTGCTTATCCCATTTTTTATGTGTAGGAAACACATAAAAAAAAGGATAAGCGACGGTTTCGCATAGGAGTGAATAATTATATTCTATAAGAAGAATTTATTTTGTATACATATTAACATTGCCTGCTCTCAAAAAATCGTGAGGAAGGAGGTTCTATGTCCTAGAACCAAATATTCAAAGACATGAAGTCTATCAACCCGTAGGTACTATGCCCAAGTGGTGCATTACCGCCCACTCCCTTACACAGAGAGCTGTCGAAACATTACGTAATTATCATGGGTTGATTATTATGGTTAGTCTATTAAGTAAATGGTTTTATTGTTGTATTTTATTATTGGTTTTCCAAAGTGCCTTTATATGGTTTAATTGAAATAATTGACTTGTGTTTCCGGATATTATTAAACATTGCCTCAATTTCATAGTTAATTTTTCATGGTACTTAGATATGTTGCATTAAAACGGCTTTGTTTAAGTAAATCGACCGAAGGTAGGAAACGCTGAATCTATCGATTACTCAATCTATAATTTTTAGAGAAACCACTGTTGTTGCTAAATAAAATTAAATATGACGTAAATTATGATGTAACCAGTCGTAAATATCTACTTATAAATAATAATATAGATATTCTTAATGGATCTTACCATAGATTTGGAGAATTTTGACACATTAAAAAGGGTGTGACATAAGAATTATGCAATTGAAAAACTGCGAAGTAAAACCACATGAGGAGTAGACTTACGATCTAAAATCAGCAAATTCAATGTGAAATATTGGTGATCCTTTATTTAATAAAAGATATTGATCAGGCCTTTTTTATTCAATACACATGATACATTTTGCTAACATAAACTCAATTGAATTTTTCCGTGCGCCAAAATTGTCGACTACCTAATTTAAAGGGTTAAAGCAGCTTGTAAAATACAGCCTATGGAATTTCACCTGCAAAGTTAGGTGAGGTATATTATAGCTCACTTAAGCTTAGAGTAAGCTGCCAATAGCATCGATCCCACATTAGATGGAATGACAACTCACCCCAAGCGATCACTTCGCCTTAATTTTTACAATATCAAACTGTTGTTTTTTCTTTGAAGTGAACAGAATCTTACTCGACTCTACTACTAGTAAGATCTTCTAAGACAAGAATCTCACGACTAGTAAGATTCTAGAACTATGTTTGTTGAATGTGTAATGATTCAACATACATTGTTCATATTACATTTCTCGCTTTCACTTAAAACTTGAACCTGTAATGTGCGTAACAGGCAAGGCTTTCTCCGCAAACACCAAGTATGGATGTCACCGTACAGTGCTGATCAAATATTTATAAATACATTGACGCGAGTATTGGAAACTGTCATGTACCTACATGTTATTTGTACCAATTAATATATGTATAGGCAATATAGGTTTTACTGAGGTGTTGATGGGGAAATCGGTGTACGTGGAATTTTTATTTTATGGGCGATTCAAGGTGTTTCTTTTTATATCCTCTAACTCTTGGATATGAATAAGACCATATTAAAGGATGAATTGGCATTTTTTTTTTGTTTTAAATTTTCATACAATTTAATTCTACAAAGTAAGGATTAGTAATGTGGCGCACAACAATTTGTATGAAAAATACGCCCTTACGTGAGGTGATAATTAACTAAGAAGTAATAAATTTTCATTGTGGTTTGCCCACAAGTTAATTTCTTACATATCGTGTTTATTTTCACGTTAAATGTTAACTAAATAGCGTGACAATATGCACATTTACGTGATTTACGTTAGAAACGATCAAATAAAAGACGTTGGCGTTTGACGGCCGTATTAATCATGCAATAAAATCAATATGCATTCGTCAATGTTGCCAGCTCATCGAACTTTGTCACTGTACAAACAAGGCAATTTAGAGGATGGCACGTTTTTATTAACGCTGACGGATTGATCAATAGTCTGAGAAAGTTTTAGTTAGTCTTTCAATTCATCATCATCTCAGCGTTAATCCCAGGCGCATCCGAAGCTTTTTCAGCTTTGGAGTCTGGGGTCCGCTTTATTTTCAGTGAAGCGACTGCCGTCTGACCTCCACAATCCGAATGCGATATCGAAGCATTGCAGTTAGACCAATTGTTTGACTTTTGAGGGCTCCAACAACCCGTAACGACTGCCATTAGAAGTTCGTATGGCAACCGGGACCAACGGCTTAACGTGCTTTCCGAGGTACACCAGACCAGTGCAAGTATTAATTTTCATGCATACAAATATTTGCACTGCGCCTCCTTGCGCAGCGGCCTTTTAGTTAGTCTTTCAATTAAAACCGTTTAAATAATTTCAATCGTTTCCTTATGTTTATAAGGTTGTGTATACTTTCAAGACTATTGTATAAACGTAACAAATTTGGTATGAAAATATCTGCCCGATAGCTTGTTCGGTAGTACATGACTAAAGCAGCTAATTAAGTAAACAGTTCCAAGCAGGGTTTTCTTTCTTTTTTAATAGCCCCCCTGGGCGAAGGCTTTTCGTCTGCTCCTGCCATATTTCGTGAGCTAGCGCGTCCTTTCTCTAGGCGTCAAGTAGGATTACAATTTCAAAAATTGAAAAGTTCTGAGCAAATGCTGGACGGTTCACTTTTCAGTTTTATTTTTTAAAACTTATTCAACCTCTTTGTGGTTTCTTTAAACATATAAGGAGTTTAAAACTCATATACATCGCGGCAAAACCGACGAATGGAATACATAGTTTTCAAGAAACGATTGATGCTAAATAATTTAAACCTTAGTAAATTTTAAATTGAATTTTGCAGTCAGTTGCAGGTAATATAATCTGCCTGTTCATACTCTGATGCACGTTTGCACCTTATGAGGATTATTTACAAAGCGCGTACACCTTTCAGATTTAACACTTAGCATTACCTGTGGCATTACTATGGCTGCAACCAACGCGACGTCGTGACTTGTGATCGCGGCATATGCATTATGCAGTCTGTATGATTTGATTTCCTATGGAAAATCTGTACATATATATACATAAATGATTGAAGTAAATGTTCTACCTACTGTTATATTATCAATGACAGCCTTCGTGGCGTATCGGTAGCGAACTCGACCGCTGCGCAAGAAGGCGTGGATTCGATCCCCGCGCAGTGCGAATATTTGTATACATGAAAATGAATATTTGCACTGGTCTGGTCGTGCCTCGAAAGCACGTTAAGCCATTGATCCCGGTTGTCATACAAACATCTAATGGCAGTCATTACTGGTTGTTGGAGCCCTCAAAAGCCCAACAATTAGTCTACCTGCAATGCTTCGATATCGCCTTCGGGTTGTGGAGGTCAGACGGCAATCGCTTTACGGAAAATATCAAAGTTTAGCCAAAATCAGCACTTAGACTGGTAAAGCGGACCCCTGCCTCCAAAGTTGAAAAGCCTCAAATACGACTGGGATTATCGCTAAGATGATGATGATGATCCTGTTATATTGTCAATATTCAGATATTTTTTACGAGAGAAATAAGTTTGGGGTTAGATAGTTTTTGTATAGAATATCATAGTTATTGTCGGACAGGTATGTATAAGTTGCCAGACGAAAAAATATAAAATCTGAAAATTCGGCTCATAATAATATTATATAAGTGAAACTTTTTTCTATGTTTGTTACTTTTTCATATTTTTCTACTAGTTGCCATTTCGGCAACACCACCTTTTGGCGTTAACCTGTTGGTTGTTGCGCCTGATCTTTCACTGATCATAAGGAATTGCCTTCCCATCAGTCTATGAGAATGCAGGAAGAGAAGGTGTACCTGTCTGCGTGCACACTTGGACACAGGTGAACAGAGAGGACTTTAGAGCGGTGCCTACAACGCAACATGCGAACAATGCGTCGTACTGACGTCACACGAATTCTACATCTCGCAATCAGAGTTTACCGTGCAACTAGCATATATACAAGCTCGCGACATCAACCGGTGGGCAAGTGGCCTGCCAGACAACTAGTCTGGTCGGAGGATCCTCCCTTTTCTATGAAGGATGAGTGAGCTTTACACGCTGCTCCTCATACCTCCACAACTTAATTAGTTACATTGTAGTTTGAGTAATTTCTGCTGTACTGCATCCACTTGTGGATTACAATGTTATTGGCCGCTTTGGAGTGCAGCGGTAGCCAAGTGGTATCAGCCACGACTTATACATTGTAGATCGTAGGTTCGAACTTTATCGAGGGCTTTCTTCTTATTCTTCATCTCAGCCTATATAGGTCCACTACTGGACAAAGTTCTCCCCCAACGCATGATGACCGGTCTTGTGCTGCCCGCATCCACCGGCTTCGGGGACCTTACTTTCTTTAAATTATTTCATCACCACTGCTCTCAAAATGTTGAAACATCGTGAGGAAACCGGTATGTCTTAGAGCCAAAACTTTTTACATCTACCAACCAGCACTTTGCCCACATTGTATATAACGGTCCACTCCCTCTTACCGAGAGGAGGGCTGAGTCCCAGGAGTGGGAACTTTATAAGCTGATTATGTTATTGACCGCTTTATTCGAAATACAGTATGGAGGACTTTTACTTAGACTGGTAAAGCGGACCCTAGAGTCCAAAGCAGAAAAAGCTTCAGATGCGACTGGGATTAACCCAGAGATGATGATGATGATGACGGTATGGAGGACTTTAGTCACTATCTTTTAAGCATAGTTTACACATGTCATAAGGAATAATAATACTGTTAAAATGTAGTTTAAAATGATTAGTTATAAGAATATCTAATTATAAAAGAATAACAATGACAAAAAAAAATAAAAAGATGACAAAAAGAAAAGAAATATATAGACACAGTGGGAAAAGAGCGACCCATACGACAAGCCAATGCCGCAAAAAAAAACCCTAAGCGGAAAAAAGTGAATTGGCATAACTAACAAAACTAAACAAGGATTCTTGCCACGAAAGAAGTAGGGACATAACGCCCTGTGATGACGGGTGTATTAAAAAAAAAGCATAGTTTACCTACACATTCCATTAATCATTTGTTTGGTCAAACCAACCCATGCATTATTCGAAAACTTTCTATTCGTCCTTTCCCCAGTTATCTAATACCTACTTATTCAAATATCATGATCAAAAAACAATTTCAATTGCACTCTACCTACAAAGTGATTTCTAAACTATTACAGTACACTTAAGAATTGTAACTGCCCATCAATATTTATGTGAGAACCTGATTCTGATACATTACGTGCTCGTGGCCCTGATGTAACAAGTAGATACGCCAAGTTCTGTGGTTACCACCGCGGAAAACAGAGCGTGAAGATAAGTAGAGTGATTTTTTTTTACATAATGTTAACATGGTTTTGTTAAGTATTGTTGTCCAAGACTCTGTTTTCGCGACCACAGCACGTTGTATTAATAATATGGTAATTGGTGGCTTAGTGGTTAAAACACCAGCCTCTCAAGTATGAGTGTGTGGGTTCGATTCCACGTCAGGCAAGTACCAATGTAACTTTTTTAAAGTTATATTTACTTTCTAAGTATATCTTGGACACCAATGACTGAAGGTGAAGGAAAACATCTTGAGGAAACCTGGACTTTAAGTCTGAAATCGCCAACCCGCATTGAGCAAGCGTGGTGATTACGCTCAATCCTTCTCTGTATGAGAGGAGACCTGTGCCCAGCAGTGAGACGATAAAAAGGTTGATGATGATGATGATGATGAAATAATGCGAAACCGTAAAGTGCAGCTGTAAAGCTATTTTGAGCTCAAAGCAATTAGATATACAGTTGACTTTTCTGTGACACACGCGAAGTTTTTTTAATAGATGTCACTCACTTCTTCTTTCTTCTTTCAACAACCTTTTAACGTCCCACTGCTGGGCACAGGTCTCCTCTCATACAGAGAAGGATAGAGCGTAATCATCACGCTTGCTCAATGCGGGTTGGCGATTTCAGACTTAAAGTCCAGGTTTCCTCAAGATGTTTTCCTTCACCTTCAGTCATTGGTGTCCAAGATATACTTAGAAAGTACATATAACTTTAGAAAAGTTACATTGGTACTTGCCTAACCTGGAATCGAACCCGCGCACTCATACTTGAGAGGCTGGTGTTTTAACCACTAAGCCACCACGACATCACACTCACTTATCAGCCATAATCATTTTTATTTCCTTTTCTTTATGACCTAAAGAGCGATTTCGCTTTAGTGACCTTAAGGGCATAAAGAAATGACAATCGCTTTCGAAGTGAGTCGTATTTCTACAACGGGTATTCTCGGTGGTAGGCCATAACATCGGTTGCCGGCAGATGCTACCACCCACCAGACAAAGTCTTGCCGCCAAGCGATTCGTCGTGTTCCGGCATGATGTCTGGTGAAGCCGTACGGAGGACGGGTCTGAGCAGTTGTGTTGCGATGTGTTCCGGTTACGATGCGCCAAATGTTGTTGTGTCGGGAGTTTGGTCGTGGAGAGTCTCCAGATCAATCTTCCTCTAGCGCAGCATCGTTTGGTCGTGTTGGTCTTGGGTTTAACATTGCATCACCCCGCTCAACTGCCGTCATCCTTCCTATTCCTTAGTTTTTTAAGTGAATAGGCTTAATAAACTAGTGTGCTTTACCATCAACGATTGCATCACTGCTTACCATCAGGCGGGATTGCAGTCAAGCACTAGTTTATAATTATTTAAAAATAAACGACTTTCAATTGGAGTAAGATTGGTAGCGTGTGTTAATACATTTTTAACTTTTCCATCATCGCTATCAGTGTTAGAATGCCATTCAGTCCAGTTCCTCTGAACAAGTAGAGCTTGGGTCAAAGTTAAAAGATTAACAAACAAGATTAACCTAAGCAAGCAGGCATCCTTACACATAGAGGCTCTTTAGAAGCACTACGAGCTTACATTCCCACCCATAACGGAACATTGCATGTTGATCCAATCAAGAAGTAACATAAGCTTATCAACTAATAGAAAACTAACGTTCTCTCACGTATTTGCTTGTAAATGTTGAGCTATAATAAGGCGTCTAATAAACTCATATCTCCCACCATCTCCATATCAATCGAGCTCATCATTGAACAATACTTCATTATTTATGTATGTGGGTGTTGCTACACTACAAAAATGTATTGCAAAAGTTCTACATGGAATAAGGTTTATTCACGGTAAAGCCTGGCCTGAGTTAAAAAATAAAAAAACAAATGATAGTGTCCAATCAGCGCAAGACTTGGGGAAAGGTACTATAGGTGAGTTCTTAGTAGCTAGTATGCGCTCCCAAAATGCTAGTTCTTGTAACATCATTATGGTATCGTCTCAAATATAGCTCAAGGAAATTTGGATCCATTTCATAACAGAACTAAGTATAATTTTCATTGTATCATTTTTATAAAATCATGTTTCGACTATATTACCCATAATATAACATGAGGCTCGTTCTTGCGGCGTTCTTCAATACAGCGTTCGACTTAAGGAGTAAGGATCAAATCGCCAGGGAAGCTCTGAGTGTGAATGCAGATATAATATTAGAAGAAGACCACGGAAAAGGATTTATTGTAGATGGTGTGAAAAATGCTAGAAAGGAGATGTACGGACGGCAGCAGGTCAAGCTACCTGAAACTGTCAAATACTCCCAATCAACCTTGAGCTTAATGTTCTAGAGATAAAGTTGGAAATCTAATTAAGAGATCTGACAGATTGTAGTAGCTTGATGTGCTGTATTAATAAGACACGTTGCGCCTATATCATCATCATCATCTCAGCGTTAATCCCAGTGGCATCCGAAACTTTTTCAGCTTTGGAGTCTGGGGCCCGCTTTAGCAGTCTAACTGCTGATTTTGACTAAACATCCTTAATTTCACAACCCGAAAGCGATATCAAAGCATTGCAGTTAAACCAATTGTTGGACTTTTGAGGGCTGCAACAACCCGTAACCACTGCCATTAGATGTTCGTATGGCAACCGGGACCAACGGCTTAACGCGCTTTCCGAGGCACGACCAGACCAGTGCAAATATTCATATTCATGCATATAAATATTTGCACTGCGCGGGGATGCGACAACCCGAAGGCGATATCGAAGCATTGCAGTCAGCGCCTTTATGACGTACATTTATGACTATGTTCAAGCTTATTAATAGTGGTGCTTCTGGACCATTATTTGGCAGTTGTACATAGGTAGTCTGTCTTGCGAGGTCGCTAACTGCGTCCTTCAACACAGCCTGAAAGTGGTACAATAGTGTTTGTTTTTGTTACCGCTCTACTTTACTACTGTTTGTTTTATTGGCAAGTTATTATATTGTATATTGGATAAGGTATTTATGTGGCGAGAGCGGCTTTAGGTCAGGGTAAAGCTACACTTAGTCGTGTAGCGTTTGGAAAAGAAACAGACTGACCCATTTTGGTTTATAGAATTTTCTTTAGCATGTCAGTCATTATTGATTCATTTGGAAATTTAAATGATAAAACTAATATATTATCATGCTGAATTTGGTCAAACTGCAAACTGACCTCAACAAAGTTGGAAAAAGAGAATGCAGATGCTGGGCTACGGATCTCCTTGGGGGTGAACTTATTTTTTTAATTTTTGTATTTACAGGTATACTTTTTAATCTATTGTACATCCCTTTGTCAGAAAAATGAAATGAAATCGTTTACTAAGCAAGTAGGATCACTTATCACTTTTACACTTTACTTTTTTTTTTTTTAACTAGATAATGCCGACATATCCTCCTAATAATAATAATAATAATAATAAATTTTATTTGCATTGTTAGTAGGTACACAATAAAGATGTTCAGTTATTCGATGATCCATTACTAACTACCTTAAATTAGGTATGCAAAACAGATTTTAAATTATTAATGTCGATAATATACAAAAATAATGTCATTAAAATTAAAAGGATGTCATCAAAAAATATCATGTCAGGTGAAATAAAATTACAAAGAAAATAGAAAAAATAAAAAAAAAGTACAGTAAAATTAAAAACGAAAAAGTCAGGATCACAACTTCTCATCGTTTATGTATTCGTCAATGGAATAGTAACATTTATTAATTAATAAATTCGACAATCTCTTTTTAAAAAGCGGAAGTGTCTCATTTTTTATTTCACTGGGTATTTTATTATAAATTGTCGGGCCCATACATACAACACTTTTTTTTAATAGGGCAGTATTATGAGTACCAAGACGTAACATATTTTGATACTGTTGTCTTATAGGTCCCGGTCCTCTTTTGCTTTCTGACATTTTGTTAAAAAGATGCAAATTTATCTTTACAAAAACGGCAATTTCAAAAATGTATAGGGCTACCTAACCTAACTGACTACCTCTGAGAAGAAATAGCCGAAACAAACTCAGGGATCATCGTCTTTTTTCAAGTCCAGACATTAAAAATGAAAATGTTTACATAATTTACGTTATAATTACTTACGCATATTGCTTAATAGCAATGCTTAGCAGAGCGAGCAGCTCAGTCCCAAGCTCTATTGTCCTCTAAATAATCTGTTAATAGTTCAAATATTTTGAAGATCTTATGATTAAGACGCTTCGCATGAGAAAATCGTTCTAAAGATACAGAGGTTATTGACCAAATAAAAAGTACTTATACCAAAACACGTGATTATTTCTTAACATTTTATCTTTGCGATCTAGTTTACCTTTTATCTAATAAAGTCTGCTTACTCCGAATATTCTACGGTTCTGTTAGTGAGTTCTATTAGTCCGATATTTCTTGAGTATATGTATTTGAACAATGATGTACAGTTTTATAATAACCTGACGGCCGCCAGCGACTTCCTTTGCGTGGTTTAGTTATGCTCCGCTCCTATTGGTCGCAGCGTGATATTATACTAACCTAGAGTCTGTCTGGTTTAATGGGCTATCCAACGCAAAAAGACTTTTTCGAATTGGACTAGTAGTTCCTGAGATTAGCGCTTTAAAAAAAACTGTTCAGCTTTATATATTAGTATAGATGACAACATGGAGGAAGAAGTCTAATGTTAATGATATTCAATACCTCACTAAGCTGTTAATAATTATGTTATATAAAGCGTATTTAAATTTTTTTTTTTTTTGTTGATTGGATAATCATCAAATGACCTCTTGTGCTCTAGGCACGGAAGGGCGTGTCAGACTTTCTTAGTGTCATTTCTTTTTCCTTTTTTCTATAACCCCTCGGGTGCCTTCACTTTCCAGAGCCACGGTACTCTTTAGAACAATCCGCAGCCCATATTGTTAGATTTAAATTTAAAAAATGATCAATTGTCAATTTTATTTCTTTAATATAAGTTATAAGGCGATGGAAAAAGTCTGCACTGATTTGAATAAAGACAGTCGGTCATTTTAGTCGTACCTACGTACATATGACGTAGGTACGACTAAAATGACCGACTGTCTTTCTTCTTTTCTGTCTTTCTTTGTTTTGTTTTCTGTTTTTCGAGTTTTGTTCACATTGCGCTTTTTTGTGTAATTAGCGAATTAGTTTTTACTTCAAAATCTTATTGGGTTATAAAAGTAGGTATAGCAATTATGAACGGTGTAAAGTGAAATAAACTGCATATATTTTTATTTTTTAATCAGGTAAAAGCCGACGAAAAATTCCTCCACTGGGGGGTTTAGAATCATGTACTGGATCCATGGTACTTGTTTGTGCGTCGATGTCAGATAAACCCTTTATATCTTGGAAGTACGTTCAAAAACATGTTACCTATGATTTGAAACGTATAAAAACCAGTATCACTAGGAATCCAGGCCAAAACAGCCGGTAACTGGTCCAGGTCGAAGTGAAAATCGCACGTAGCACCTTTGCAAACATAGCTTTGAGTACAAACGACAGTCCATCAAGCTACTACTATCAGTCAAATTTCTTTCTTCGATTTTCAACTCTATCGCTAAAGCATTAAGATTCGAGGTTGATTGTGAATATTTGACAGTTTCGGGTAGCTTGACCTGCTGTTGGTTCTATATGATTGTTAATTGTATGTGTATGACAATATGGCTGGCCTGGATGCATTAATGCTAGTGTTTTCAGCGTATCATTACTTCAGGGATTTGTATGTGGTAGGAATTTTAATAATTTTGCTATTGTTTTCGTAGGTGGTCGTGTTAATATTGTTTGCCTCGACTTTGTTTTCGTTATTTCAAACAACATGAACGAATTCTAGTCAAATCATCAGGTCCAAATCTTTAGTGGTTTCCATGGGTTTCATAGATGATATTTGAAGATAAAAGATGGATAATGGACCATGTCCGTCATAGCAAAACTAAGTAGAGAGGGCAGAGAGCTAAGTGGATTTTCAAACAATTCAATTTATTAAAAATACTTGTAAGTATTTACAATATGTAAAGAAAACCCCGTCCGACCCATAAGGATAATAAAGGTTAGGTAAAAACATGACCAAATAAAATATGAAATTTTACATAATCATAGTAACAATACTAATGAATTTTGTTTTTTTTTTCCGCGAATTAATTCCAACTTCCCCAAAAATAGGCAATTTTTAAAAAAAGTGAAATTTTTGTCTGTATTATTATGAGCGAATAGAGATGCGACCGCGTGCCGCGTGCCCTGCCCACCTTCGCCCGCGCATGTATTGCCTACCGCACATGTATTAAGTTACCTCTTTTTGCAAAACAATTAGGGATTTTTTGAATTTAGCCCGGGTTTGTAGGCATTAGTAGAATCAGTTATCGATACCTAACAATAACTTCACGGATCGGACAGGGTTTTCTTTACATGTTGTATGAACTTACATAAATTACATCTAGCGTTCACATCTATTGTTAAGCCGTTAATTTATTTAGTAATGTGTCTTGAGTTTTGACGGATTTTTGGGCAAAGAAATTGGTGGACTCGTTTTAGCTACTTTTATCTCGACAAGTTATATTATTGTATCCTCTTTGACAACATTGTCTTCATCTTTAGCGGAACTAACCAATCAAAATTCAAAATTACTTGCAGACAATTAATCTTTCTTCTATGTAAGGTAGGTATTACAGATCTAAAGTCTGTCTGTATTGGCAGCTATAGACGAGACAGTGTAGCTAATTATCGTTTCACAATAGGCTATAAATAGCAGGTTATTCAAAGCAAATTTATGGACGTGTACTGAGCTCTGTTTAGACCGTTTTGGTGATTATTGCTCATAAGCGGCGGTCTTTGACACCGATACGGAAGCTGTTTGGCGTTGATGGATATTCCGGTGTTTTCTAATATTAGTTGCCCTTAATTTGTGAAGGATTTCCTTCACAAGATGAAGAGTCAGAAGAGTCAGTCCTTCAGAAGGTGAGAAGATTGTGTGAGTATTTGTAATTAAGTACCTAAAGTTACGTTTACTAAATTTATCTTTTGTCTGTTTCTTTTATTGAAATAAAAAGAAAAAGATGCACTTAAATATATTTTAGTTTGTGTAGGTCCAATGGAATTGGCGCCATCGGCCTTTAAAGGATACTAATTATGTTATAGTAATATTACATGAGCGTTTTGTATAGCAGAAAGTCCACATAAAGGTATTTAGCCTGCTAAAGACACTGCAAACCTGTGGAGGATTATATGGATCTAATCTTTTGCTGAATTTAGCGAAAGGGTCCCAAACTAAAAAAAAAAAATGTTCTGCTCTTGCGATACAGGAACTTCACTCACAGGAACTATACATGAAGCTACATTGATTTTTGTGTCTTGGACTGAAAGTAAATAAACAATTATTTATGTCTATAATTTGAATTTAGAATACCTACAGTACAAGGTAAGGCAAAGACAAAAATTGGTATGTTGGTCGTATGACGTTACACCAACATTCCCGGACCAACTTTTTCACAAAGAGTGTTTCTGGATTTCTCTCTAATTAAATGAGAACCAGAACAGAACATTCATGGTACAAGTGAAACCAACAATGATTCACCAACAGTAGGTATGTACACAGCGATTAAGTATCCGTTTCTTAACACACACCGATATCCAATAGTGTCCTACTAAAACAAGTTTGCTTAAGCCAGACATTTCTCTTGTCCGTGTCACCTTGAGATTCTGAATAAGTAAGTACCGGTTGAACGGAGCAATGCCTTAAAAAGTCTGTATTATAGTGGTGATGATCTCATCTGTGTTATGTCATGATTGGCTGATTTTATGGAAACAATACGATTTGTGTGTTGCCAGTGATGACTTATGGAATTGAGACGTGGTCGCTAAGAATGGGCCTTATAAGAAGGCTCAAAGTCAAAGGGCAATGGAGAGGGCTATGCTAGGGGTTTCACTGCGCGATCGAATCAGGAATGAGGAGATCCGCAGAAGAACGAGAGTAACCGACATAGCCCGTAGAATTGCAACACTAAAGTGGCAGTGGGCTGGACACATTGCCCGTAGGACCGATGCCTGATGGGGCCGACGGGTTCTCGAGTGGCGACCACGCACCGGAAGACGTAGCGTGGGTAGGCCCCCGACAAGGTGGACCGACGACCTGGTGAAGGTCGCGGGAAACCGCTGGGTGCGGGAGGCGCAGGACCGGTCGTCGTGGAGAACCTTGGGGGAGGCTTAGTCCAGCAGTGGACGTCTTTCGGCTGAAATGATGAAGATGAATACGATTTGTACATAATAAATGTTGGTAGGATTGTTTGGAAAAATACATTTGGTATACTTAAATGAACTTTTAAAAAGATTTCTTTGGCTTAACCTCACCTTCACCCGTCAGTATACTTTTGCTCTCTCTCCGTAACCCTGGCTTGTGAACAACATCAAGCAACCGAAGTCCAAAACCACCTCAGGCCGGTAAGCTTATGGGCAAGTGAATATCTGGTGGAGGCCTCCATCCACTCCAGCACACAATGAGTACATCGACTGAAGCCCCCTGTAAGTCCAACCTCTTCATTATTTGGGAGTGCTTGCTCGCGGTTTCTCTCCGTATTTCAATTTCAATTTCAGTGTACCTAACGTGCACCTACCTTACAGGGAATATGAAAGCAAAACATTTTATGTTGGCTGGGACTTTTAAAAAGAGATCTGTGGTTTAAATTAAATATTGTCGGTTCAGTATACGTGTCTCCGGTTTGGCGGATGGTCGCATGTCTTTAAATTTTTGTTTCTAGGAATAATTTGCTCACTATAGTATTTTTTTTATTTACATAAGTATAAGTTAGTGCTTGACCGCAATCCCGCCGGATGGTAAGCAGTGATGCAATCGTTGATGGTAAAACGCGCTAGTTTATTAAGAGCCCAACAACAAAAAAAACTAAAGTGAATAGGAACGAAGACGGCAGTTGAGCGAGGTGATGCAATGTTAAACCCAACAATACGACCAACGACGCTGAGCCAGAGGGAGATTGATCTGGAGACCCTCCACGGCCAAACTCCCGACAAAACAACATTTGGCGCATCGTACCCGACACACATCGCAACACAACTTCTCAGACTCGTTCTCCGTACGGCATCACCTGGCATCATGCCGGAATACGACGAATCGCTTGGCGAATGGCTTGGATGTTATGGCCTACCATCGACGAGGCAAACTGACGATATACTTACAAGGATAGTAACAATAAGCAATAATGAGTCTTCAGTTATCGATCGTAGAAAATAATCATAAAATGATCCGATGTATTCATTCGCACGGCGCACCTCCTAATTTGGTATGTGTAAATTAGAACCGATAAATAATGTATTTCAGACTACATTGCGTTAACACTATGATTGTGAAAATTAATAATCGAGGAAAATACGGAAAGGAAAGTGTAACAGATCTCCTGATTGCGTATTTAATTATTTAGTTGCGGTTTAGTGGTACCTATTGAAATTTCTGTTTTGGTTGACTAAGGACAAACGGCGAAATGATCTTGACTTCATCACCAGGCAATTATGTTCTCACTGCTGGATTCTAACCACCTGCAGCTTGGTAATAATAGGTGGTAGTATGATTGGTAATAATAAAGACTTTATAAGATGAAATTAAAATGTACGGACGAAAACAGGTCAAGCTACCCGAAACTGTCAAATATTCTCAATCAACCTTGAGCCTTATTGCTTGCGAAATAAAATTGAAAATGTAATAAATAAATCTGACAGATTGTAGTGGCTTGATCTGCTGTCGTCTGTACAATATTTGTCAAGTTATGTGAAATACTTACAACAGTATTTACCGGGACTTCAAGCGGAAATTGCATAACACACTAACAGTGGGATAGGTTTTCATTTTGTCAGTTCAACAACATTCATTGCGTTATTTATATTGTTGAGTAAACCAATTTTTTGAACATATGGTAATAGATTAGCAATATCTTTAAAAATGTTTCATATTTACGAAATTAGGTTGCCGGACACGCTGGATTTCCTTCTATTAGATATGGCGTCTATAATATCATCATCGTCATCTCAGAGTTAATCCCAGTTGCATCCGAAGCCTTATCAGCTTTGGAGTCTGGGGTCCGCTTTACCAGTCTAACTGCTGATTTTGGCTAAACTTCGATATTTTCCGTGAAGCGACTGCCGTCCTCCGACCTCCACAACCCGAAGGCGATGTTGAAACATTGCAGTTAGACTAAATGTTGGACTTTTGAGGGCTCCAACAACCCGTAACGACTGCCATTAGATGTTCGTATGGCAACCGGGACCAAAGGCTTAACGTGCTTTCCGAGGCACGACCAGACTATAATCATCATCATCATCATCAGCCCCTACTCGTAGGCTGCTGGACATAGGCCTCCTTCATGGCACGTCAACAAGGTCGATCCTGAGCAGTTCTCACTACAATCAGACTATAATATCTTCTACCTATATTAGAAAACGTTAAACTTTGCTCGATAAATATATCAACAGAGATCGTACAAATATTCCCAATCCCATAATTATCGAATCTTATTGTCCATAGCGTAGATTTATGCTCTGTTTTCACTCCAAGTGAAAGTAGTAGCAGGGAATTTAGCTTTGATTTAAATCTAAATATCGATTAAAATCGATTCCTAACATCTATAAATTTTGTTTCATGACATTTTAAACACTGTAATTTCATATAGCAATGTATAAAATCGAGTAATTTGTAGATGAGATTATTTAGTTTTATGTGTCTCAGGTGTAGTAATAATTTAATTCTAACAATCAATCTAGTATAAAGGATTGATACGCCCAACTATAACCCCCTTATTATAAAGGAATTTGTTTAGATCAGATTCAAACCACGTATATAGTTATTAAATTATTAACCTAAACATTATAGAAATGTTTCAACTTCAGCTTTTGATCAATGGCCTTTGTGGAATAGATACCACAATTTTGCCAATTACACGTGTAACAAATTACAGGAATTCTTTATAAATTTCATTCCACAATAATGGCGGATATCGCCAATGACAGTCGAAAAAGACGGCTGCGTGAAGCGTCTACGAGGGAAGTTTGAGGCAAAGTCATTATGTGGGCACTATGCTGCGATATTTCAATGTTCTTTATGAATCATTTACTGAATGCACTTTTTCTTCAGAAATCACACGCTTTTATTTAGTAAACAACACTATAAATAATTTTAAAAGTCTAATGAAAAATGAGCGTGACACTTAGCTTAACTGTCCCGCCAAAACTCCTCCTAACCATTATAGAAATACTGTTCTTTATATAAAAACGGCAGCTTAGTTCGGTAGTAAGTTGTCACTTTTGTATTAAGAACATTGCCTCAATCTAAGTAAAGTTCGAAATTCAAATACTATACTGATTCAAAGGTTAAGGCTGGCACTAAAGTTAGATTTCGTTTTGTAAAAAAACGGTAAGAGTTTATTGTAAGCTTAGTTTTCTTCCAATCGCTTTCCAAGGTTTAAAATCAGGTAGGAAAAGTGGCTAGTCCCGCCGATTCCTTTGTTCATTAGCTAAACTAAATTTAAGATTAGTACCTACATCTTTTTCTTTCTTTTCCATTAAGACCATTGGCGCCATTGTCGTCCGTCCGCTCAGAAAGATGTGACGAGAATATACACGTATCGGGAGAAACGTTTTTCTGGAAGAATTTGGAGAAACCTTTGCCCAGCGGTGGTATAGCACTCACTAAATAAAAAAAGCATGGTTGTGTGTAAAGATTAGTTATTTTCAAGTTTCTGTTGTCGGATGGCTTTCGTGATATCCCAACGAAAATGTTTAAAAAAAAGTTAAAACAATCATGCGGATTATTTGCAGTTTACCAAAGTGACTGACACGTTCTTTTCTTAACTGGGGACTCTAGTGCCGAGGAATTTGGAAAATAGGTATTTGAAGAAACTATTTCCGTCGCGCTGCTTCCCACCTCTCCCGGCAAAGTGCGAAAAGGACAGGTGCAGCTCAGGCTGATTTTACCTACAGAAACGTTGACCAAACGACGTTTTGTATTCCGCTGTTTTCTATTTTAAAACACGACAGATCTCAATTATTTTCAAAGCAAAATTTAGAAGAAAAGTATACTTATGCTTCCCTTATTTTCTTTTTTTTCAAAAACTTATCACGTTTGTCTAATAGTCATCTGAACATCACGGTAAAAATGGGTTATTTTTCGCGATTTTGAAGTATCGTATTTCTTTTATTTATTAAGTTTCGGAAAAAATCAAATGATAGCGGCACGTGTAATCACGGTGTAAAATTGTAGAAAAAAATATTGCTCTAAAAGCATTATCCAAAATGAAAACAGCGGAATACGTTTGTATAGAGAAAGCACCACTAGAGTTCCCTCTTAAAACCCAAATCCATTATATTATTTCCTAACCTCACCTAAATACACGTGTCGAAATCGTTAACGTATTTTTTAAACGTGAAAGGGCCTTTCTTAGGGCCATAATTACTTGCAAGCCGTGGGCCGCTGTTGCATGTTCCCACAGAACCAGCCTACGTAGATTAAAAGCAGAGACGATTAAATTATTTTAAAGGAATTTAAATCTACTTACGGCTGCATGCTGGTGATTTGTTTAAATTTAGAAGTCGTTTTTAAAGAAGATTTTTGTTATTTCTGGTAGTATTTTTAGTTTAGCGTAAGCTTAATTTATCGTGTTGATTTTATCGTTTATTGGGATGAGATTTTGTTCTTGGATACACTCGGGTTTTTCGTTAAGTCTCGTATCTTTTATTAAGCCCCCTTTATTTATTAACGTAGCTTAAATTAATGATTAGCTACTGCTTAAACATACTTTTTGACCGTTATACGTCTTTTTAAGCCTATAATGCTAGTAGCTTGCACAGCGATGTTGCTATAATAGCTTCTAATTTGAATAGCAATTCGGCGTGCAAACTACTTACACACTTCTGTACGGATGACAGCAGGTCAAGCTACCCAAAACTGTCAAATATTCCCAACCAACCTTGAGCCTTAATGCTTTAGATATAAAGTTGATAATCTAATAAAGAAATCTGACAGATAGTATGTAGTAGCTTGATGTGCGGTCGTCCGTACCTGTAACTTTTTCAAACATTACTTGATCTAGTTACAGTTTCTTTAAAGTAAAAGTTTCCATTTACAAACACCACAAAAAATAAACCACTCGAAGCTTCCAAGCCATATAGAAACCTCAACTCGTCACGTTTATACCCCAAAGAAAAACCTAGACGTTTGACAGGTTAGAAAACTGAGTTGATATTTTCACTGCAACTTTCTCACTTTACGGCTAAAAGCACAAATAGAAAATATTAGCATTAATAAGTATGTGTTTATGTGACAAATCAATATGTGGTAGGGTTGCCAGAGCAAAACCTTAAAAAGTTACATTGCATAAATGCACATATCCAAGAGGCTGTATGTCAGCGTAGTTATTTCTTGTTCGAGCTTTCGATATGATGATGATGATGACGATGATGATGATGATGATGATGATGATGATTGATCATCATCATCATCATCAACCTTTTTTTAATCGTCCCACTGCTGAGCACAGGTCTCCTCTCATACAGCGAAGTATTGAGCGTAATCACCACGCTTGTTCAATGCGGGTTGGCAATTTCAGACTATAAAGTCCAGGTTTCCTCAAGATTTTTTCCTCCACCTTCAGTCATTGGTGTCCAAGATAAACTTAGAAAGTCCATATAATTTTAGAAAAGTTACATTGGTACTTGCCTGACCTGGAATCGAACCCGCGCACTCATACTTGAGAGGCTGGTGTTTTAACCACTAGGCCACCACGACTACGATCCATGACGAGATGAGATTCCATGAGACTTGGTTTGACTGTAAAGAAATAAAAGAAGGGAAAATCCCTGCAGCTGGTCGGTCACCTATCCGCCGGAGTAAATGCCCTCACTGGACTATGTCACGACCTTACCTACTGAGACAAGCGGTGAGGCGAAGTGTAAGAACATTCTATCATAAAGGTCACGAGGTCCTTTTAGGGACGTGACCTTCAGTAATAAAATAGATGACCTAGAAGAGGGACTGTCAATCCAGACAGTCCAGTCATGCAAATATTTTTGCTGTAAAAGGGAATGATAAAAAGCTAAACATTTTCAGACCTATGCTAGTTATTTGATGAGTCAAGGCCGTTTCACTTCGATAATTTAAGTGAAATTGTCAATAGGGGAGGAATCAAATTTATTAAAACACTAGCGGCCGCCAGCGACTTCGTTCGGCTGGGGTGAGTTATGTTCCGCACCTATTGGTCGCAGCGTGATGTTATAGCCTAAAACCTTCCTGGATTAATGGGCTGTCCAACAAAACGAATTTTTGAAATCGGACCATAGTTCCAGAGAATAGGGCTTTCAAACAAACAAAAAAGCTCTTCAGCTTTATATGTACTACATATATTAGTGAAGATTAAGATGTTAAAAATTTGTCCAGACGAAGTATTCATTCGTGTAGATATTTCTTCATATTATATTGTACATACATCTATTTTATTTTTATTTCTTTTATAAATTATAAACTAATGCTTGACCGCAATCCCGCCTGATGGTAAGCAGTGATGTAATCGTTGATGGTAAAGCGCGTTAGTTTATTAAGCCTATTCAATTAAAAAACTTAGTGAATAGGAAGGAGGCCGGCAGTTGAGCGAGGTGATGCAATGTTAAACCCAACAACACGACCCAGGGAGATTGATCTGGAGACCCTCCACGGCCAAACTCCCGCCACAACAACATTTGGCGCATCGTACCCGACACACATCGCAACACAACTGTTCAGACCCGTCCTCCGTACGGCTTCACCAGACATCATGCCGGAACTCGACGAATCGCTTGGTGGCAAAACTATATCTGATGTGGTAACTTTTGCCGGCAGCCGATGTTATGACTCACCAGTTACCACCGAGGTTCCCAATAAATTTTGGTTAAAACAACAATGAGTGTCGTGGTGCCCTAGTGGTTAAAACACCAGCCTCTCAAGTATGAGTGCGCGGGTTCGATTCCAGGTCAGGCAAGTACCAATGTTACTTTTCTAAAGTTATATGAACTCTCTAAGTATATCTTGGACACCAATGACTGAAGGTGAAGCAAAACATCTTGAGGAAACCTGGACTTTATCTTCCTTATTCATAAACGTTGCTTAAAGTTAACTAGTGGTTAGCGATTCTTTAACCATACATTTTTGATCTTTTAATGTCACTTAGCTTTAATTTATTTATTTATTTATTTATTATTATGGCACTCCAACGATTAATTCACATAAACATAAATAGAAATTAATTAGCCTTATATATAAAGTTCTACAGTGAATTCATCAATTATAGGTGTGCACAGCACTTACACATGCAATCATTCTTTATGAATAAACTCCACAGAGTTTAAGGGTTTTATTAATAAACGATGATTAAAGTTAAGTGACGTGCAAACGTCTAAAATGTATGTTTAAACAATCGCTAATCACTAGTTAACTTTAAGCAGGGTTTATGAATAAGGGGGTATAAGTCTGAAATCGCCAACCCGCATTGAGCAGGCGAGGTGATTACGCTCCACCCTTCTCTGTATGAGAGGAGTCCTGTGCCTAGCAGTGGGACGATAAAAAAAAGGTTGTTGATGAACAATGAGTCAGTGATTCTCATCACAATTGACGATTTTGCAAGCTGTATTTACATTATTTATCTACCTTTTCCCTCATTAACTAACCCATACAAGTTCAGTGTAGCCGTAAATAAGCGTGATTCAACCGTAATGACTAACGGACATAATCTACTGGTATTACGAGTTTATGACCCCCATCCACCTGTTTACGAACATAAAATTATGTTAGAAAGTGTTGGTCAGAAAATACACAGTTATAAAAACTACAGCGTGTATTAACACACTATCAAACAAAGATTGCATCATTTTGAAGGATGTTGCTAATGCATTGCTTTTTATGTTCGAAAAATTTTATTGCTTAGCAACGTTTTTCTTTATACGAAACCTGAATACAGTTTGTCCAGAATAAGCAACTGAATTGATTCCATTCATTTTTACACCATGTTATACTTTTTCTAAATACATTTAGATATTGTTGTAGTGTGGTTGCCGAGCGCGCCACGCAGCTTACGGTAACCCGCGTCCGTGCAACAGCTGACGCCAGAAGTCAACGCACCGCTCACCCGCCCGAGCGGAGCGTTGACCATATTTTTGTTGGGACAACCAAGTAAGATAACAAGTTCATCATAACTTTGTGGTTTTTCATCATATCTTTATGAAAGTTTGTACATAGATTCTTTACTTAAAATATTAGACAAGTGTTTCTGGTTTTGCATAAACAAAAAAATTATGTTGTATATGACGTATAAGGCAATGAATGTTGTTAGACTGTCAAATTGAAAGACATTCCGACTGTTAGTGACACGATTACCCCGCAAACATGCGTGTTCATATTAGGGTGTAGTGCAGACCATAGACCTGGATAACTTTCTCTATGGAACCAACAATCTTCTTCTTCTTCTTCTCAGCCTATAGAGGTCCACTGCTGGACAAAGGACTCCCCCAAGGCTTTCATTCCATTAGGGGGCATTGCCATAATATTAAGGCGGGTTGATGATCGCAGTAATTTGTTATTCCACAGGAGAAGCGCTGCTTCCCGCTTCCCTGGCCAGAGTTCCCTTAGTCGCCTCTTACGACACCCACGGGAGGATATGGGTTAGTACATACTATTCATATCACACGGGACCAATAATGTGATCGCAAAAATCGATCAGCTTTCTCGAATAAAACTTTATAATCTACTGTAAATTGATTAATTTGTGCGCGTTTTCGATGTTGATTAGTCAAAGTGGTTTAGCTTGATAATTGGTTTCACATTTCTGATATACGTTATAGAATTATCTTAAACACAGTTAACGAGTACTATAACCTGTGCTATAACTATGTAATAATTCATTAACAGACAGTGCCAAAGGGCATTGACCGGACGTTGTGAAAACAGGAACGCGTGCCAAGTATGTTATCGTTAGCAAATGACATAGTTATGTGAAGTTGTGAACGATCAAAGATCTACGAAGTAGATAGTGTTAAATATGGAGTTTATGGAATTTGGAGGTTCGTAAACTGCCCCCTAATCGGCGAACACATTTTTGCCAAATGATCCCAACTAGTCGCAATCATTTGACAAAAAATTGTCGATTACGGGGCTGATTTGGCAAAGCATTTGAAAGAAGAATTGGACTGCCTGGTATTATAAACATGCATATGAAAACATCTCTGGCGTACAAGGAGATGTTTCAGAAATGCATGGAGCCTGGGCCAGCACCATGTACACTTAATGTAATTTTAGTAAACTCGATTGTTAACTGTTTTTATGTTAATTTCCTATATTTTGGCTTAGTTTTTATATAAATTCAATTCGACTTGGTCAAGGAGTGCAACATAACTACTAATAAATATGGTGGTCAGCAATAATCGAAATAAGGTTTGAAAGTGACATTTGATTGACGTGTCATGTATCTAAGGCTATCAAATCTATATTATTTACCATATGACTGAGAAAAAAAATCAAAACATGAATTCCGAACATACGGTACGCAAAACAAAAACAATCACTAAAAGCTCCGAAACACAATCAACTCAAATCAACACTCGCCACGAATACAACGGGAAAATAGAACTGCCAAAGTCGTCAGTCAAACGTCATAAATCATAACCACGATCATGGCTACCTTAAAAAAGGGTTATCTCAGTAAAAAACTTTTCAAATAATTATATATAGCTACATACTTGTATTTTTGTTCAAATTAATATTTTTACGGAAATGTATAATTTTTTTCCTTTTTAATAAATAAATATAATAAATAAATATATACAGACAAATCACACAGATTGAGCTAGCCCCAAAGTAAGTTCGAGACTTGTGTTATGGGATACTAACTCAACGATACTATATTTATAATAGATACATATATAGATAAAAATCCAAGACCCAGACCAAACAGGAAAAGATCGTTTTCCGTCATGACCTGGCCGGGGATCGAACCCGGGGCCTCCACGTCGCTGGCACTGTGTTTACCGCTGCGCCACGGAGGTCGTCAAATTTCGTCAAATGTCGTTTTATTTATAGAGTGTACATAGTGGTGGTCTAAAATGAAAAATCTCCTTTAGGCGCGTTAACTCCGCTCACTAACGCGGTCAAAAGATGATTAAGGTCGTACCCTCACCAAATGACCTCGAGCATTTGCTCCCTCTTCACCGCGCCCCACCTCTACAATACTTCGCAAATTATTACTAGCGCCGTCTGGCGGACGAAGTACTTACAAATACAAGTTAAATTCATAGACCACAGAAGTAACAGACATGGCACTTTTATTTTTGTTTATTGGTGTGCCCAAATACTTTTGGTTATTATGTACTCAAACAAATGTTGACGATACTTCATAATAAAAATTCTGCGGTGTTTATTTTTTAACCGACTTCAGAAAAAGGTGGTTCTCAGTTCGATTTATTGTCGCTGATAACTTTATGGTTAATGAACCTATTTAGACCATTCTTTTTTTATATGAAGGGATATGCTGCCTATGTAATCCCATTGTTACCACGTCAGTGTCGATAATGGAAATTCTGAGAAATTTAGGCCAATTATCGAAAATTGTAGGCACGCTTCGGGTGACAACTTGATACTCGTGTTTATATCGGATGATACTATAAAACCGTGAAGATTTGGGCCTGACCTGATGATGGAGATGACAGAATATCAAGGGAATCCACATCGGAAGCAACTGTCACGTGTTTGGGCTTATTTAATGTGTATTGATTAGACCTTTATAACTAAATATGTTATGACTGTAACTTCAGGGTTGGAAGTTAGTTTTGTAGATTGAAAGTTAGCTAAGTCAGATGGACAAAGGGATAGAAAAATAATATAATAAAGTTTAATTTATCATTATTTATTATTTTAAGGGAAAACGTAATCAGGGTCAAATAAATTTCTGCAAAACTTCAGAACTGACACATTTAAAAAAAAAAAATCATGTTTTTTTTTGGGACCAGGCAAGACTGTGAAATTATATTATTAACTTCCGAAATTAGTTATTTTTCACTTTGTAGTGGTTTTTGAAGTCGGTTGTTTTTTTGTAAAAAGTTTTTATTTTTATGTTTGTTTGCGGATAACTTCGCCTAAAATTTGGTATTTCGATGAATTTTTGGGTATTTCGACATGGGTGTCGTGATAGGGGTTTTTGGGAGTGCAGATCACGAATATGACGTAATTTTTGAAATCCAAGATGGCCGACACCAATTTTATGATATTTTGACATGGGTGTCGTGAAAGGGGTTTTTGTGGGTGCTAATCACGAAAATGACGTCATTTTGGAAATCCAAGATGGCCGACACCAATTTTATGATATTTTGACATGGGTGTCGTGAAAGGGGTTTTTGTGGGTGCTAATCACGAAAATGACGTCATTTTGGAAATCCAAGATGGCCGACACCAATTTTATGATATTTTGACATGGGTGTCGTGAAAGGGGTTTTTGTGGGTGCTAATCACGAAAATGACGTCATTTTGGAAATCCAAGATGGCCGACACCAATTTTATGATATTTTGACATGGGTGTCGTGACGGAGGTTTTCGGGGGTGCAGATCACGAAAATGATGTCATTTTTGAAATCCAAGATGGCTGACACCAATTTTATGATATTTTGACATGGGTGTCGTGACGGGGGTTTTCGGGGGTGCAGATCACGAAAATGACGTCATTTTTGAAATCCAAGATGGCTGACACCAAGTTTATGATATTTTGACATGGGTGTCGTGAAAGGGGTTTTCGCGGGTGCTAATCACGAAAATGACGTCATTTTTGAAATCCAAGGTGGCCGAAATTATATTTCATGATATTTTGACTTGGGTATCGTGACGGGTTTTCGGGGCGCTGATCACGAAAATGACGTCAATTATAAGCTGTGGCATAGCTTCTATTTCTTTATCAAAGTCAAAAATAAAACATCAAATATAGTTTAGTCGCTAAATCGCCACCATTTTTCGCACTCCTTCAATGACGTCACTGGTAAAAAATAAATAAACTACAAAAAGAAAATACATACTTATACAAATGTATACGTTAATTGGCAAAATAAAAAAAATACTATGTCATAAATAACTAATAAAAAATTTCCTACTAACTACATACTGCGGAACTCGTGTGCAAACCTTTGCGATTTACCCCGCAGCCACGCGCAGGATTGCGTTTTTTATCTGCATTTTCATGCACATCTGCAGCCCTGCGCGTGAGCGCAGATTCAATGTATATAGTACCATGCGTTTCTCCATACAAAATTTGGTACTAGCGAACATCTATCTTATATATAAAATTCTCGTGTCACAGTTTTCGTTCCTATACTCCTCCGAAACGGCTTGACCGATTCTCATGAAATTTTGTGAGCGTATTGAGTAGGTCTGAGAATCGGCCAACATCTGTTTTTCATCCCCCTAAATGTTAGGGGTAGTCCACCCCTATTTGTTTTTTTATTTTTACACAACATTTTTAGTTTCTATTTTTTTACAACATACAAAAATACATACAATCCTAAATTTTCACCCTTTACGATCAATCCTTCAAAACTGATCAATCGTCATTTAATTAGTTTTATTCCCATGGGAAATCTAAAAAACGCGATATAACCCAATTCCACGCGGGCGAAGCCGCGGGCGGAAAGCTAGTACTAATATATAAAGCTGAATAGTTTGTTTGTTTGAACGCGCTAATCTCAGGCACTACGGGTCCGATTTGAAAAATTCTTTTTGCGTTGGATAGCTCATTAGTCCAGAAAGGCTTAAGGCTATAAAACATCACGCTGCGACTAATAGGAGCAGAGCATTACTAACTCAACGCGAACGAAGTCGCTGGCGGCCGCTAGTATAAAATAGCTTTACCGCGGCAGCCCCGAGTGCCACATGTTTTTGTTTTATTAGAAAGACGATATCTTCAAGGTAGTCTCATGTTTAGGAAATTAGGGTCTGATGATGGAAGACTAGGTAAATCTAGAAGAAATTTAAAAAATCAAAGGGGCGTCTAGGGCTTTTCTAAGTTTTTTCATTAAGTGTTTTAACGCACTACAATTTAGTAAAGTTCGGAGTTGATGATGGAGCCGGGAGACAGCCGAGGGAACTCCTTAACGATTCACATCAGCTGCCTCGTGTTTGTGCTTAATAAATTTGTATTGATAAGAACTTTACACCTAAATGAGTTGTGATTATCATTAAAGCTCTGATGTTGAAGACAAAGGCCAGTTAAGGGAACTCCTTAAAGGTTTACAATAGTTACCTTATGTTTGGACTTATTTCTGTTCATTTATATTGATGAAAACTTTACATCCATATACATAAGTAGGTTAAAATGAATGTCTGCAATAGATCTGATGATAGAGCCGAGAGAAATTCGAGGGAACTCCTCAACGATTCACAGCAGCTACCTTGTGTAATATCTTGATTAATTTGTATTGATAAGAGCTTTACACCTAGATGGATTGTTATGATCATTAGGGGTCTGATAATGAAGACGAAGGACAGTCTGTTGAGGGAACTCCTCAAAGGTTTACAGTAGCTGCTTTGTGGTTGGACTTAATTCATTTATATTGATGAGAAATTTGCACCCATATGGGTAAAAATTAAAGAAAAAAAAACATGATTTTTTTTTTTGGACCAGGCAAGACTGTGAAATTATATTATTATTCTCGTTTAATAAAACAAATACGTAAATTGTAAAAAATAAAACTATCGTATATCAAAATAAATAACAAATACATATACTATAATATTATTTACGCAAAGCTTCCTTTTGCAGAAAAATAATAAACATCCGACTAATACAATATCCGATCAGACTGGACGTTGACGGCAGCATATTTGGAAAAGGCCTGCAAGCAAACGACCTATTTCGTTTGCTTTAATTCCTTTAAGACCACAATGAAAGTATGAGCATTTCTAGAAATAACGCAATGAAATAACACAACTTAAATTCAGTCTCTTGATTTTAATTGATGTTTGCATAAACATGACGAGTAGGTAGTGTTTGTACTATGTTAAAGTAGAGTGTTGTAAATTGTTGAGGAATTCCCTCGACTGTCTATGGTTTTATCATCTGATGTAATTCAGACTTTAATTTTTACCCATATGGGTGCAAATTTCTCATCAATATAAATGAATTAAGTCAAACCACAAAGCAGCTACTGTAAACCTTTGAGGAGTTCCCTCAACAGACTGTCCTTCGTCTTCATTATCAGACTCCTAATGATCATAACAATCCATCTAGGTGTAAAGCTCTTATCAATACAAATTAATCAAGATATTACACAAGGTAGCTGCTGTGAATCGTTGAGGAGTTCCCTCAAATTTCTCTCGGCTCTATCATCAGATCTATTGCAGACATTCATTTTAACCTACTTATATGGGTGTAAAGTTTTCATCAATATAAATGAACAGAAATAAGTCCAAACATAAGGTAACTATTGTAAACCTTTAAGGAGTTCCCTTAACTGGCCTTTGTCTTCAACATCTTCTTATTTAAAAAATAGACAGCAGCGTGTTGCCATTATAAGAATGGATAGTAATAACGATATGAAATCGCACTGTTCTAGCATCAAATCTAACCGATATGGCGTCCCGCAAGGAAGCGTACTTGGCCCTATTTTATTCCTCTTATATATAAATTGTTTAACTAATGTAACTAATCATAAATTCATATTATTCGCTGATGACATCGCAATTATTGTGACATCTAATAAGACTAAAAATACAATTACTGACCATGAGAATGAAATAAATAATGTAATAGAGAGACTGATTGAATGGCTGAATAAAAACAATTTGTCTTTAAATCTAAAAAAATCCGTTTATATCCAATTTAATCAATCAAATGCAAAACGCAATATTAACATGAATATACATAAAATTCACAAAGTAACTCAAACTAAATTTCTAGGCGTGACATTGGATGAAGACTTCAACTGGAAAGCACATGTTGATACGGTTTCCAAAAAAATTAATAAGTTTGTATACGCACTAAGGCAGATCAGAAAGATAACAAACACCAAAACAGCAGTTACCACATACCATGCATATGTGGAATCTGTGTTACGCTATGGCCTAATTATGTGGGGTAATAGCACCGATCAAAATAGAGCATTTGTCGCGCAAAAAAAATGTATTAGAGCAATATATGGGCTTCAACCCGACGATTCTTGTAGGCCGATATTTAAAAAACTTGGTTTGTTACCTTTACCGTCTCTATACATACTAGAAATTTGTATGTTTGTGTGGAGGCATAAGGAGTTATTCACTAAAGCAAGCGATGTAAATTCTCGTAGCCGTCGTGACCCTCACAGTCTCGCGTTAGATGTCCTACCAAGACTTGCAAAGTACAACAAAAGCTGCCTGTTTATGTGTGTACGGGTATACAATAAAATACCGGAAAAATTTAAAACATTAAATAAAAGATTGTTTAAAACTAAATTATATGGATGGTTATCTGAGAAAAGTTTTTACAGTGTCAGGGAGTTCCTAGAGAATGAAATTGTAGTATGATTAAATGTATTTTAAAAAATGAAATGTATTCTATTGGTTGCATGAAAAGTTTGCACGCTTCTATGAAGCAAAACATGTATGTTCTGTTTTTATCTTGTATATTCCACCTTTTTATACCATGTTTTATGCAAATAAATGATATTATTATTATTATTATTATTATCAGAGCTTTAATGATGATCACAACTCATTTAGGTGTAAAGTTCTTATCAATACAAATTTATTAAGCACAAATACGAGGCAGCTGACGTGAATCGTTAAGGAGTTCCCTCGGCTGTCTCCCGGCTCCATCATCAACTCCAAACTTTACCAAATTGTAGTGCGTTAAAAGACTTAATGAAAAAACTTAGAAAAGCCCTAGACGCCCCTTTGATTTTTTAAATTTCTTCTAGATTTACCTAGTCTTCCATCATCAGACCCTAATTTCCTAAACATGAGACTACCTTGAAGATATCGTCTTTCTAATAAAACAAAAACATGTGGCACTCAGGGCTGCCGCGGTAAAGCTATTTTATACTAGCGGCCACCAGCGACTTCGTTCGCGTTGAGTTAGTAATGCTCTGCTCCTATTAGTCGCAGCGTGATGTTTATAGCCTTAAGCTTTTCTGGATTAATGAGCTATCCAACGCAAAAAGAATTTTTCAAATCGAACCCGTAGTGCCTGAAATTAGCGCGTTCAAACAAACAAACTCTTCAGCTTTATATATTAGTACTAGCTTTCCGCCCGCGGCTTCGCCCGCGTGGAATTAGGTTATATCGCGTTTTTTAGATTTCCCATGGGAATAAAACTAATTAAATGACGATTGATCAGTTTTGAAGGATTGATCGTAGAAGGGTGAAAATTTAGGATTGTATGTATTTTTGTATGTTGTAAAAAAATATAAACTAAAAATGTTGTGTAAAAATAAAAAAACAAATAGGGGTGGACTACCCCTAACATTTAGGGGGATGAAAAACAGATGTTGGCCGATTCTCAGACCTACTCAATACGCTCACAAAATTTCATGAGAATCGATCAAGCCGTTTCGGAGGAGTATAGGAACGAAAACTGTGACACGAGAATTTTATATATAAGATAGATGTTCGCTAGTACCAAATTTTGTATGGAGAAACGCATGGTACTATACATTGAATCTGCGCTCACGCGCAGGGCTGCAGATGTGCATTAAAATGCAGATAAAAAACGCAATCCTGCGCGTGGCTGCGGGGTAAATCGCAAAGGTGTGCACACCGAGTTCCACAGTATGTAGTTAGTAGGAAATTTTTTATTAGTTATTTATGACATAGTATTTTTTTTATTTTGCTAATTAACGTATACATTTGTATAAGTATGTATTTTCTTTTTTGTAGTTTATTTATTTATTTATTTTTACCAGTGACGTCAAATCAAATCAAATCAAATCATTTATTTCAAATAAACCAGTTACAGGCACTTTTAACTTGAATTGTCAGAAAGGTCGGTCAGTCAATAAAGATGAAGCTAGTCGCCCATTCCAAAGAGTAGGTACCTATGGAGAAGAACAGGCAAGAAACTCCATGGACACTCTTTTAAATTTTTAAGCTATTGTTACAAATATTTGATTACATCATTCATGTTGAAATCAACCGCGTGAGAACGATGCAGAAATATATTGTACGCTAAGAGCGTCCATTATGGAAAACATACAAAAATCAATTCAGAAATTAAAATACGCCGTAGCAGCTAAGAGATGACCAGTCCCCTCCGACGGCGTCCGTTCACGAACATGACGTATGGATCAGCATCATTCAGCTCAACCATATTGAAGGGAACCTAATGACCCAAAACACACGCCACCATCAGCGAGACATTTGGTGGTATGACATACTCTCAACAGCCAGAGCACAATTAAGTCAATAAAAAAAGACTAACCCAACAAATAAATGCCTTACAGCACATTCGTACGTGTGCTCACACGTTTGCCATGCAATTATACAATACTAATAAATTGAATCTACACAATGCTAAGATAGTTTTGTCCAAGGTTCAGCAGCTTCAACAGGGTTCCCGAATAGTAAGTTTAGCTCCTGTGTAGCTGTACAAGTGCCGAACACCTCTGTCAGCGATACAATTCCGTAACATACAATATGCTTGGCTACATAGTGTGTAAAACAGGCTTTGAATTAATAACATAAACAGTTACATATTAAAACTACAAGAGGAAAAATCAAAGAACAATCATTGTATAGAAATCGGACGCAGCTCAAGCCCAAGCCTTTTTGTCCTCAATATAATCCTTCACACTATAAAATGCTTTCTGACACAGCTTACGTTTAATGAAGGATTTGAATTTATTCAGGCTCAGATCTTGAACCACCTCTGGAAGTCCATTGTAAAAATGTATACATTGGCATCTGAAAGAGCCACCTATTTTCTTGAGCCTTGTTGTAGGTACAATAAATTTGTGCCTGTTCCTAGTATTTATATCATGGACATCACTGTATTTTTTTAAACAATTTTATATTTTTATGAGCATACAAAAGATTTTCATAAATATATTGAGACGGCACGGTCAGTACATTAATCTCTTTAAATTTTTCTCTGAGAGTGTCTCGGACTTAATTTATAAATTGCACGAACAGCTCGTTTCTGCAAAACAAATATTGTTTGAATATCGGCAGCATTTCCCCACAACAGAATGCCGTACGACATTACGCTGTGGAAATAGCCAAAGTACACTAAACGGGCCGTCTCAACATCAGTCAAATTACGAATTGTTCTAACTGCGTATGCAGCAGAATTGTCAGAATTGTGCATTCGTCATTGAAGGAGTGCGAGAAATGGTGGCGATTTAGCGACTAAACTATATTTGATGTTTTATTTTTGACTTTGATAAAGAAATAGAAGCTATGCCACAGCTTATAATTGACGTCATTTTCGTGATCAGCGCTCCAAAAACCCGTCACGATACCCAAGTCAAAATATCATAAAATATAATTTCGGCCACCTTGGATTTCAAAAATGACGTCATTTTCGTGATTAGCACCCGCGAAAACCCCTTTCACGACACCCATGTCAAAATATCATAAAATTAGTGTCAGCCATCTTGGATTTAAAAAATGACGTCATTTTCGTGATCTGCACCCCAAAAACCCCCGTCACGACACCCATGTCAAAATATCATAAAATTGGTGTCAGCCATCTTGGATTTCAAAAATGACGTCATTTTCGTGATCTGCACCCCCGAAAACCCCCGTCACGACACCCATGTCAAAATATCATAAAATTGGTGTCAGCCATCTTGGATTTCCAAAATGACGTCATTTTCGTGATTAGCACCCACAAAAACCCCTTTCACGACACCCATGTCAAAATATCATAAAATTGGTGTCGGCCATCTTGGATTTCCAAAATGACGTCATTTTCGTTATTAGCACCCACAAAAGCCCTTTCACGACACCCATGTCAAAATATCATAAAATTGGTGTCGGCCATCTTGGATTTCCAAAATGACGTCATTTTCGTAATTAGCACCCACAAAAACCCCTTTCACGACACCCATGTCAAAATATCATAAAATTGGTGTCGGCCATCTTGGATTTCAAAAATTACGTCATATTCGTGATCTGCACCCCGAAAACCCCCGTCACGACACCCATGTCAAAATATCATAAAATTGGTGTCGGCCATCTTGGATTTCCAAAATGACGTCATTTTCGTGATTAGCACCCACAAAAACCCCTTTCACGACACCCATGTCAAAATATCATAAAATTGGTATCGGCCATCTTGGATTTCCAAAATGACGTCATTTTCGTGATTAGCACCCGCGAAAACTCCTTTCACGACACCCATGTCAAAACATCATAAAATTGGTGTCAGCCATCTTGGATTTCCAAAATGACGTCATTTTCGTGATTAGCACCCACAAAAACCCCTTTCACGACACCCATGTCAAAATATCATAAAATTGGTGTCGGCCATCTTGGATTTCAAAAATTACGTCATATTCGTGTTCTGCACTCCCGAAAACCCCTATCACGACACCCATGTCGAAATATCATAAAATTGGTGTCGGCCATCTTGGATTTCAAAAATTACGTCATATTCGTGATCTGCACTCCCGAAAACCCCTATCACGACACCCATGTCGAAATACCCAAAAATTCATCGAAATACCAAATTTTAGGCGAAGTTATCCGCAAACAAACATAAAAATAAAAACTTTTTACAAAAAAACAACCGACTTCAAAAACCACTACAAAGTGAAAAATAACTAATTTCGGAAGTTGGTGTCTTTCGTTTAGTATATTCGTTTTAGACACCGAGTTCCGAAATTAGTTATTTTATACATAGTGGTTTTTGGAAGTCGGTTGTTTTTTTCTAAAAAAGCTTTTATTTTACATTTTTTAGTTGTTAAAAGTACTATGTATTCAGTTGCATCCGGTCAGACTTGAAGCTGACGCAAATATAGTTGGGAAATGACGTACTTTTGTTTACTTTAATTTTTACCCGTAAGTACCTATTCCCTCAACTGCCTATGGTCTTCATCATTAAATTTACTGTAAACTATTATTTTAACCTAATCGGAGTAAAGGTCTTATTAATATAAATGAATGAAGTCCAACCACAAAGTAGCTACTGGAAACCGTTGAGGAGTTCCCGGAACTGGCCTTTGTCTTCATCATTAGAGCTCTTATGAGAGTCGCAACCCATCTAGGTGTAAAGTTCTTATCAATACAAATTAGTCGAGCCCAACCACAAGGTAGCTGCTGTCAATTGTTGAGGAGTTCCTTCGACTGTCTCTCGGCTCCATCATCAGATCTACTCCAGACCTTTATTAAATTGTAGTGCTTTAAAATATTTAATGAAAATGCTAAGAAATACACTAGTCGCCCCCAATTTTTGAAAGTTCCGCTTGTTTTCTCTGGACTTCCACCATCAAACCTTGATATCCTTATCAAGGGACCACCTTGGGAACGTCTTCCTTCCAACAGAAAAAGAATTATCAAAATCGGTTTATAAATGACGAAGTTATGCGCGAACAAACATAAAAAAAAAACGTATACGGTCGAATTGAGTAACCTCCTCCTTTTTGAAGTCGGTTAAAAAAACGAACACCAAAATAAACATCAATAACAGAGATACTCTAAGACAGTATTATACTCTATGCGACATGCGGTGCGTGAGCGAGCAAGCAGATGCTTTCTCGCTCACGCGCCGCCCGCTTATGCTAGCGGAGCGCGCGATGACGAACGACACGGGTTCCCCCTTCGAGAGCTTGTGGCATACTGAATCTCAATGGCCCGGGCAACAGAAATGATGGCGAATGCGCTCAGATTGTTGAACAAAATTTTGATTTTGGTCGTTTTAAAAAAATATTTCTACAATAATGTTCGTCATGAAATTACCTATCCATTAGTGTAAGAACGCAATCTAAATAATGCTTACTTTCCGAGGAGATGCACGTTTATGATAATTATTTCTCTTGTCAGTAGTTTCGTTGTGAAGGAATTATTTAAACATTATACTTAGTAAAATAAAATAAAAAATCTACAATTTTGGAGCCAAGATTATGGAGAAAATTTACGTATTTTTAATAAGTTGATATTTCTTTTGGATAAAGAGTAGATAGCTCCGGAAAACTATATAAAAACGGCTTGCGGTGTGTTTTTCCTCTGGAGCCGCCTTAAATGCACTTTTTGAATGCGGCACAAGACGGACAGCGACGACGATTCTTTTTTCCACTATCATTAGTTTTGTATAGAGACATCATAATTTCTTTGTTACACATTGGCGCATTAACGAAGATCTATTTTAGATAGTTCTTTTTATTTTTTTTCATAAGTTATAAACTATATGCGATCGTTGATGGTTAAGCGCGCTAGTTATAGCGGTAATATTGTTATCTTAAGAGTTAATTTTTGTATTATGAGTAAATTGTATTGTAATTATTGATACGGCGAGAACAAATGTTTATTCATTATCGAATTGTTTACTATACCCTAATCAGCGCTTAATGAATATTTCGTCATGTAACACTAATTTGAGTTTATAAATTACACATGACAGATGTGATTGTTTTAATTGCTAATTGTGCGTTTTATTTGATTATTCAGTATGTACAATGTACATGAGTTTTAATCATTAGCACTGTTAATTAAATAACAATATCTAAGCGTCTTTAGAAACACATTTATTTCTGGCCTATTAACCAATTATTTTATCATTACTGCTGCCAAACGGTGAGGCTCATGTGAGGAAAAACGCATGCCCTAGAGGCAAAAATTATATGAAACGTTCTCACAAAGAGTAGGCCTGTGCCCCCAAATAGGGAACATTATAGGTACCCTGCACCCTAATTGCGTGACGCCCCATTATTATTAGTTGGAATCTTTTCGAAGCAAATTGCCAATCCATTGCTTCATTTGTTCGAAAATTCGTCTGCTCAAAAACGTAAATAACGCAATGAATGTTGTTGAACTGTCAAAATGAAACCCATTGCTGCTGCTAGTGTGTTACGCAATAGGGTAGATGATTAAAAAAAACTAATTAGTTCGTCAGTCAGATTTCCAAAAAAGACACGTTTTTTTTTCTTTTTCATGTAATCAAAAAATGAAGACGATACAGTGCGTTGAAAACTCATGTGACGTCACTCCTTGCTACACTTTTTAGCAACGAGTGACGTCACCAGCTCCCACTTCTGATCTTTGATGCCTTTTATATTTGTCAATTTTTATTGGTTTCTTAAAACAAAATATACGTATCCTTTTCTATAATCCCCAAGACTGACAGATTCGTAGAATCCATTTTCTTTATTGCAGGAAACATCCCTATTACCTAATGTTTATTTACTTAACAATTTTAATGTAAAATTAATGTTTTCTTCTACTTTTTTCTTAATGAATGGAATCCACTGAACTGAAATTAAGTTTAGTTTTTTGAACAAGGGGAATCGACCACTGATCTGGTCTCTTACATTTGCCCAGTGCATGTGCAAAGTCGAAGATTCATCCACTGATTACATTATATTCTTAAGCCTTTTCTAATGATCTCCATTGTTCATGTACTTAATGTATGAGGACCATGAGCAGCTGCACTAATGACCTTGATGCGACTCTGCTCACATTTCATGTTTACTAACACTTTGCGCGTTGCTTGGTTGTCTTAAAATACCATTTACTGGTTATAAAATTCAAAGGTTACTAGATGTGTACTTACTTGAATTTGCATATTCGTACTACATACTAGCTTTTCTAGTTCATTTATAAGCCATCAGGTACTATACATGGGGCTGGAACAATTTGCCAGCGGTGTTTCTGTCGGACTACAATTTAGTGTCTTCAAGGAGGCTAAGTGAATAGGCTCTTAATAAACTGAGTGCTTTACCATCAACGATTGCGTCACTGCTTTACCATCAGGCAGGATTGCGGTCAAGCGCTAGTTTATAATTTATATATATTAAAAAAAAAACATAAAGGTGTATATCTGACATCCAACGCACAAGAACTACCATGGATCAGTATGATTCTGAACCCCCAGTGGTGGACATTTTCGTCAGCTTTTTCCTGATTTTGAAAAAAAAAAATATGCAGTTTTTTTCAGTTTAGACCGTTCATAATTGCTATACTTTTATAACCTAATAAGATTTTAAAGTAAAAATTAATTAATTTGCTAATTACACAAAAAAGCGCAATGTGAACAAAACTCGAATAACTATCCTATCAGCTGGTTAATAGAGTTCATGTCAGGGGTCAACGTCATACCCTCAAACACGCACGGCGGCACGCTTGCAACGTTCAAAGGCCGAGCCGACACTTTTTTAAACACTGTGATTTCCGTAACTGCTCATTAACGACATAAATGACTATCATAATATTATTAGTGGCATACGGTCTAGCCTTTTCGCAAAGTTTGCGTTACGATGTCAGATACAGCCTGTATAAGTTTTTATTCTACTTTAAAGGAATGAGGAATAGTGTGTAAAGTTTAGTCATCCTCCATAGAACAGGGAGGATCCTCCGACCAGACTGGTATTGTCTGGCGGGCACTTGCCCAACAGTTGATGTCGTGAAGTGGTATGCATGCTAGTTGCACAGTAAACTTTGCTTGCGAGGTGTAGGATTTGTGTGACGTCAGTATGACGCGGCGTTCGCATGTGGCGTTGTAGGTATAGAATTTCCTTATTAGATTTTCAACTTTATCTCTAAAGCATTAAGGCTCAAGGTTGATTGGGATTATCTGACAGTTTAGGCAGGTAGCTTGACCTGCTGTCGTCCATAGCATTACGGTACACAATAAAATAAGAATGTCCTCTGTGTCTGACTTGTATTACTTAGCCAATCTCAGCCTTAAAACATGTCTAGATCTCGTCGTAAAGATAAAATGAGCTCATTAAAATAATGATGTTGCTAATAAAATGTTTATGAGTTGTTTCCTTACAACTTTGTTCAGATGATAAATTAATTAATTTTGTACATACTGAATCTCCAGCTCGCCTGGGCAGCGTTCGGGAAGCCACGCTACATCTTGTCTTCGTCCAAGATACCACAGTGTCTCAAGACTAAAGTCTTTGATCAGTGTGTGTTGCCAGTGATGACTTACGGAAATGAAACGTGGTCACCCACAATGGGCCTCATACGAAGGCTCATAGTCACACAAATGGCGATGGAAAGAGCTATGCTCGCAGTTTCTCTGCGTGATCGAATCAGAAATGAGGAGAGAACCAACGTCACCGACATAGCCCTTCAAGTCGCTAAACTTAAGTGGCAGTGGGCAGGTCACATTGCTCGTAGAACCGATGGTCGATGGGGCAGTAAGGTTCTGGAGTGTCGGCCACGCAGCGTAGGGAGGCCCCTAACAAGGTGGACCGATGACCTAGTGAAGGTCGCGGAAAGCCGATGGATGCGGCAGCACAAGACCGGTCGTTGTGGAAAGCCTTGGGGGAGGCCTTTATCCAGTAGTGGACCTCTATAGGCTGAAGAAGATACTGAATCGAACAACCCGCACTGGGCCCGCGTGAGTTACGGCCAACTCTCACCAAGAAGAGAGAGAGAGAGAGAGAGAGAGGTCAGTGTCCCAGGAGGGGGAACATCATAAGCTGACTATGTTATACATACTGAAAAGTTCTGATTTTAGCAGTATCACACTTTAGGGTAGATAGAAGCCCAAAAGTCTTACAACCAGGGGCTGTCGACTGTCGTGTTCCTCAGGGTTGAAGACGTAAGAAAGGTAGTAGCTCCATTTTAAATACTGATGTTCAGTTGCATGCGGTTGGACTAGAAATCGATTTGAAAATAGTTGGGAAAAGGTAGGTAGATAGTTATTTTTATCCCACTGTAGGTACGGACGACAGCAGGTTCAGCTACCCCAAACTGCCAAATATTCCCAATCAACCTTGAGCCTTAATGCTTTAGGGATAAAGTTGAAAATCTAATAAAGAAATCTGACAGATTGTAGAAGCTTGACATGCTGTCGTCTGTACACCACCCATGACCTCCGACTTCGATAAACCTCTGGAACATTCGGCTGTGACCTGTATTGAGCTATATGAAAAGCTCTCAACCGATTGTTTACCTAAGTAGGGCGCTGCAGATATAACTTGTCATAAATCTGATACCTGGGTAGCAGATGGGTCAGTAAGTGAGTGTGGCTCTGATCAGAGCATACTCCACATGCTGAAGTATCCTAAGTGCCCGATCACCTGCACCTGCACCTACCTACTGGGCTCAAAAATATAGAATATCGAAGAAAAGCAACATCTAGGCATACAGAAGTTAAACCATTTATCACTACACTCATATACAGGATGTTTTTATTAGTTATTACAACATCTTTGAGCCAGATTTCTTCATGATGCCTTTCTCATGATGTTTAGGCATAACCAGTGGGTAATAAGCACTTTGATAGTTATTAAGTCTGCTTTCCAAAGAGCAGGAAAACTGTCATCTCCTTCGCTTTTCCGTTGCGTGTAAGGTAGAAGTAATATTTATAAGTAGGTGAAAAACCAGTGAAACAAGACCTGCCCGATTTCCTTGGAAAATTCAAGTATGTTGACGAATTTGCTTACTTCCCATTTTTTTACGTCATATTTGTTGCCTCAGCTTTCGTCCTTGAATTTCTTTAATGTTTAACTTATGAAAAGAATAGGATACGTCAATTTGATTACTCTGAAGTTTTAAGAAAAATAAACAAAGTTAATGCAGATAACTTTTTCATTCGTATTTTCTTAATGAGTACATAAAAACTCGTTGAAGCACAATATATACACATTTATATCAAGACCAAGTCACGATCAGATCTAAAGAGCATTTAAAATCGGTTTTATTGGACAACTTACACCAAATCGTTTGAAAAGGCGTGGGTAAGCTTTTATTAACACTCGCCAACCAATTTTCAATCTTGTATTGTACGGCTTTAGATTTAAATTAAAGCGTGTTGTAAGCGACATTTACGTGATTCTTAAATGTTAATTTCTATAGCCTTATGTCCTTGTTACTAGGAAGTAATTGTGTTTTTGTAGAGTTGGGAGTTGATAATAACTACATAGTTATCTACTTCCAACTCTAGACTACAAAAATGCAATTACTCCCGTGTGGCACCGGGCTTAGAATAGTAAACCCATATCCTCCCGTGGATGTCAGAAGCGACTAAGGAAACTTTCACCGGGGAAGCGGGCAGCAGCGCTTCTCTGCAATGAAATGAAAGCCTTGGGGGAGGCCTTTGTCCAGTAGTGGACCTCTATAGGCTGAAGAAAAATAACTAGTTAAAAGATAGATATATTCATACAAAATATTCATTGGGATATCATGTTAAGGATAGTTAATTTATTTCAAGAGTTCATCGACATTTTCAAGGTGGCTGAGATGTATACGGATGGCGAAAAACCGGGTACTGTGGCGTGGATTTTGTATAGCAATGATTATATGAGTAACATTGCATCAAGCTCAAAACACGTGTCAACTGGTATAATTTATTTTTAGATTGTCCATATTATTATATGAGTAGTTAATATTTAGTTTTAAAAAGTTTACTGAATTAGATACGACTAGATGTATGGACGACAGCAGGTCAAGCTACCCCAAACTGTCAGATATTCCCAATCAACCTTGAGCTTTAATACTTTAGAGATAACGTTGGAAATCTGATAGATTGTAGTAGCTTGATTTGCTATCGTCTGTACCCCGCAGTTTTACCCGCGTAAGTTTCTATTCCGTGGGATAATCAGGATACGTTTGCTCCAGCTACTAACCACACACATGGCCAGTTCAGTTCAGCTTGCTTACTCTGGAAGCTATGTCAATAATCCTAGTTGTTTCTGGATAATTCAAGTAAAAATATCACGTAAGTATTCTGAAATTTAGTCGTCGTAAAACTTTGTTCAGATGGTGTGTTATTTAATTTTATTCATACTGAATCTACCAACCAACAAGTCGTGGTAGCCTAGCGGTTAAACCATCAGCCTCTCAAGTATGAGTGTGCGAGTTTGATTCCAGGTCAGGCAAATATCAATGTAACTTTTCTAAGTTATATGTACTTTCTTAGTATATCTTGGACACCAATGACTGATTGTAAGGTCTTGATTAAACATCCTGAGGAAATCTGGACTTTAAGTCTGAAATCGTCAACCCGCATTGAGCAAGAGTGATGATTACGCTCAATCCTTCTCTGTATGATAGGAGACCTGTGCGCAGCAGTTGGACGATGAAAAGGTTGATGATGATTATGATTCTGAAATTGAATAAGTAGGCTTTTAGAACCCTGATATGTGAACTTTAAATCGATTTCAAGTACGTACAGCTATCAATTTAAAAGCTAAACTTGCTAACTTTGCTAACTTGCTAGCTTTAGCTAAGCTAAAGTTAAACTTGGTAGCTGTACGTACTTGAAATCGATTTAAAATTCACGTATCTGGGTCCTAAAAGCCTACTTATACATATTTATATCTAGATATAAAGTTCACTCATCCACCATATAAAATGGAGGATACTCCGACCAGACGGGTGTTGCCTGGGGGGCACATGCCTGCCGGTTAATATCATGAAGTTGTATGCGTGCACGGTATACTTTGCTTGCGGGATGTAGGATTTGCGTGACCTCAGCCTGACGCATTGTTCTCATGTAGCGTTGTAGGTACCGCAATATTATGACAGAAACGGCCTTCCAATTCGTCGAATCCAATTATCGTCGTTCTAACTCATTCCTTGTTTATTATTCACCTGTTTCTAACGGAATGTGAATGGCTTTTGTGACATTTAACTTATTTGTTTTAAATGGCCGCCATTGCAGTAAATGCAGCTGTTATTTGCATAAAACTTTGTGTAATAGGTTTGATGAATTCAAGTTTTAAATACCTAATGGAATATTTATTAGGTAGGTAGTCAAATATTTTATGAACGTGTCTGTATAGATTTTCTTCTTATCCTTAATTTCCGAAATGTCACTAATCTGGCGAGTTTTTTGTTTTATGATGAAATTGAATTGCCGGCGTCGATTTCGTGGCAACGTTTTAGTTTTTTTTTTGTTTTTATTATTAGAAAGTATTTGCCCCACATTAGTAATTACATCTACAATATGTTAAGAAAACCCTGTCCGACCCATAAGGATAATAAAGGTTAGGTAAACACATGACCAAATATAATACAAAATTTTACATAAGTAATCATCATAGTAACAATACTAATGAATATTGAAATAATCCTTTTTTCCCGGGATATAATTAAGCGAATAGCGACGCGACCACGTCACAGGTGCCGCGTGCTCTGCCCCCCGCCGCCCGCGGAAAGGGTTGCTTACCGCACATGTATTAAGTTACCTCTTTTTGCGAAATAGTATTTACTTTTTTAGGGGATTTTTTTTTAAGTTTAGCCTGTCTTTGTGGGCATTATTAGAATCAGTTATCGATACCTAACAGTACCTTCACGGATCGGACAGGGTTTTCTTTACATATTGTATATCGTGCGTGAGTTTTCAAATAATTATACTGACATACACAAACAGCCAGGCTTGGAACGATTACCTGTATGGCCATACAAATATTTGTTCCGTGTGGGAATTGAATCCGCAACACGCAGCGCAGCAGTCCATCGCTCAGCCACTGCACCAAGAGTGTAGTTATTTCGCATCTCAATGAATTCCCCAAACTTTACAAAAGAAATATGTTCTAATCTCGTCAAGCTATCCACAAACACGTCTGAATGGCAATTGCAATAAAATATTAAGATCAGATTATTTAGATATTTTATATCTATCAATGATTAAAGGTTATTGATAATTTGTGTCCTTAGTCCTTGCATCAACATAATATCTTTGTTGTCCCGAAGGTTAAGAAATGGTTATCATAAAAACGGATCTACATTGACAGCTATAGTATGTAAACCGCATCCGATCCGGTACAGCTGTTTCTGATAATGATGTCAGCGGGCAAAAACTTGAGATATCAAGGCCAAGGGTACTTTTTATTTGAAACTAAACAATTGTGTCAGCTGTTTGGTTGTTATTATTTTTGTTGGGAGACCGTTGCTAATAAATATTGGTAGTTCGTGTTTTGGAACGCAGCTGAGGCAATGTAAGGTTGTGCTAAGGCAGCCATCTTTGTAAATATATTGTGGAGAGGGTTTCCAGGTGAATGGCGAAAAAAGACCGGACAACTTTCCAACAACCGGACTGGCCTTGACAATAAATGACTGTACGCTTAAATACCGGACATCTGGCAACCCTAGTTGTGGATGGGTTGTATTATCCTGGTGCAGATTCCTTTGTTCACAAACTATACCGACTTAATTTAAGTTCAGTACATATTTTTTTATTAAGAGAAGGGATACGATAATTATTTGACAGTCTCCGTGACGTAGCGGTAGCGACGCGGCTGCCAAGCAAGGAGGCGCGGGTTCAATCCCCGCACAGTGCAAATATTTGTATGCATGAATATGAATATTTGCACTGGTCTGGTCGTGCCTCGGAAAGCACGATAGGCCCCAACGGCTTCCCGGTCGCCATACGAACATCTAATGGCAATCGTTACGGGTTGTTGGAGTCTTTAAAAGTCCAACAATTGGTTTTACTGTAATGCTTCGATATGGCAGTCGCTTCGCGGAAAATATCGAATTTTAGCCAAAATCAGCAGCGATTGGTAAAGCGGACCCCTGACTCCAAAGCTGAAAAAGCTTCGGATGCGACTGGGATTAACGCTGAGATGATGACATACGATAATGATTAGTTAAGTTTGATCAAATTAAGACACTCTATAGACAGTTTCGATGGTTAAAACATGGCGACTAAAATACGTCCATTTATATCAAGCGCTAATTAATTTAACAGGAACAAACTATATAATATTTAGAGAAGAGAAAACACAGAACCCTCGCATTGAGTCATATTGTATTAAAAACTAAACACTAACTTATTACAAAACATGGATTTTATTTAGGTCAGGTTTAAAGCATCTAAAGGGTTACTAAATTATGCACCTAACCCTTAGGCCTGCCTCGAATCTTGCGGGAAGCGAGTGGGCAGCGAGCGGTGATCGAGCATTAGGAATAAATTTGAATCAAAAGGATGTTGCCGCCATTGTTGAGACATTTCTTTCGCGAATAAAACAAATATCTCGTCGACACAATCGTGAACACAACACTACGCGGCCATAGTGACGCGCGATCTGCCCGCTAGTTTCGAGAACGGGGGGCCTAGTCTGCTATTTTATATAATTTTGTCATTCCAGCACGTTTCCATTGTCATTTTGCTAATAGCCCCTAATCTGCTCTATCATGAACATCGGTCATTGATTTCTTAACGGAATGGTCATTGTTGTATTGCCATTATTATAAAACTCGTTAGTAGAAATGAGTTTCTAAAAACTACTACCCAATTTGAACATTTCTTTAAGCAAGATTTTGTTAATATGTATTTTTAAATATTAATTACATTTTTTATAAGCAGTCTAGAGTAGAAAATAGTTATTAAATAGCAAAAAACATTATTGTGAAACTAGAAAACTAAAAATTTTGTTATCTGTTGAAGTCAAATGTGACATTAATACAAACTGACTGACGTTTATTTGTTTTTTTTTAACAGCTGGTGTTTTGATATGTATTTATTTTTGTTTATATTATTAAAATTATAATTACTACATAAAGAAAAACAAGAATAAAACAATCAGCAAATTTAGGCCGAGATATGGCTCCTGGCCACTACAGCCGCGTCACTAAAAGGCGAAGTGTGATTTGTAAACTCCAAGCTGCATCATCACAGAGTACTATAATTTTGTGCATCATCCTTCAAGGCTGGATGCTATTGAAGTCAGAAACGCTGAGTCGTCTTTTGCATGCTCCAGACCATCAACGACTTGACTAAGGTCATTAATCGACAGAGCTCCATCACAGCAAAAATGGTTCAAGTTCATCGAGATATCTGTGCCAAAAAAGGTAATTAAGTACTGTTTATTATTCGTAATTCATCTTAATGAAAGTTTAGTAGAATAAACTTAATGATTCAAAATGAAAACTTCCACTCATTGGGTGTTTTATTTATTTATTTATACAACACCCACAATAAGAATTAAGTAGCTTTGAAAACAATATCATAACAATTAAATATAAAACCCCCCGCTAAGCTTGTGTTAGATGTGGGTTTAAATCAGTATTAGTACATTGGCCAGAATTTAAAATCTTTATGGCAACTACATACTAAGCGCTAGGTTACAAATTTCACATAGATAGGTATAAGTTGGAATTTTTTATTAAAGTTAGTTTTGTTTTACAGAAACCCTGCAGAATTATAATGTCATCAGATTCTGAGTCAGATTTCTGGAGAATGCAAGAGGTAAATTTGACAATTTATTAAAAGCTAGTTTAATTAAATATATTTTAGAAGAGATCTCCTAAAATATTGAACAACCTATAACCTACTAAGTATGTCCATATAATAATATAATAATAGCCCATAGAAGATATGTCTAGCAGTATGGGTTACAAAGGGATATAAAAGTAAATGAAACAGTGTTTATTAAAAAGAATAATAATTTATTTTAAATTTCTGTTTTGTGCAATACTGCGGTGGATCTGTAACAAAGAGTTAAATCATTTTAATAATAATTAGAGTATTTTCATACTTTCCTAGAATATTGAGGAGGGTTTACACTACATACCTGCTAATTTATTTTATACATTTTTCCACAGTATGTCAACAAAAGTGCAGTGCTGCAGTGATCCCGATCAACCTTCAAGAAGATCCCGATTCACCCTGCTATGGTCTTGATAATTAGGGACTTCTTATTGCTTTCCTCCTAAATTAAAAGACTGATTATTGGTGTGTTTTATTATTTAAATGAAAAATGTCTTTTTTTTTGTATAATAACACTTTTTGACTTAATGTAAAGTTGATATTTAGTTTATGAGAAAATAGATATATGTATAGTTATAAATAAATGTTGAATTTTAATAGGTATAGTGGTCTCATTTATGTTGCAGAAAATAGATATATGTACCTATAGTTATAAATAAATGTTGAATTTTAATAGGTATAGTGGTCTCATTTATTTATGTTGTGACAGGATTGCAGATGAATGGAATAAGCTTATGGGTGTATGTTTGGTCTTCTGTGAAAGAAAGTATGCGAGAGAGTCCACTGTTGCATGTTAGTTCTAGTAGCAGTGTTTAAGTTAATTAATGTAATTAACGTTGTACCATTTTAGTTAACTATAAATAAATAAAGTAACTAATAAAAGTCCAACTATTATGTACCTTTACCAACATAGTTAAAAGAAATTACATACCTGCCGCAGTGTTCCTGCATAATCTTTATCAGGTGGCAATAATGCTTTTGGCATGTTTGCAATATTTGTGGTTTATTTTTTAGTTTCAAAGTCTTCCTTCATTGATTGCAGTAGGCACAGTAATTTGTGAAACTTTATGGAGGGCATCTTGAGCAATAAAATTTCTCATAGAACCTCGATGCATCAAATGCAAGTGCTATTAGAATCTGCAATAAAAATATAACATTAATCAATCTATGTCGTGTTTGTAGCTATAGATTACTATAGTAATAATAAATCAATTGTCAAATTACGTTTCCTCACCTTAATTTCTGTCCATACGCTATCGATTCGATGCAGTCTGGCCACAAGGAGAATGAGTTCTTCAATTAACCCTCTTAATGAGACATATTCAAGGCGAAAGGTTTTCACAAATTCCGCCTCGGGAATATCAATAAAGGGATTCGTATTCAAACTCGTCAAGCGATGAGTTCCACGTCTCCTGCTTATCTTCTTTCTCTAGCATCCACTGCGTTGGCTAGCTCAAGAATATTTGCTAGTAGTGAAAACATTCTCAAATATTCCACAAACACAATAGATATCACACTTTTTGTACAAAACCACCACCACCATCGAGCTGCCTCGCTTCGAAAAGCAATGTTTGTACAAAGACGTCATCCTAACAGTTCAATGATCAAAAGAACTGTCAAAATTTTAGCAGATTACCGCGTATGTCAGTCATTGATTTGTGATTTTTTACAAGATTACCGGTTTATGCCATTTCGTTCAGTGATTGACCACTTGGCACGCCATTTTGTTAGCAGATTAAGGATTTTGTGAAAATCGGTCATTATGATATTAAAAGTCGAGCATTTTGACACTATTGCAATAGCAGACTAGGGCCCCGGGTCTTCGAATGTCTTCGATGCCCGCCTGGCTCCAGCGCCGCTGCCGCCGCCGCCCCGCTGCCCGCAAAATTCGAGGCAGCGGTCTTATAGACACACACACAGTTCTTTAATCAAAAATGACAGCTTAGTTCGGTACTAAGTTGTCACTTTTGTATTAAGGACTTTGACTTAACCTCAATGAAGTTCGAAATACAAATACTGACTTAAAAAGTCCGGAACAAAAGTTAGATCTTGTTTTATGGGGGATAGTGACGCTATTCACACTATTATACTAAGTACCCTCTTTTTCCAACAGCGGGTATTTTTATGAAAAGACAACAAAATTTCATTCAACCAAAAAGTATTTTATTTCAATTCATATTTCACCCTCGTGAACTCACAAGAAGAATAACATCTTTATCAGCATGTTTTTGAGATGACATCACGGAAGAAAAAACCGTAGTATTATCAAGGTGATGCAGTTTTTATCGGTCGTCCCCTTGACGTGCTTGGTACAGCGTTGTACCTTTTAGGCGTGGACACTGATGTGGAAGATTAAATGTTAGAGCGTTTATGAGAAAACCACAGCGCCATAATGTTTTTTAGGCACGTGGTCAAAATCAGACGGCCATCTTGTTTTTAGAATTCGAATTTCAAGTGTCATTTTCTAAAAACAGTTGAACAATGTCTACCAACAGAGCCTCTGGCGTTATTTGAATCCCCAAAAATCCGTAGCAGTCTTTGTTAAGGTAAGTTTTAGAACTGAACACTATAAGCGTAAACAAAACTTCATAGAAGAAAAAGGTACGTATGTACAATTAAGATAACAGATAAAAAAACCGGCCAAGCGCGAGTCGGACTCGCGCACCGAAGTTTCTGTACAACGAGATAACAGAGAGGTTTAGTAAGTTTAATAAGATACATTTTAATATTACGTAAAATAATTATAAAATAATATTACGTAATATTATATAATATTTTTAGCACTATGTAACTAAAAATTTACTGTTTTCGCAATGTTTTCTTTGTGTGCTTGCGGAGCTTTAATACCAAATTTCAAGATTCTGAGTTCACGGTTACAACCCTATATGTATAATGTTTTGATTCGCTTGCGGGAGTTGATGCGGTATAAACGGCTATATCTTTTGATTGCGTTGGTTTAGAAATTTGATTTTTTCACAGCTCTAAGGGACAGTAGATCTGAGTATTTGGTTTAATTTCAGCTTGATACCTCCAGACATTCCTGAGAAAAAGGATTCCACGCATTTCTTAATAGACCACTTTTCCCTAATAACGATGTGCAGAATGTTGAATAAACGCTTTTATTTCAAAAGAAAATCAGCTCTATGATTATCTTAAATAAACTTGGATTTCTGAGTTTCTAATAATGATAACTACATTGTAAGTAATGGGTTCAATGAAATTGTTACTAAAACTATTTCCAGGATTAGGCTATATAATGAAATTAGTCGTATTAGAAAGAACACGATAAGGAACACGGGTGGGTTTTAGTCAGTAAAAATCTGATACGCCCTTCCGCTTCACCCAGAGCGGGAGAGGTCATATGATGATTTACCATCCACAAAGAAAACGTTGTTAACACCACTAGATCCGGACGAAGCGTTTCGCCTCCTCCTTTATACCGCGTACATCGAGGGACTGGAACAATTTGCCAGCGGCGGTGTTTCCGTCGGACTACAATTTGAGTGTCTTCAAGGCTAGAGTGAATAGGCGCTTTACCATCAACGATTGCGTCACTGCTTACCATCAGGCAGGATTGCGGTCAAGCGCTGGTTTATAATATGTAAAAAAAAAAATGCTGTCACGTTCAAAGCTTGTATTGTCAATTGTTGACAGTCAACCATCTGCGTTACCCCTTCAGTAACCAAGCCGTGACGACCATTATTGTTACGATAACAGCGGTTATATGAATGTAAGAGTACATTGCGTGATAATACGATGAAAAGTCAATGTTTTAATATTCAAAACCGTTGCATGTTATTATTGGACATGTAAATGTAGAATGTAACCACGTTCCACAATAAAAGTTTGAAGAGTTGGAATCTGAATTAGCTGTCGCAATGGCAATAAAAGAGAAACCAAGAATTGTATTAAGAATCAGCCTGTAATCAAATTTAAAAAATTGCTGTCGCCTTTGCTGACAGAGAAATTTGTTATCGATTTTTATAAAGAATGAGTTATAATGTTTGCTTTATTTTATCTCAGCCAGACACAGAACAACGACTTGTAGGTCATACAAATATTTGTTCTGTGCGGGAATCGAACCCGCGACACGCAGCAGTCAATACCTAAACCACTGCGCTAACAGTGCACACAAATATTGGGTTATCAAAGGGTCAGTCAATCAGTAAGAGAAGCTAGACGCTCATTCCAACGCGTAGGTCTGTCTGTATGACATTTTTAATGATTTAGCACCACTTTCAGGACAGCATGGACATTGACACCTTACTCTGAATTTGTTACATAATTCTAGGTTCTACTTTTTAATAACTGTCGAATAATTTCAACGCAGGGGGTCCCGAATCATGTACTGAATTCGTAGTAACTAGTTTCCGCGTCGATAAACTAAGATAAGATATACATATTTATTGGTCAAAAATATGACTGTGTGGGTTTACAATCAGTTGGAAAGATTACAAAAAAAAAAAAAAATCAGCATGTTTTGAATAGAAAGACGTACAAATATATACATAAGTCCATCTCAGCATTAATCCCAGTCGCATCCGAAGCCTTTTCAGCTTTGGAGTCTGGGGTCCGTTTTACCAATCCAACTGCTGATATGGCTAAACTTCGACATTTTCCGTGAAGCGACTGCCGTCTGACCTCCACAACCCGAAGGCGACATCAAAGTATTGCAGTTAGACCAATTGCTGGACTTTTGAGGGCTCCAACAACCCGTAACGACTGCCACTAGATGTTCGTATGGCAACCGGGACCAACGGCTTAACGTGCTTTCCGAGGCACGACCAGACCAGTGCAAATATTCATATTCATGCATACAAATACTTGCACTGTGCGGGGATCGAACCCGCGCCACCTTGCGCAGCGGTCGCGTCCGCTACCGCTACGCCACGGAGGCTGTCTAACAAATATACATAAGTAGTAGTAAGAATGCATGATCCTTGTCACCCCGTACTATACAGTTTTTAAAAGTGAGCTGTCAAGATATCAAGCTACTATATTTTTTATTATATTTTAAACTTTATCGCTAAAGCATTAAGGTGTTCTTCAAGGTTGGTTGGGAATATTTGACAGTTTCGTCTTTGACAGTTTGACAGCTCTTGTCCGTACAAACAATCATGGCTGCTAATAAAGGTAGTACACACAATTTGACGGCAGATATATTTTATCATAATCTGCTAACCTTTCCCTAACTTGTTGTACGTACAAGTCTAACCGAGTTTATGTGAGTACCAGCCTTTTTTTTTATTGGGACAAAACCCGCCACACATTTCCCACCCACTGCAACTCCTGAAAGCCAGAATCAACAGTGGAGACCGCCAGAAAAATGCCGAGCAATGAAGCTCGACGACTCCCGGAGAAACAATTCAACTGTCTTGGGTCCCGCAACGAAATTAATTAGAAAAGAATAGCGGAGGAGTAAGAAAAAAGATACCTAAGAGCTGTCATTAAAAAGAAATAAAAGAAAGAAAATTGTTTATACCCCACAAAAAACAATAATAACCCTAAAATAATAATAAACTCATAATCATAATAAAAAAAGTGTGTGTGTCCGCTCCGACGCACGACTGGAGTTTACTCCTTAAGTACGAGAAAAAAAAAATATATGAAAGAAATATTATTATTATTATTTTAAAAATTATTTATAAAATAAATCATAAAAAATTAAAAAAATTATAAATGCATATTTATGAAAATTTTAACCAATTTTAAGAAAGTTGATAATAATTTTTTTTATTAACATATTTTTTTAATTATTATAATTTTTTTTTTAAATATAACATTATCTTAATAACTAACAAAATATAGTTGTAAAAAGATAATTATGCCACTTTTTTAGATTAGAAAGTTGCGCACTAAAATAGTAACGCTTAAAATTCGTTACTCGTTAGTAGGTTTTACCTCTCGGATTTTTCTCATACCGGGCGCCTTATTATATGAAAATCGATTCTTAAGGAGTAAACTCCAATAAACTCCACAAAATACAACAAGAAAAACATCTTCAAAAGCCTCGTACTCAAACATAGAGCCTAACTTTTCCCGGTGTGATTTTTAAAGAATAGCATGGCTGCATTTTACATGGAGTATACTTATAATTGGACCGGTTCCTAAAAAACTGGTCACAAAACCCAATTTGGATCGGCATAAAAAAACCAGTAAACTCAAAGTCGATATGGTTAGCAAATGAGCATTGAACATGAATAAGTAACAGTTTCATAAGTCTGTCTCAGATATCGTGAGAGAGGATGTTCTAACGGAACTGCGCTGCTGTAACGGCGCCGGCGCTTGCGCAACCGATCTATCCATTGATACCTAACGGTGCGACGTACAGCTTTTTATAACAAGTTGGAATGGATTAAGACAGAAGTTAAATTATTGTATATTGTAATATTTGTAATGTAATGTACATCTCACATACAGCTGAAATTGCCAACCCGCATTGAGCAACCTTGGTGATTACGCTCAATGTACATACTTACTAACAATTATTTGAATTCATTCCAGCAGGTCCACTAATGTTAGGAGCTGTTCTTATTATATTCCACGACAGCAGGACTCGTTACTCATCAATATAAACAAAGCATAAACGGGGACTTATACAGAATCATTAGCGTCTATTTGCTCTACACACTGCACTACAAATATCTGACAGCCTCCGTGGCGTAGCGGTAGCGAACGCGGCCGTTGCGCAAGTAGGCGCGAGTTCGATCCCCGCAAAGTGCAAATATTTGTATGCATGAATATGAATATTTGCACTGGTCTGGTCGTGCCTCGGAAAGCACGTTAAGCCGTTGCGTTGGTCCCGGTTGCCATACGAATTTGCCATACATCTAGTGGCAGTTGTTACGGGTTGTTGGAGCCCTCAAAAGTCTAACATTTGGTCTAACTGCAATGCTTAGATATCGCCTTCGGGTTGTGGAGGTCAGACGGCAGTCGCTTCACGGAAAATATCGAAGTTTAGCCAAAATCAGCAGTTAGACTGGTAAAGCGGATCCCAGACTCCGAAGCTGAAAAAGCTGCGGATGCGACTGGGATTAACGCTGACATGATGAATGGACATACACTACAAATATCTGATGTTTGATATAGATGTGCTTGTGCAGTTTGTAAGACAAAACGCCGGGGATGATTCGACCCTAAAAATATGACTCGCCCCCCAAGCCCTGACTTGCTCCCCCCTAAGCCAGAAGCTAGGTGCGCGTCAAAAGAGGTTTCATATTAATATTCCGACTATTAATTAATGTGAAACCCCTTTCGCCTCATAATAGGGAGCTGCAGTCAAAGAAGGTTGTATTGATCAAGCCACTTTGCTGATTCAGGTCAAAGCAAACATCATGCGCTTGTTATAAAGGCCAGTTATACTAGACGAATGACCACTATTTACTGGTTATTGTGATCTTGTTAGTGGTGCACGTGGTCGACAATGGTGACCACTTATTCAGATTGCTAGATCCGTTATTTGAGGTCTTATGGCCTTCTTATAAATTGAATAAATAAATTACCACCTATTTGTAAAATTATGCATCACGAAGGAATCATCATCATCATCAACCTTTTATAGTCCCACTGCTGGGCACAGGTCTCCTCTCATACAGAGAAGGATTGAGCGTAATCACCACGCTTGCTCAATGCGGGTTGGAGATTTCGGACTTATAAAGTCCAGGTTTCCTCAAGATGTTTTCCTTCACTTTCTAAAGTCCAGGTTTCCTCAAGATGTTTTCCTTCACCTTCAGTCATTGGTGTCCAAGATATACTTAGAAAGTACATATAACTTTAGAAAAGTTACATTGGTACTTGCCTGACCTGGAATCGAACCCGCACACTCATACTTGAGAGGCTGGTGTTTTAACCACTAGGCCACCACGACTTAGACGACACGAAGGAAGATTTATTTGATTTTCCATCCTTCAAGTAGGTTCATCAAATTGTTTGAAATATATTAGCGACGGGATGAGATACGGACTGCAGTGATTTGTTCTTGCAATCTATACTTATTTCTTTAGAAATCGACTGCAGACTTGGCAAAAAAACTTTGGGATGGAATAACCGTGAGGAAGGAAGAGCATATGTAGTACCTTCTGAAGACTGGCCGCACTAAACAGTATGCGTGTAAAACCAAACCCCAGTTAAAGTTTAGGGAGTGGGGAAGGGATAAGTATATTGGTGGATGTTCCAAACGTGCTGGTTCTCAGCTTAGTTATAATAAACTAGCTTTACGCCCGCGGCTTCGCCCGCGTGAAATTCGGTTATATCGCGCTTTTTAGATTTCCCTCGGGAATATTTTTTTTTTTCAATAAAAGGTAGCCTATGTCCTTTCTTCGGGTCTAATGATTGTCTGTACCAAATTTCATCAAAATCGGTCGAGAGGTTTAAGCGGGAAAGCGTAACAGACAGACAGACAGACAGAGTTACTTTCGCATTTATAATATTAGTATGGATGAGTTACATAGGACTAAACTAATATTTTATCTCCTACTAACTAACTAACCAATATGAAATAAACTGTATTGTTAGTATATTATGGTAATAAAATTATTTCGACAGATTAATTTAGAACTGTTTGTTTGTAAAAAGTAGTCACTATGAGAGTACCGTTTCGAAAACAAGTCGATGCAATTGCTGCAAGACAAGATTGGGGATGACGTAATATTTCAGTAGATTCGAGCACGTTATTGTTCCTATCTGATAAGGCAATGAAATCAGAAATTGTATTGATAGAGCTGATGGAATGGTGTACCCGATATTTATATGTAAAAAGGAATCCTGCTGATAGTGCTGATAACAGAAAAAGTATGAGTAACTAATATAAAAATTACTCATTCAAATGATAAGTTTAGAATGCTGTAATATTTGTAAATACATATTACCGGAAACGTATGTTTTTTACCTTCATTATACAAAAGACTGTAATCGATCATATATTAGAATATTTCAACTTATTTTGGCAGCATTTCTTAATATAATACTATTGGTAAAAAGACAAATTCTTATTTTATATGCCAGCTAAACATAACGAAGGGTAAAGAATGAAAAGAATATTTATTGTCTCGGAAGTAGTTCCTGTAATGTAATTTGCATTGGAAATGAGTCTAACAATATTCATTCATCAGATAAAACTTTTTAATAGGTACCTCTCAAACTACAGTTACAAAGATTACTCTCGTCATTCAATGAAGCTAAATACCACATAATGGTCCACTTACATTCTAGTAGCCTAGTGTGTACGAGGATTGTTTTTATGCACACTTTCTTTGAACTACATTGTGCACATACTTTATTGGACATTGTCAATGGATCGTGCATTGACGAAGTCTTTAGATTTATAAATAAGCAAAAGGAGTTCTCATCGGAATAATTGCCACACGGGACTTCTAATCGAGGACTACAAGTTGGTAAAATAGATGTAAATGGACAACGACGGGGGGTCAAATTAGACCTGTCTATTTTTTCATGATGAAGATTCAAAGACGTGTTTGAAAGGGAGCAACAGAAAAGATTAATATTAATGTTAAAAATAGAATGCTGCGGAGATGAAAAGATGCGTGCAGTAACGAGGATGGATAAAGTAAGAAATGAGTATATAAGGGGAAGTTAGGAAGGGGCGTCAATGGCATACAAGCTGAAAGGCGGTTAGGTTTAGAACACGCATGTGATGAGGATAGATGAAGCGTTTGTGACTAAAAGTGATCGAGCAACACCAAGGATTTATGGATGGATGAATGTTTAGGAATGACATGTAAGAAAAGAGCGGGAAGTCGTGACGGTTGACAGGGTGGGAATGGAATAATAAATTGTTTTACGCTAAAGTAACATGGTGCAGGGATATGAAGACGATAATAGTGATGAAGAATATTATGTAAAACCCTGAGCACTCGGCTTTCTATCTATCGTTGACTAGCTCCCTATTCCTAGTTATAACAATACCCTGAATTCCTATACACAAATGAAGGTAAAGTATTAAACTCCATATCGTTTGTAAAGGTTACCTACATGAAGTACTGAAAGAAATGTGATAGTTATTGAGCAACCGCCAACCGACATTACTATAATTGAAGCCACGTCATATAAACTTATAACTTTAATTAAAATAACAACGGAATAAATCAGATAGGAAAGTAAAACAATAGAATATGTGTATAGAGAAAATTCTTTTCAAACCAAAGTGGTTGCTTTCCATTACGTAGATGTGGAGACTTTATCAGTAGAAGAAACTGTCAAAATGTCAACACTACATAATATAAAAAGAATTCCATGACTCATCTTTCAGTTTATAAACAGTAATTGACTAATTTGTCTGTGACTGGTTTTCTTTCTTCTTTTGGCCAAATTGTAACAAAATCTCCTGCCTAGACTTTTCTCAATTCTGCTGCGGAATTGCGGAAAAACCAGAATTGACTGAATAGTACGGGTATTCAGACATTAGACGGAGTGACTTCTTATTTAGCCTCCACATCACATATGCTGGGTAATATAATAGACTAGACTTTGGCGCTTCTGAAATTTTACTCCCTTATCAAGCCGAAGCAGGACTTAGAGTGACTTAAATTATAGCGAAACACATACCTTCCCAAGATATTTGTTAAATAAATCCATAAACATATTCAGACACTTCACTGGACTCTTTTTAAATAACTTATGAATTATTTTTGTCACGACTATAACAAGCTGTTACAACAAATGTACAACATTGACTGAAAGATAATATATATTTTATGAAATCACCATGCGAGCCTTTTGTTTTGTTTACTTTGCTAGATCGATAATATAATGTTTAATTAACTTTTATCGATATCAGTGTACGTCATCATTTTTATCATGCATATATTTGAGGAGAGAAGTATAAAAGGCTTCCAAACGTTTGATGTTTCGGTGGTAGGCCATAACATCGCTTGCCGGTAGAAGTTACCACCCACCAGACAGTCTTGGCGTCAAGCGATTCATCTTGTTTCGGCATGATGCCTGGTGAAGCTTTACGGAGGACGGGTCTAAGCAGTTGTGTTGCGATGTATGCCGGGTATGATGCGCTAAATGTTGTTGTGTCTCCAGATAAATCTCCCTCTGGCGCTGCATCGTTAGTTATGTTGTTGGGTTTAACACTGCATCACCTCGCTCAACTGCCATTTTCCTTCCTATCACTCAGTTTTTTTGAGTGCATGGGCTCTTAATAAACTAGCGCGTTTTACCATCAATTATTGCATCACTGCTTACCATCAGGCGGGCAGGCGGTCAAAAACCAGTTTATAATTATAAAAAAAATAAAGGTTGGATTTTGATTCGGTGACTGATTTTAATCCTTCAATTTCGGTAGGAACAATTAATCTGCTTTGGCTTTGCCCACCTTTGTTTGTCTTTGCCCAGCTGAATAGGTACGTGTTTTTTACAGAGAGCGACTGCCTGTCAGATATCTATAACCCAGTTGCAGAGTAATATGATACCCAAACTGGTTGTCAGATTTAAGCTTCTGGCTATCTGTAACAACTGTCAAACGCTGACATTCTATACTTGAACGTAGCTACGAAACACCTGTTTGAGAATACCGTGTGCCCAGGGGCTCTGGTCTGCTATTCACTAACTCACGGTTGCTTCGCAATTTTTCTTAGCCAACATCTTATATCTTAGGCAAAATATTTACATGTACACCAAAAACAGTGAGATCCATAATGTTAACACCAGAAATAAGGACAAACTACGAGCCTCTTTTCATCGACTTTAAAAGGTTCATACCTCTTTTGATGGGCTTGGAATAACTTTTTATACCAATTTTTTGTTTTTGCTTTTCTGTTATTTTGGCGTAGCTAGCTGGAATACGATAAATAAATTAACTGTTGTTTGTTTTTTTCTCTTGTATTACTGTACCTACATAGTATTGTATAAACTAGTGTTTTTTATAAATAAACAGACAGCTGTGCTGCTGGGGAGTTTCTTCAGCCACTTCTTCTTCCCATCGAAAGCACTAGGAAGTGTCGATGGGTAGGCGTTTTGGGGGACTGTCTAATCTAATATTGTAAAAGTGCGGATTCTGAACCTAATTTGAAAAATGACCTTTGATTTTGATTTTATTTATTTAAATTTGTCATTCCAAGACGATTCCATTGTCATTGTGCTTAAAAGTTCGTAATCTGCTAAATTCTAAAGTCTCGTATTGGAATGGTGATAGGGAAACACACATACACAGACATTGCCGTATTGCCATTATTATAAAACCCGTTAATAGAAATGATTTTCTAAAATCTACTACTCAATTTGAACAATTATTAATATGGGGTGGATTGTCAGTGATTAACCATTAGAAAGTCGTAATGACGCTATTTTGTTAGTAGATTACGAAAATTGACAAAATCGATCATTATGAGATCACTGAGCGACCATTCTGACGCTATTGTAATAGCAGACTAGGGCCCCTGATCTTTTACTGCAACTGAGAAGTACCTCGATCCTGTCAGCTCGAAACAATAAATAAATCAATATTTTTTTTATTAAGGTTTAACACAAAGGTTTTGAAGTACATGAGGCACCTAGAAAGTAGCCGTGCTTTAGTAATGATTTTTTTCGTGACATGTTCCCTATCATCATCATCTCACCGTTATTCTCAGTCGCATCCGAAACTTTTTAGCTTTGGAGTCTGGGATCCGCTTTACCAGTCTAACTGCTGATTTTGGCTAAACTTCGTCATATTCCGTAAATTTCGTGACATGTTCCCAATATGGCAACTTATTTCAGAACTGACCTAATTTATCTTAAACTTTCCTGTTTATGCGACTGAATTATAATTACAAAATGATTCGATGCTTCCGTCTGACTCCAATTTAAGTGTCTTCAAGGCTAGAGTGATAAACTAGCGCGCTTTACCATCAACGATTGCATCACTGCTTACCATCAGGCGGGATTGCAGTCAAGCACTAGTTTATAATTATAAAAAAAAAAGATTCGAAATAACTTTTACACTTTCGAATAATGTTGTTACTAATTAGGTACAGTTCAGTAAATGTTTACATAATATTTTATTCCACTTAAAAACCAACATTATTGCACGGCATGGGCTTCAAACCCATCATCAATTAGCAGCTGTACTTAACATCTCTATTCTTACAAAGTAAATATTATTCCAGATCTGTCTCGAATTTCAAAGGGCAATTTAAGTACTGCTTTCCCTATCGGATATACGGTAAATATAGGCACATCACTACTCTATTATTAGCTGAGTTAACTGACCCTCCTATCACAGAAATGTCGACCACAGTACAAATATCTTCAGTAGACTTGTTCCGACAAAGAGTGATGTGGCATTTATCAGATTACAACTTGATTGAATGCTTGAAACAAAATCTGAAAGAGAAACTTTAAATAAAACGTCCAGTTTTTAATGGTATTCATTTTTAACGTTGATTCATTCATATTTGACAATTTTAGATAACATTTTTAATTCCCAGTATCTGCCTAAGTAGGTCAGTGGGGTAATTGCGTAATTAACAAACTAGCAGTAGTAATGGGTTTTATTTTGACAGTTTAGCGCGACATTCATTGCGTTATTTACGTTGTCGAGCAGACACATTTTCCTAACAAATGAATTATTGGACTAACAATATCCTACAACTTTATTCAAATTGTGATTGATTGAGATTAGTGTGATACGCAATTAGGGAGCAGGTGGACACTACACTATCCATTAAAGGTTCGGTAAATAATGTTCATTCTTCTTCTTCAACCTATAGTGGTCCACTGCTGGATAAAGACCTCTCCCAAGGCTTTCCACAATAATCGGTCTTGTACTGCCCGCATCCATCGGCTTCTCGGGACCTTCACCAGGTCATGGGTCCACCTTGTTCGGGGCCTCCCTGATCTGTGTATTCCGGTACGTGACCGCCACTCCAGAACCTAACTGCCCCATTCGGTCATCGGTTCTACAATCAATGTGCCCCGCCCACTGCCACTTAAGTTTAGCGACTCAAAGAGCTATGCCGGTGACTTTGGTTCTTCTGCGGATCTCCTAATTTCTGATTCGATCGCGCAGAGTTCATTTAATAGCGTATAATTTATCAATTCAGTGTTAAAAGAGCTTAATAATAATTATCCTGTTCCGTACAGATAGCACATTCATAATCAGCCTACAATGTCCCTACTGAGAAAGAGGTTTCCTTTCGGTGAGAGGGAATGAGCGGTGCGAGGTGCGAGTTGGTAGTTATCACGTATTGGAATTTTTGTTTCCAGGTTTCCCCACAATATTTTTCAAACGGTGAATCCACGTGTTGTAAAATAACTATAATCAGCCTAAAATGTTCCCACTGTTGGGACACAGGTCTCCTCTCGGTGAGAGGGAGTGGGCCTTAATCTACTACGTTGGCCCAGTGCAGGTTGGTAGATGTCACATGTCTTAGATATTTAGTTTTTGTTGTAATATAATTATGTACTTATGAAGAATTGTTTATGACTGGTACTTTTTATATTTTCTTACTGTGTGCACTTTAGTACGCTCCATGCGGGGTTGCATTATTGATATAGGCTTCCGCTGCACGAAATTATTATTTTTAGTGCCATTTTATTGAGTTATGAAGTTCTACCGTTATACTAATAGTGTCTTATTATTGTCTTTAATGAGGAAAAGTGATGTTATTATTTGTACATTCGTAATTATATTTTGTTGTACACCGGTACATGAGTATAACTCACACTACTGCCAACGAAACCTATAATCTTATATATAAAACTCTCGTGTCACAGTTTTCGTTCCCATACTCCTCCAAAACGGCTTGACCGATTCTCATGAAATTTCGTATATACATTCGCTAGGTAGGTTTAGAACAGGTTTTTATCTACTTTTTATGTCAATACTATTTATGCGGGTGAAACCGCGGGGCGCAGCTAGTAAAAGTCTAAATTCATCTTTTGGATTGAGTTTTTAAACGAATCTATATTTTTATAATATGCTTTATTCGCGAAAACTGCTGAGTGAATTAGGATCTAATCATGCGCATTAGTAAATAATATCAATGTTGGATACATAAAGAAACAAATGAGTAGCAGGTTATGTAAATATTTATCTCACGTAGAAAATGGATGGGTGGAAAAGGTGTATGGATTTTGTGAGAGATAATAATAATATGGCGACGAAGGAAGCAAACGCTGAAATGACACAACTTAAAATCAGAATAACGCACCGACCAATTAAATTGGAATATGGACAGAATAATAATTATCTGTATATACCATAATATTGAATGTACAGCACTACGATTACTTATTATATAACCCGCGCAGATAAAGAAAAGATCTGAAAATGGCGGCGGATACTTATGGTACGGTTGACAAAACATGCTATTGTTCAATCACAAACCAAAAGCTAAGATAGTAAAATGTCAAATTTACGTTGTAAATATTGTTATTTACAACGTAAATTTGACATTTTACGTGTTTGTTGTTGTGTTTGTTTTTGACACACAGAACAACTTGATATCAACAAAATAACAGAGACTTTAGCGTAACGAAATTAACAATAACTCGGATTGTGTCAAAGTAGCTCAGTAGTTTGGAAAGCGAATCCTGAATTAATGATCGATTATTTTTTTGTAGCGCTTACTTCACTGTGTGAGTATAGACAGCGATAGAGAGTGAGTGAGAGCGCATGCGAGCGGACGCCATTTACAGATCTTTTCTTTAACTGCGCGAGTAATATGTAAATGCAACGTTTACACACACATATTGAACATGTACAAACATCCTTTTCAAATTTCTCCGAGTCGACAGGACCATATTAATATGGTGCACATGTGGTCATATCCGTGTGGTCGACACGCAAAATGCTTTCGCTCGACCGTACTGTGTTGTGTGTACTGCTTGGTGGCATTAATTAACATGATTAATGACTCAGACGTCAATATGTGGTCGCCAAATGAAAGATCTTGCTAAATACGTCATAGTATTTAGCAAGATCTTTCATTTGACGACAACATTTTAACGTCAAAGTGTTTTGAAAGAATCTACAGGCTGATTGACCCTTCATATTGAACGTGGATCCACGCGAGAAACAATGGCTTTAAATTGATTTCTCTATTTCAGCATTTGGCGGGTTAAATAAGTAGGTACCTAGGAGAAGATGTTTGTGAATGTTTACTTAGGGATAAGCTACTATAAAGCAAATTGTATAAAATTGGTCCCTTACTGCACCCAATCAATTATTTAGAATGGGGACAAGGCACTTCTGAGGAGCAAAATTCGAAAATCGGTAGAATGCGGCCCGTCACTACTACTTATCAGTACGCCCTTTAAAAAAGATAGGTGAGACACCAATTAATCATGTTAACAGTCACAGCTTCCAACTTGATGTTCCGTTCTTGAACTTTAAACAATTGTTTAATAAATCATAGTCGTGAAGCGTGCGAGCCTTCGATCACGACGAGAAGACAATGGCCGCAGCGAAAAGCACGTGCCAATTGGGCCAAGTTGGCCACAACCACAAACATTTGTCCGAATAATCGATGTGTCGCAAGAATCGTGTTAATCAGGCCGTGTTGGCTGTCAGTGACGAACGTTTGGTCCAACAATGGCACGGATGTCGGATGGAATGCAGCTTTCTGTCGCTTTTATTGATGCCGCGCGTAATGTGGGAAATGGGAGTGTTTATTTGTTTGTCGTGTAGTTTTCGTGTCCTCAATTGTGACGGACTCGTTTTATAACTGAATGTCTGTTTCTACATCACTTGGTTTAGTCATTTCCTATTAGCCGTATACTTTTTATTAAAGGAGATGTTTTATTTTGGACCACCACTATGTACGGTATATAGATAAAAAGGAAAAAAAATAGAAGATTTTCATAAAAATACTACTAATTAATTTGAATAAAAATACAAGCATATTTATAATTAATTATTTGAAACGTTTTTTAGTGAGATAACCCTTTATTAAAGTAGCCATGACACTTTTTATGACGTTTGATTGGCGACTTTGACAGTTCTATTTTCCCGTTGTGTTCGTGTCGAGTGTTGATTTGAGCTGATTGTGTTTATTTAATGGGCCGTATGTTCGGAAATCATGTTTTGTTTTTTTCGCAGTCATATGGTAGATAACATAAATACGATAGCCTTAGATACATGACACGTCAATCAAATGTCACTGTCAAAATCTTATTTCGCTTATTGCTGACCACCATATTTATTAGTAGTTGTGTTGCACTCCTTGGCCGAATTAAATTGAATGTGTATAAAAACTAAGCCAAAATATAGGACATTAAAATTAAAAACAGTTAACTATAGCGTAACTATACCTAGCATTAAGTGTACAATGTGCTCGCCCAAGCTCCATACGTTTCTGAAACATCTCGTTTGTAAGAGTATTTACAATAAGTTTCACGTGAACGTAATCTTGGGAAGAATGTTATTAAAACACTTAAAATTACAGCACCCATTAACAGTAAACCGTTTTTAGTTCTAACTAACTTCGTTAACAAACCTTCAAAACTAAAACATGTGTTGAGCACACGGACACATGGTGAGAATTTACAAAGCGCTAACATGAGAACTTAAGCGACGCGCTAACTTGTCGAAAGATTAATCTTCTACAAAAATAACTTACTGACACTTCCTGATTTTACACTTCCTTAAGTAGCCTGCCAGCAGGTCAAGCTACCCAAAATATCAACCTTGGATTTTAAAACTTTGGCGCTAAAGTTAAAAATCGATTCAAGTAATTTGATTTAATGTATGTAGTTAGTAGCTTGATGTGCTGGTGTCTGCATTATAAACGTTAATGTTACTAAGAAAAATATGGTTGGTGATGGTGGTTGTGGTTTTGTGGTAGCAAGTGCTATTTTAATACCACGCTGAAATTCTTAGGAGCCGAGCAGATAGAAAAACAGAATGAGTGCTAAGTGAAATGATGTAATAGTTTGGCAGGCGATGCAATGCGACAGAGTGGGAAGAGAATAAGAAATATAAACACTTAAAATATTGGTATTTCTATGAAAAAATGCTTGGCTAAGTTCACAGTTAGTTTGTGGGAGTGAGTCAAGAGTATGGAGGCATTTTTTGTGGAATTGTATGACACAAAAAATGGTGAACGTATTTCAATGGGCATGCACATGCAGGAATTTTAGTTTTTTGATTCCTTGGTAAAGTTGTTAAATAAGTCTCAGTACTTTTTCTCTTTCATTGTTCTTTCTTCCAGTGACAAATTTTACTTCGATTAGTTTTAATTCTGTGATTTCTAAAATACATATGTATATTAATTTCTGTAAATGCAAGTTTTTTTTTTATATTAAGTCTCCACTCAATTATTCAATTTGTATTTCTTTCTCTATAACATCTGGTTAACTGGCGTTAACATACCAACATTTAGCACATAGATCTAGTGTTGCGATAATATTTAATTAGAAAATCGATACATATGTGCGGACTCACCTATGAATCGTTGTACGAAATAAATCGATTCACAAATAATGTATCGATTTAATTCGTAATTCGATTCACTGTAATCCAAAACATTAATCGAATAGTTGAGTAGGTTTGTAGTTCAGTGAAAGATCATTAGTTTATAATACACGAGAAGATAATGGATGAGTAGTAATTTGTGTTACATTTACGCTTTTTACGCTTGAGGCGAGATTTAATATAAACTGTTGTGAGTATGTGAATGTAATTTAATCTATGGGGTCAGTGAGTCACATAACGAAATATCCGGGAATCATTTGGGGGTCGCAGTTTCTTTGAAATTATAGGAGTCTTCAAATAAAATCAAAGGCTTCATAGTTTCAGTGGTTGATTGTGAGATTTTGTTTTTCTGGTGAAAATGAATGAATGATGTCGACCGATTTCTGCCACGGCGACCACTTCGACTCCTAGCCGATGATTTGGCGCTCATGCGCCCGAAGATGGCTTATATAGCCTATCTTATCTTGCTTATCTTGGTAGGTAAGTAGACATACTGAAATTCAAGTTCAGTAGCGAAGGTAAGGGAAAGGGGTCATGAAATATATTTTGACACTTAGGGGCAGTGCTATGAAAAAAGTTGAAAAACACTTGCCCGTATAGGCTTTAATCGACTACGAATTTCAGCATCATTATTTAGTGTTCACACTCGTTTAATTAAATCTTACTCTATTTATTAATAACTACACCATTTGCAATAGCTACCTACAAAAAAAAAACATTGCGTTACTTGAAAAAACTCATACATTTCTATTAAAAATATACTACCTATACATCTTTCAAAATGAAGTAGGTATCTATTCGTGTCGCTTTTCTTCTGTGGCGTGTGTATACACGCAGTGGATTTTGAAGCGATTTCGGCATTATTTTTAAATTATTCCGGAAGGTGTACAGTCATATTATTATAAAGACATCTCGACGTTTTGACAAGTCGTAAAAACAGGGACGAATTTATAATACATATTTGATAAGCGATCCACCATCAGTCATCGATATTCGCGGCAGCGCGGGCGCAGCACTGGCTTTCTCCGGCGCGTCCATTAGTTAAGCAATCAGTAATGTCGCGATAATAATGTTTAAACAGATATTTAAGAAAGTTTTTTTTGTAGTGCTATGTTTTAGTTTAGTTTCTACCTCAATTTAACTGTTTTATGTATCCGTAAAGATAATCTTGTTAATAAAAGTCACTCACTCAGTACAAAGCAAACACCACTTTTATCTCAATCAACTACTCTAGAGTCGGACCTGTTTATATGTATTTAACATTAAAGAAGTGATACTATATATGTGAATGTAAAAACGCTAATTACTGTAAGTAGATGAAAGATGCTATGGCTAGAAATCGGATGGCTATAGAACACACACACAGTTCTTCTTCTACGGCTACTGCTGAATGAAGGCCTCCCCCAAGGCATTCCACGATGACCGGTCTTGTGCTGCCCGCATCCATCGGCTTCCCGCAACCTTTACTAGGTCACCGGTTCAGCTTGTTGGGATTCTCCCTACGCTGCGTCTTTCGGTACGTGGCCGAACCTTACTGCCCCATCGACCATAACTTGTCCAAAAAAGTCTAGGACACTTTTATTTTCGCAGGCCTAAGATATTATTGTGCCGTCCGCCCTTCGGGCTGATGCGACGCTGGAGTGCCGCCCCAGAAATGGGGAGAGGGCACAGGGACAATTTGTACTCCTGTACAAATTGTCCCTGTGCCCTCTCCCCATTTCAAGAAGCGGCTGCGGTGATATGACAGCGCATCGCCCACACACGTGGGGGGCTGGATATGTCCGCAGCCGTCTCCTGACGCTTCGGCGGTCGGTGGGGCCATGGGTGGTTGGTAACTCGTAGAACCGATGGCCGATGTGGCAAACCCAGCCACATCGGCCATCGGTTCAACGAGTTATGTGCCCCGCCCACTGCCACTTAATTTTAGCGACTCGAAGAGCCGGTGACTTTGGTTCTTCTGCGGATTTCCTCACTTCTGATTCGATCGCGCAGAGAAACTCCTAGCATAGCACACACAGTAGGTATGGGATTTTCTTCCATACTTAAGTGTGAAGATAATGATATTCTGTGCCGACCTTAAGTTAATTGTGATAAGGACGAGAGAAAAGAATCCTCAGTTAGGTAATCCTTCTAATAATATTATAAATGCGGAATTTTCTAGGAATGTATGTATGAATGTATGATAAAGATAAGATTAATATAAATTTATTTGCTTAAACATGCGGATGAATGGATGTTTGTTACTCTTCGGCTTTAGATGAAATTCGGCACACGGAGAATATTTTATCCCGATATTCGAAGGTTCGAAACCTACGCTGGTAAAACTATGGTAAGCATCTATCATAAAATAGTCTCTAAGATAGAGAATTAACACATGTAGTGGTACTGACTTCACACGAATTCTATATCTCGCAAGCAGAGTTTACCGCGCAACTAGCATACATACAACTTCCCAAAATGAACCGTTTGTGCCCACCAGACATAATACCCGTCTGGTTGGAGGATCCTTCCTTTCCTATAAAGGATGAGTGAACTTTACTCTCTGTTCCTCATGCCTCACACAGACGCTTAATTTGAACTCCAACTAAATATACACTACCCTAAAACGAATCTATCACCAAACAACGTGGTAGACATTTCATTTGTCAATGTTCGAAATATCTTCTAAGAATAGGCCACACGTTTCTCTTGAAATAAAACTCATTTCCGTTCGGGAGCAAAGGTCAGATAGCATACTAGTTCGGGAGCAAAGGTTGGGTAACAAACTAGGGTTGAAATCAGAAACATGCTATTTTGTGGAGCTGACAATGATAATAATGGAATAGCACTGATACGATATCTGACTGATAAGGATATAAAGGATAAGTTGTATTATAAATATATGTCTATTTTTATATATAAATATATGTCTAATTTTTTACCGCTGGGCGTAGCTAGTATAGTAATACTAGCTACGCCCAGCGGTTTCTCCCTCGTAAGTAGTATTAGTACGATTATTTATTTAAAAACAATTGTACATATGGTTATAAAATATATAGATAAAAACCTATTCTCAAGCCTAACGAATGTATACCTATACATACGTAATTTCATTAAAATCGGTTCAGCCATTTTGGGGAGTTCGAGGACAAACACTGTGACAGGGAATTTTATATGTATGTTAGAATGCGGAAGTAACTTTGTTTGTTACCTTTTCACGCTTAAATCATTGGAACCGATCATCCTAACTTTTTGCATACACGGCTATGGGTACAGAAATTAACATAGGGTACCTGCCTTCAAACCCGAAAAAAGTGCTGTTCCTGAGGAGAACAACAATAAAATTATTGTGTTAATAGTTGCATAACGTGTCTTTGGAATTATGATTGAATTGTCAGATTATTTCAAAAAGGCTGTAACATTAGAAATGGTTCGAATGAAAGAGTTAGAAGAGCCACCAGTCAATTCTATTACAATATAACCATGACAACTTAGGTACAGTAAGCTTAAAGTAAGATGCCATTCCACCTGAAACTAGGATTGATATCGTTGACAGCTCACACATTTCACCTTTCACCTCACCAAGTTTTCACGACCGTTATTAATATGGTCGTGATAACTTGTACTATTACAAACTACTATTAAAATTGACCAAAGTTTAGGCACAGCTTTAGAAAGTAAATCAAACGTTTACAGACAAAAGAATGCAAACGTACAAATGTATGAATCCTTTTAAGTTATTCAGAAATATTTGTCTCTTAGTAGATAAGGTTGGCACAAGCATACTAGGCATTTTATCCTTTACCGTGGATTCTTTAGCAAACACAAATCGCATATGGCAAAAAGCCAGAGCGGTGACAACTAGTTAACGACAACCATACAAATGTAGCTTTTGTAGAAATTCTAAGTCACGACCCCAAACACAAAAACTAACTTAGCAACATCGCCAATCAGGATGTCATTGACATTATGACCAAAAACAGTAATTATGATGTCATAAGTTCTACCCACTTCATAACTAATAAAAAACTTGAATATAACCAACTACATGACCATAAAAGAATAATCTGTAATAAAGTAGATACTTAAAACTTCGAAGTATCAAGTGCACTTATCAAAAGTAAAAACGGATGTGAGCGCCCATGCTACTTCCCGTATGATCTCAGACATATGTAATCAGTGTTCCAATAGTTACCGATCAATCGGAAATATCTGACTGAGAGCTTAGGTAATAGGTAACTGTCATATCTTTCTATGGAAAAAGTACAGTGTTTAATTTAGTTAAAGAAGGTAGGTAGGTACCAAGACATTTAAGTTTATCAGGACCAAGTTTGCCTTTAGGGACACCGCTTTTTCTCACCTCTTTTCGGTTTTCATGGAGATATTTACTAATAATATTATTAATACATTAAATGTGTTCACAATATGTCAGCCAACATAACTAGTATGATAAACAATACTATACCAAGAAATAGTAGAGTTAAAACCAACTAAGCTGAAAATTAATGGCACTTATGCAGTTCATACAGACACTAAGCCGTTGGACGCAATACAAACCTCAATAGGCGGAGGTCTTATAAACAATGTCATCGTTTATAGTCTATTAAAGTTAGCTATAAACGAAAGTTTTGAGGTGAACTACTATAAACTGTGTCAGAATTGTTCTAACACTTACTTTTTGCTATTGTACTTGTTTTCGCTCGCCACCCATTTAACCTTTCCGAGTCAGCGAAAATTGTATATTGACGCTGTTGGCGGAAACGATATTTGTTATTGAATGATTCAATTTGATTTATTTGCTGAGCTGATTTTTAAACTGGCATAATATCACGTACACGCAGAATTGAACAAAGTTTTTCTGCTATTTCAATTCAATTTTGAACACTGTATAATATTGTTATTGTATGTTATTTAATGATACAGAGAATGGCATCTTTGATCATTACAATATGCAGAAGCAACTAAACTTGAAAATTGCCCATATGATGTCTCATGGTGCAAAGGATAAATTATTATTAATTTAGATATTTATTATGTGTTTCAGCCTATATTGTCCTACGGGAGGGTAAAATCTTATTTTATAAATTATTTGACGCTGTTCTGCGGCATATAAATGAAATTGTCATAACGCGGTAAAATTTACATTTTTATCTGTCAGTGATTCTATATGTCGTTCTTTGGTCATAAAGCTTACTTAAACTATTCTGGCCGATGATTCAATTTAATTATCATAATCAGCAACCTCCCGCGGTTTCAATAGAATATATCATACGGTCCTTTCTATTTTTAATCAAAAATAACAGATATACCAGAATAAACCAAGATCACAATATTAGAAGAAATAGATGGCGCATTACAATTTGGACACGAAATATTCTATAATGTTTTGAATAGTAATGATCAGTTCCAGCTTTGTAGTATTTTTAGTAACATTACAGAAAACGCTTCACTAAATGTAAAAGTTGTGTAACACCTAGAACTCGATTAGCTCGTGAAGAGCGTACTAAACCTGATGAAAAATGTTATAAGTAGTTTATACTCGTAATAACCGAAACTTGATAATGATGAAAAATTACATAATGTGTATTGTTAGATATTCGTTTAGAAAATAAAAGTGTTTAATGAGGAATTAAACGGTAATGGTAGAAAATGACTGTGTAAACGTGCGTACAGTGTACTCACGCAATGGACAATAATTTTTTACATAATTATATTTGCCACCCGTCAACGGTTGATATAATACTACACAATAGAAAATTCAATAACATTTCAAAATTGCTAAGACGATATATAAAAAATTATTTCCGAAATCCATCGAAATTTCCAGACAAGATTTACTGAACAAAAGTATTTGTGTACTTTAGGAACTTTAATAAAGATTGCTAATTGGTAGCTCTGGACAGAGAGATGTAGGTAGATTAAGAACTTCTGCCCAGTAGTGGGACATAAATGGGCAAGCAATACAAAAGTATAAATAAGTTTTAGGATCATACTTAAATAGAGTATGGATCGAACTTATATATATTATAATCATATTCATTTTATGAGGATATCTTCGATGACGATGATTAGTTTTTTTTTTAAATAAACTCAAAATATATACTATGTAGCGGCAGACTATATTTGGCTTTGAAATTTATTAGTCAAGTTTTATTCTAATCATAAAACCTGTTTTTGGTTTTTATAGGAGTTGGGTCCGCTCATATTTATTAGAGCCAGAAATAGCAAACGGCATTAATAAACTTTTTATAAATTGTCTTTGGATTTTTAACTTAGCATGATTTAAACAATAAATTATGTTAATTCCATTTAAAGTGTCTTCAATATCACCAAAAAATAAACAAGTGTTGTTTCCAAAATCTTTTTGCTAAAATCGCTGTGATTTTAGCAAAAAAATTTTGGAAACATAATATTGTTAATTGAATAACCAAGCCGTGTATTTCTGTAGTTATAAAATTTTGGTTGAAACATAAAATAAAATTCATAACGTTGCCTGAATTATCTTGTAGATCCACGTCGGAGATGGCGCAGACGGCAGACTGAGATATCTTCTCGAGATAACGATATTCTTGAGCTTATAATACTGTTAGAGAAAACATTTTCACGTGATTAAGAATACCAATTTTGCTTTAATTGGCTTTTTGTACTGTATAGACAAAAGATCCGTTAAAGCATTTCCAAATTAATGTGTGCTAAACTTAAAAAAACCTTATTTTGAATAGTAAATACCGCTGTAATCATAATAATTTTTTTTCGAAAGTCGTGTAAAAACCGGAAAAAGTTTTAAATCTGACTCCAAGCTACCGTTACCGCTATCTATTGACTGGCCACTAACAGGTTTAGCAGCCAGCCCATCGTAATCGTCATCAATATTTACCTTCTCATCGAGTTGAGGTCAAGTCCTTTTTTAAGAAGTTCTCCGTAAGAATGTTTTATAACTTTCAGTCCAGTGAAAGTATCCTCGGCGTCTTCTCCTTTACAGTCTAGTGCACTCAATTCACTAATCACTTCACTGTTGGAACACCATTGATCTTTTGAACATAACACTATACTTTTATTTATAATGACATCACCTGAACTGATCTTCGATTTGGTTACGAGATTATCGAAATTATAGCGAGATGTCACGAGAGCGGGCGGGTTTGAAGTGCGCGTGCGGCCGCATCGCAGCACTGCGCGGTAGTCAGTGAGCGGTGCGGTCTGCGCGGGCGCGGACTTCGCGCTTGTATTTGGAATGCAATCTCCCTCGCTCTCTCAGGCATGCTCACGTTTTCTCCTATACGCCAGTTCGTCTCGTTTCCTCGCCGTTATGAATGGTTGTTATGCTATGCATTTGTGCCCAATAACTCCGTATGCTGGTATTTTTGCCCTTTTTTGCCTGTCCTAGTCCCTGAGACGGCTCATTGTTTATTATTTTGACCTTTTGTCGTTCACCAGTTTGTTTCCTTTGAATGATCTTTTAATTTGTTTTGTTAAGCGGACGCTTTGGTAGTTTTATTTTTGTAATCAGTTACAATGAGGCTTGTTAAAGCAAAATTCTTGGCCAAACAAGATGTTAGGTTGCAAGTTTGCCGGCGAGTCACGATTTTGATACCGTTATGATACACACAAATGAAAAGCATTCCAATTCAAAGGAGCGATGGAGCTGAAGTCATTAAGAAACCAAATCAGTGTGAAACATTTTCATCTAGAATGTAACCAAAGGAATTTGAAATGCGTTTGTAACTTTGAATTTATGTTCTGATCAGATTCAAACGGGTCTAGATATTTCCTCATTCTAAAGCATTCCAAATGCTGTTGCGTTATCGAATATTTCTAGGAATATTATTGATAGGTTTCGAGCCACATATGCTTTAGATATTGTATATAACGAGTGTACTTAAAACAAACACCACAAGTCAAGACAATTATACTATATCGGGGCTTACAGGCTTACTGCAGCCACAATTTGAAGAGTTAAAGGTAAGTCTTAAAATCCAAGGGAACATAAAAGCGATGTACTAAGAAACTCTAACGATCGATCGTAATCTAAGTTCTGGTACATTTGCGCAAACACAGCTAAGAAACGAAGGAAGTTGCACATGCGCACAAGACGGCATCCTATGGCGGATGAATCTTCCTTAAGAAACAAAGTTATAGTTACTTTGTTTCAGTTTTCATTGTTGCTACGCTGATCTTGTAATTATATCTATTTGGGTCGTTCTTATCTTTGGATGACTTGAAAGTGTAGTTTCCTGAAGAGAATTAAGATCGTATATACTCGTTTGTCGAAATTAATATTAGGTACTACATATTACAAAAAAATCGGTTTTCATCTTATCGGAATATAGGCTTTATTAGGTAAAGAAAACCATTCATGAAAACTTATTTGGAATATACTAAATGGTGCCTTTGATAATAATGTTACCTAAGAGAAAGAACACGCAATACAAAATAAGACATACAAATATCAAAACATGGTCAGGCATCTTAGGATTATGTAAATGAAACTAATATATGGACAAAATGTATTGTGTACATTACTGAAGCCTTTGTAGGAATAAAGAATGTATGTCAAACGATAGATTCAAATTATATTTTGACATTTTAAAAGGATGACGATATTAACGAAATGTTTTTCAATTTGAATTTTAGAATTAGATGCTTCTAGATATTGCTTTACTAAATAATTTCTAACTAATATTATTTGATACTGAAGAAACTTCTGCGTTCACAGGTCTCATGAATGTGTGTCAACACATCAAGGGTTTGTGATTTTAATTGTGGTTTCTAATCTGTGGTATATGAAGAGTAGTGGTGGTTCAAGGGCAATGGCGGCGATTTATGAGTTGTGGGGTCGTAGGTGGGAACTCAGACATGCATTTTATTTTACATACATCATCACCACTGCTCTTAAAACGCCGAAGGAAAATATCGTGAGAAGACCAGCGTGTGGAAGAAACAAAAATTTTACGGACTTTCAGGTAGGTGACATCGACCAACTCACACTGAGCCTCTCTCAGGCGGATTACGGTCCAATTCATCTCACCGAGAAGAGCCTTGTGTTAAAGCAGTGTGACCAAAATTCCCACAGTAAGAATGTTTGTTTTCAGATACCGATCCATGAACAAACCATCTGATTTTTCTTCACTAGTTTCTTCTATCGTCATTATTTTTTTTTGTTTTTAAATTATAAACTAGCGCTTGACCGCAATCCCGCCTTTATTAAGAGCCTATTCACTCTCGCCTTGAAAGACTCTCAAATTGTAATCCGACGGAAACACCACCGCTGGCAAATTGTTCCAGTCCCGCGATGTACGCGGTATAAAGGAGGAGGCGAAACGCTTCGTCCGGATAGTAGTGGTGTTAACAACGTAAGGGTGGAAACTAGCCGTACGACGGGTCGTCCGATGGTGGAACGGAGATGAAGGAATTAAATCATGCAATTCCCTCGCACACTCCCCAAAATGCATCCTATAGAACACCGAACCACCATTCATGAATCACCGAATGACCATTTCATTTGGTTCTCATCTACAGACTGTCTAAAGAAGTTCATTCTAATTTTTTTTTTAAAGTTTAGTAGCAGATAAGCCCTGGCTACTTCATTTCTTTCCACATATTTTTACTTTCGATCGTATCGAGAAGTAAATTATATACACATTAGCTGTATATTTGCATAATATCACAATACTCGATCTAAATATAAGTAGATCGTATCACCGTCCTTCATATGTCTAACAAGATTTTAATTGCCTGTCAAATGAAGTGTTACCTACTTACCTACATACATTAATGAGAGATAGAAAAAAATGTATATATATGGAGGTCGATTGATTTGCAACTAAACATAAACGCTGAACTTTATGATAGCTTCCGAGGAAAGTTTGGATTGGAATATTAAGGGATTTGTTATATGTCCCCCGCTCCTGCTCAGGATGGTTACACGACTGGACAAGACATCGAGACTTCTTTATTGATGTGTGAAACCTTTAGCAATAAATTCTTGAAACGATGGTGACAACCGTATCAAAATCTGAAATAGCGAGGTAGCATGACACGAAAATTGAGTTATATGAGGGATATTGTTAAATATGTAATGAAAAATGAGTCTACTCAACTATGAAAAAGTGCAATGAATTTTCTTGAACTGTCAAAATAAAACTCATTGCTACTATTTGTCTGTAGCGCAATTACCCTGCTGATGAAGGTTACGAGAATTATAAACAAGATGTGGGAAAAATCAGACCGGGCGTTGTTGCAAGGCTAGCGGAACGTCTACTTCCAGCAGTGGACGTCTTGCAGCAGACGATGACCAACTTGGATTGGTCTAAGATTGTCAACATTGATTGTGATTAATACTGATTCATGTTCGGTTATGAAATCTTGTTCATTTACTCACGCTCTGGTATTTGAAAGATCGATTATTTGTCGTGTTTATAATTGTTTACAATCTGTTAATGTTCAACAATTTGATGATTGATCAATAAAAAATTGTAAGCAGAAAATTGCGTAGTGAATGATGTTGCATTTATTAGTTTTTAATGCTTTGACAGCCGTATCTGACGCTAATGAGATTGGTTGCAATTTTTCCACGTAGATATTATAATGGGTTGACCTATAGAACATGGTAGTCTTGGTTGGCCTTATTTTTTTAGGGACAAAATGAACTGGTATAAAAAAATTATGTGGCAATACGGCCACAGACAGTACTTAACAGACTGTAGTTAGTACGGTACAGACGAAAGCTACTACATTCTGCCATATTTCTTTATTAAATCAACTTTATCGCTAAATCATAAAGGCTCCAGATTGATTGGGAATATTTCACAGTTTAGGATAGCTTGACCTGTCGTCCGTACATTACAAGTTGACAGTTATGCTGAAGAGTATTTCGACGCCATATCTGTGCCCAGCAGTGGGACGTTAAAAGGTTGATGATGATGATGATATTTTACTGTATTTTTCTGGCGAATTTTCTGTTCTGTAATATTAACAGTTTGTTGATTTATTTAATATTTGACGTGTCACATAAACTATTCCTATAAAAGTATTGAGCGACAGAAAATATCGATTAAATATGAGTATAGTTAACTACTTATCCGTTGTAACCTTTTGAATTTGTGCTGGCCTAGCGTAGTACGGAGTTTCCATACACTAAGAGGTCAGCTTATACTGGATTCTGATCCTCAACTAGTAAGATACAAGCTGAAACATAACGTGCTTATTACTAAACGAACGCTGCTACAGTTCCTTTAATTTGTAAAAACAGACAATAAAATATTATCACCACAAGCACAATAGCAAGTCCGAAACAACTGCAGTAAAAACAAAACATCAACTTTGTCACGCGATATTCAATAAAAGTGTCGGATTTCGAGCGACGGGTATTTGTACTGACGAATAGAAAACTTGAGACCGACAGATGACATTGAAATTGACGATATGCCTATCTAATTTTTACAGCAAAATTGTTGAAATATGAATTAGTTTTACTTGAACTTGTAGTTACATTCCAAGTTTAAAAATAATGTTATGTACAGACGACAGCACATCAAGCTACTACAATCTCTCAGTTTTCCTTAATTGATTTTCAACTTTATCTCTAAAGCATTAAGGCACAAGGTTGATTGTGAATATCTGACAGTTTGGGGTAGCTTGACCTGCTGTCGTCGGTACAAGTCTATAAAGTACTAATAAAAACAATTAGAGGGCATCAAATACATCCGCGCCCATCAAACGTGCCCAAAAGGCTGGCAACATTGCCACGTTGTATGGCGATGCTGATACTTTGGCCAAAATAGCCCAGCTCTGGTCACGTGAAGAGTCGAATAAACGCTTGGCGATGACACGAAATAGCAGGTGTATTCCAAGTTAATTTGATTTTGATGATAGTGAATGAAAAAGTAAGATAGACAAAAATGATAATAACGTTTTTAAACAGATAACTGAAAAGTTGTATAGAAATCAGCTGTCATCTGATAAAAAACTGAGGAAAAAATATATTCTTCAATCAATCAATTCATTTTATTCTCATTCTGGGTAGAATGACGATATAGTGAGGAAAGTTTTGAGTATGAACGTCGATGGTTACAAAAATTGGAGAAGACCATATGATTGATGAATGGATATTCACCCATATAATACATCTAATCAATTGTGAGAATGATGATATGGTTAGAAATGGGGTGAGTGACTACCCTGATGACGACTGGAGAAGAATATAATTATAATTATAAACTAGTGCTTGACGGCAATCCCGCCTGATGGTAAGCAGTGATGCGATCGTTGATGGTAAAGCGCGCTAGCTGTGGTGCTAGTTTATTAAGAGCCTATTCACTCTATCATCGAAGACACTTAAATTGTATTCACACGGAAACACCGCCGCTGGTAAATTGTTCCAGTCCCACGATGTACGATGTTTAAAAGACGAGGCGAAACGCTTCGTCTAGATCGTAGTGGTATCAACAATGCAACGTAAGGGCGGACCGCCGTATGACGAGCCGTACTAAGATGGAAGAATTAAGTCATGCAATTCCCTCGCACACTCTCCAAAAAACAACTATAGGTTGTTTGAACACCGACAGGCTGACTTTTTAATTTGTTTAATATTTTCAATGTTATGAATCCGTTCGCATGTTGTTTAGTAATTTTGAACATATCGATAATAACAACAGTATTATTGCTGTCACTTAAGATTAATTTGAGCCCTGTAGGCTTTAGAAAAAAAAAACCTTGGGCACGCAAGATGTGGCGTCCGTGTTGTGAATCATTTAGACTGTGCTTCCGGCACGACACGGAGACGTACAAATTAGGAGCTAGCTGATCTGTGACACGGTTTCGGGTGACAAGATGACACCTTAAATACTGTCAAGCGATTAGAGGCTTTTCCTTCCTGTCATCTACGACTTTATATTTGAATTTCGAAGAACATTGATACCAAACCAAACACATGGGCGTTGGAGCAATCAGCACCCTAATCGGCGAACACATTTTTGTCAAATGATGGCGACTAGTTGGGATCGTTTGGACCGAACGGACCAATGGGCGGGCCGAACGAGCCCAACTGATGCCACTAGTCGCAATCATTTGACAAAAATGTGTTCGCCGATTAGGGGGCAGAGCTCTCAAAATTTGACATTTATATGCGATTTCAGCAACAAGTGGTGATTTGGTTAAAGCCTTCTTAAATATATTTATGACTGTTTTAGTTGTAGCGCGCTATATGGAGCTTAAAATTGTTTTCAAGACCACCATTAATGTTTAATGAGACAGTCCCGCAATTTTACACACTAAGACATGAATGTTACCAGCAGACTAGCAATAAACCATGTAATTACATGTCTTGTTCGCCGTAACACCGCAGATCCGTTAGAAATTCCAATAACAGTAAAACAAACTTTTATAGCTAAATTTACAGTAGAAACCGTCAGTTATGTAGTTAACCGAGAATTAAAGTATTAACTTCCAATTAAGGAGTGAAGGGTCACCAGTCAATTTGTCACTCAGTTGGGTTCCCTTCGGATAGCCATATGTTACTCAATTGACGAAGTGAATGCCCTTATGATGGTAATTCTTCGCTTCATCGTAGGAACTCGTAAGAGTTAACTCCTACTGGTTTTAACCAGTTGGATTTTTTAACTGGACGTCTTCATTACGGGTGCTTGAGTGTTTGAATTTAGCAAGCGTATAGTTTTTTAAATTAGCTTGCTTTTTAAACCAGCTTTTGTTAAAGGTAATCCTTTATCAAAAGCTGGTTTAAAACTAACTTTAACCAATTTTAACTTTTAGATACTAATGTATCTCAAATATAAGTATAGTAAAATTGATTGTTTGGGCTTGTAACGTTAACTGAACTCTATTATGTAGAAATTAAAGTTATTTTTCTTTTCATTAATTCATACAGTACACTTCCTTCTCTATAAGAGGAGACTTGTGCCCAGCAGTGGGACGATAAAAAGGTTGATTATGATGATGATACAGTACACACATTTTTTGTAAATATGTCGCGATGTTACGATAAGCGGTAATTTTACATTTATACCTGAAGATTAAGGAATCTTCAGGTATAAATGTAAAGTTAACGCCTTTGGGTATTGGTTTAGGACAGTATCCTTTTGAATACGAAAATATATCTATGTTTTATGAGGCTGTCGAGACTACACATAAAACCTATTGGTCTCACTCATAACGACTGCTAGACGGCTATTCTCTTTAGTCTTTCCTTCCTCTTGATATTCCATCCAAACGTTGTCTGTAAAAGGTCGCCCTTAGAGACAAGACCGTCCATTGTGTCACCTTTTATAAAAATCTTCCTATTTATGTTCTTTAATTTATATGGCGTACATACTAAAGAGTATTTTATTGTAAATTTTTATAATATTCGTAAAATAAGGATTGTTACAAGATGGACCGATGACCCGGTGGAGGTCGAGGTAAGTCGATGGAAGCGGGCAGCACAAGACCACCCATTGTGGAAAGGCTTGGGGGAGGCCTTTGTCCAGCAGTGGACTTCCATAGGCTGAAGAAGAAGAAGAAAGAGAAGCACCGTTACAACCAAGTTATACATAACGTAAACATTAAACGAGCATTCAGACCAAGAAATCAATTTAAGCAGAATAAAAACAGGGCAAAGTTACCGCAAACGTGTGTTTTTTCGAGTAGGCCAATCAGGTACGAAAATTAACGTGGTATGGTTTACTCACGAGTCACGACATGACGGTCAGTTTGTACACACTTCATGTTTACTTAGTGCAATGAAAACTTGCCAGAGCTAGCGAAACTTCGCGGACGTACGGACTAAGCTTGATGGATGTAACAGAAATGAAATAATAGGGATGTGAAAATCAAAAAAATAATTAGTCCGTCTTATAGATAAAAAAAAAATGACCCTTATTTTTTATTTTGTCGAAATCACCAAAAACTACTGAGATATAGAGTATAGTTACGGAGTGGGGGCTAATTACGTCACGCCGTGGTATTTTGTACCACGGTGTGACGTCATGCGACATTTTAAATCAATTGTCGCCATGTTTCTCGCGTGTAATCGCGTCTAAACTGTCTGGAGTATCTAAAGGAGATGTTTCATTTTGGGCCATCACTATGTACGCTATATAGATAAAAAGGAAAAAAAATAAAAGATTTTCATAAAAATACCTACTACTAAATTAATTTGAATAGAAATACAAGTATTTATTTTAAACGTTTTTTAGTCAGATAACCCTTTATTAAGGTAGCCATGACAGTGGTTATGACGTTTGACGGTTTGATAAATTGGCGACTTTGACAGTTCTAATTTCCCGTTGTGTTCGTTTCGAGTGTTGATTTGAGTTGATTGTGTTTATTTAATGTGCCGTATGTTCGGAATTCATGTTTTGTTTTTTTCGCAGTCATATGGTAGATAATATAGATACGATAGCCTTAGATACATGACACGTCAATCAAATGTCACTGTCAAAATCTTATTTAGCTTATTGCTGACCACCATATTTATTAGTAGTTGTGTTGCACTCCTTGGCCGAGTTAAATTAAAACTGTATAAAAACTAAGCCAAAATATAGGAAATTAACATTAAAAACAGTTAACAATGTGCTGGCCCAGGCTCCATACATTTCTGAAACATCTCCTTTGACAAGATTAAACTAAAATGTTATCATCCATCCTTTTCTTAATGACATAAAAAAAATCACTTAAATTAAAATTAGTTTGTGAATAAAGAAAACCGGCGCCATTGTTGTAACTGTTGTGAGTAATCCAACTCAAAATGCGAAAGTGAGTCTTTCAGGGTCAATCCAATTTTGATGACGAATGTTATGACTGGCTAAAATCTACTTTTTTAAACATATAGTTTGTGTTGACATGAGTGAACAAAAAGTTGATGGCTTTTGGCAGAGGAAAATTAGTTCCTTGAAGTAGATAGATTCATAAAGCCGCGAGTGTCACACATCACGCTAAATATAACCAGCATAAGCCGACTTCTTGGTGACTACCGGGAAGAGGTCTTACAGAAAAGTAAGGAAGAAAAAGACATGTTGCGTCCACCACAAATAAGACCAGAAGGAGAAGCTGACTTCTGATTGTAAGAAAAACCTACGCAATGCAAGGTCAATTAAACTTGGAAATGTATAGGTAGAGAGGTGTGCAAAGAGGCTAATTGGCAACCCCGTGTTCCAGTCTTTGGGATCCGTTTTGATTTGGTCTAAAACGGTCTCCAAAGCCCAGGCAAAGAGTAGCCTGCCGTAGTATTATAGGATGCATTTTGGAGAGTGTGCGAAGGGATTGCATGACTTGATTCCCTCATCTCCGTTCCATCATCAGACGACCCGTGATACGGCGAGTACTTCTCCACCCTTACGTTGTTAACACCACTACGATCCGGACGAACTAACTGATAGCTAACGTAATTCGGTGCTAAATTGTCACTTTCGTATTAAAAACTTTGTCTAAATCTAAATAAAGTTGGAATTGTTGGATTGAGTTGGTTGTAAGTATTTGTATTTCCAACTTTATTTAGATTTAGACAAAGTTCTTAATATGAAGTTTAGGCTAGAAATAAGGTTAGTTTTGTATATTGTAATTAAGGAATAAGTTCTACTACTCGTTCAACGCCTCGTTTAACACAGAATAATATTGTGCTTAATATTTTGGACAAAGTATGTCGAGACCACAAACCGTTAAGATACGGTAGCATCTTCGGATAATAATGTTTTCACTTTCATAATTGTTTTTTGCTGTGGTGACTCGTCGTCATGGTTGGAGTATGTTTTGTTTTGACTGTCTGGCACGAATATTTTGATGATTTCATGTATATTGATAGTGCGCAGAGCTGCACATCCCCACATTATTTTTATTTAAACAAATATCAACTCAGAAAAATAATTTTATTTGTTAACCCAGGTAAATAGGTACAGAACTATTTACCTGTCTTAACAAATAAAATTATTTGATTTGATTTACCATAGAATAGTTTATATCTTGAATCAAAAACCGTTACATTTTATGTTTCATTTTACATTTTTTATTTTATTACCCTGATTCCTAAACTAGATGCGGAATTATGGTGTGAAAATTAGGGAAGAAATGCCGCGTTACGCGTACTCCAACACCGTTAACGAGTGGAATAAGACATCTCAAGCTTACTTATTAAGATTTCTGTGGTTTTGCCATTCAACAATATTATAAACGACCTTAGTAAAATTACAGCAATTCCTTGCAAAATATAGACGTCCTATAAGTATTTTGTGGCCTTGCCCATTTCTGAGTGTCACGTTTTTTACCATATTTCTGTATGCATTTGTAATTTCCTTAATAATATTATTCTTTAATGACAACTAAACGTACAAAGAAACGTTTATTGAGCAGTTCCACATGGCTAACAATGTAAAGTAAATTATAAAGCGACCGTGAACGCAAGGTTCACAAATAAAGTGCAAGTAAAGTACTGACAGTAGTAACTTGGCCATAACAAATTATATTGTATGACAATTCACAAATTTGGAATAGTTTCTTTATGCATTAAAACCCTATTAATATTATAAATGCGAAACTGTGTGAGTGTTACTCTTTTACTCAAAAAATATGGAACGGATTTGGATACTAATTTGGCACACAGATAGTTTATAACCAGAAATAACACATATTTAGTATACTTCTTATGCTGATGTTCTTAAGGATCGACACTTATGCGGGTGAAACCACGTGGTGGCAGAAGTTACCACCCACCAGACAAAGTCTTGCAGCCAAGCGATTCGTCGTTTCCCGGCATGATGTCTCCGTACGGAGGACGGGTCTGAGCAGTTGTGTTGCGATGTGTGTCGGGTACGATGCACCAAATGTTCTTGTGTCGAGGGTTTGGTCGTGGAGAGTCTCCAGATCAATCTCCCTCTGGCGCAGCATCGTTGGTCGTGTTGTTGGGTTTAATATTGCATCACTTCGCTCAACTGCCGTTTTCCTCCTAAACACTCTTTTTTTTTTGAGTGAATAGGCTTAATAAACTAGCGCGCTTTACCATCAACGATTGCATCTCAGCTTACCATTAGGCGGGATTGCGATGAAGCACTAGTTAGTAGTAGCTTAAGCTGAGAGATTGAACCACGTGAATGTTGTTTTTAAGCTGCAAGACTCTTCAAACTCTGGTCTGCTGATGATAAAGCCCCAACCTAAAATGAACTGAACCTGAATGAAACCTAATATGACACTTTCTCTATTTTCTAAAACCTCCAACTCTTTTTTTAGCAGAAAACGTTATGGTGTCTTTAAAATTAGAGTTATAAATCGTATAAATGTACGGTTATAAATGGTATATAGGCTGATGGCTATTTTGGTGGTCGAAATGTCAACATTTATTCCCTCGGGATTGTCTATTTTCTGATGTAAAATTTTAATGTTTTACTGCTAAGCCTTTAATGTGGTATAATGCTCGTATGTCTTGCGATGTTTTGATATGGTGTTGGTCATCATTTATGGCATGTTCAGAACTTTTGAATATTTATGCAAGAGCTAAAACTGCTTCCAGTTATAGCTTCAAATAGAAATAATTTTGTTACTATGCGTTGCAGTGTTCATTATACAACGTTACTTTTACGCGCTAATTATGATGTGTTGTTTATGTAGCTTCATCTTTGATGTGTGCAAGTGCTGTTAAATCTTCTTTGAAGATGTTATTGGATGAACAGAACTTCGAATAAGAGGAGTCAATACAAATCTTGAAGTGTATGAGTTCTATGAAATACTAGCTGCCTCCCGCGATGTCATCTGCGCAAGTTCCCGTGTAGGAAGTGTCGGAATCGAACCCTCGACACATCATGTCGTCCTGCCATTGCGCCAACCGTGCCATCACGATTTAGATCATCATTCATTATTATGACTCATGACGTAGTTTGAAACACCCTATATGCGAGTTAATGCGAGTGCAGTTCCAGTCTTACTTTGCAAAGGCACGTGGAATGGAACGGCGACATCTTTATCAGAGTTCATTCACCATACTTTATTCATATTAAATATTTTTTTTAATTATCCAAATTCGATTTTTATGCTATTGTTTAGTAGTTATTGGTTAGATGAAGTGGGCTGTTGTTGTAAGACTGATCTCCATGTTAATGTGCATCAACTATCATCCAACCATCCACGAATCTACCCATCAAGTATAATCATGAACAATTCTATGTCACTAAAAACCACTCCGTCAAAAATGCGAACGCAGTAGCTACCTACAAAACTAACCTACAAATGCCGCAAATTACAACAGACTGCCAACTCATAGTTCATAAAGTAATGATGAATCCGCACTTGACTGTTAGCTGTTAGTATTCGATGATTAGTCATAGAGTGATCAGACAGTTGCTATTGAATTAATGGAACTATCATAGAGAACAGTGGCTGTTGTCGATGGTATGACTCAGATGGGCGTGACCCGCGTGACCATTTTCTGATTTTGAAATTCGAATACCTATTTTTCTTTTTTTATTAAAAAAAAGAAGAAATAGGTGTTATTAAATAGGCTCTATAGTACCTTTTTTGCCTTTATTATTTTATAAGTGCTTGACTTCAAACCCGCCTGATGGTAAGCAGTGCTGCAATCGTTGATGGTAAATAAACTCGCTATTCAATTAAAAATCTTAGTGAATAGGAACGAAGACGGCAGTAGAGCGAGATGATGCAATGTTAAACCCACCAACACGACCAACGATGCTGCGTCAGAGGGAGATTGATCTGGAGACCCTCCACGACCAAACTCACGAAACAACAACATTTGGCGAATCGTACCCGGCACACATCGCAACACAACTGCTCAGATCCATCCTCCACCTTCACCAGACATTATACCGGAACATGACGAATCGCTTGGCGGCAAGACTTTGTCTGGTGGGTGGTAGTGGTAAATTCTGCCGGCAGCTGACCGTGTCACTGGCCTGTACACCAGGGACGACGATATCTCTTTTGGACAAACATACACACAGACAGACATAAGAGGCTACATTAGAATATTTGTGTTACTGTAGGCTGTTGTCCTAAATCGTGACTTTTAAGTTAGTATCTTTATCAACATCTTTGTGTGCTTTTTCCTCCGAGTCTCTTAACCTTAATACTAAAATCTCCAATCTATTTCTCATCATCATCATCTGGCATGCCTCTTCCCATATATACGACTGGCTATCTGACTTCTAATACTACTATAACCTCTTTATCTGGTAATACGACCGCTCTAAAATCTGACAAGTAAGGGTTGGTTGTTTTTCTGATGATGAAACCAGCGGTGGACATTAAATAATGGCTTATTAAAGACTAATAAGCCATTATTTAATGTCCACCGCTGGTTTCATCCAAAGTATAATTTTCATTCCGTTCATATTTTTTTATGGGACTGATATTGTATACATAACTCGCGAAATGTAGGTATGCTATAAACACAAGTGGAGTGAGCAGAGTGAGTGAGAGTGAGCCTATGCTTATAGTATAACTCTTCTAGTGAACAAAGTGTAATGTTTTGTTATAACAAAGATTTTTCTTAATTGTTCCTAAAAGTACGGTTCACTCCTGTAAGGACTTCACCCTTTTAGAGCGAACCGGAAAGAACGCCCAGTAGGTTTAAGAGCGAACCAGAAGATGGTGAGTTGTCAAACCCAATTGATTTCTGATGATGGAATAATAAGAATTATGAGCATATCTAAAGAAAAAAAAAGCAATTACCGTGAAGTGACTTGAGTAAATAATAATGAATTATTAGAGTATATATATACATATATGTATAAACACCTCAAGAAAACAGACTTTTCAGTAATCTGCAAAGATTTTCGTGGGGTTAGAAAAAAATCTTCAATGCACAAACAGTACTAAAAGGAAATCTAATCCCGTTTCCTTCCAATGAAATTGGTCGTTAGAATTCCGTCTCAAAAGGGAATTGCAACCGATAGCTAGAACGGACACATACAATTAGCGTTATTCAACGTTTATCGGCCATGGGTTCATCAGCCGAGCCGATATTTTTAGTGGAAGCGCGGGCGCAGTACCAGAGTAACGGGAAAGCCGGATGCGATCTCACTGGGCTGGCGAGATGGTGGTTTTCATAATAAAGTGCTGGTTTTTTTAAAATGAGAGAGCATTATGAGCGACTTACAAGTTGTAGGCAGCAGGTTTGAACCCCGTCAGGTGCTTTACTTTGTGTAAATAATTTCATCATCACTGTTCATAAAAAAAAGCAAATTTCTATCGACATTTTCACATTATTTTATAATATTAATAGGATAATGGCCCCTTGGTGTGGTCGTGGTGGCCTAGTGGTTGAAACACCAGGCTCTCAAGTATGAGTGCGCGGGTTCGATTCCAGGTCAGGCAAGTACCAATGTAACTTTTCTAAAGTTATATGTACTTTCTAAGTATATCTTGGACACCAATGACTGAAGGTGAAGGAAAACATCTTGAGGAAACCTGGACTTTAAGTCTGAAATCGCCAACCCGCATTGAGCAAGCGTGGTGATTACGCTCAATCCTTCTCTGTATGAGAGGAGACCTGTGCCCAGCAGTGGGACGATAAAAAAAAAGGTTGTTGATGAATGGCCCCTTGTTCACAAACTAAACTAAATCTATGTTAACTGCATCTCTTTCTTTCTATTTTATTAAGAAAAGGACAGAAGACAAAATGTCAGTTTAGACCTGTCAAATTAGTGCGCTCCTGACGTAAACTGGCGTATTTTTAGTCGCCATGTTTATAATCGCGTCTAAACTATCAATGGGATATCTTAATTTGACAGGATTCAACTTTAATGTTATCTTCTATCTTTTTCTTAACGAAATGGAAAGAAAAATAAATAAATACATATAGTATATACGGAAAAATCACACAGATTGAGCTTGCCCCAAAGTAAGTTCGAGACTTGTGTTATGGGATACTAACTCAACGATACTATATTTATAATAGATACATATAATAGATAAACATTCAAGACCCAGGCCAATCAAGAAACGTTCGTTTTCCATCATGACCTGGCCGGGATCGAACCCGGGGCCTCCACGTGGCAGGCGTGTTGACCGCTGGGCTACGGAGGTCGTTAAAAAGACGAGAAGTTTAGTTTGTGAACAACAGAATCGGTGCCATTATCAACCGATTGCCAATAAAGAACCATTGACATTATTATCGTTTCTTTGATATCAACATTCTTAGAAAACATTTTGTCATCCTTCACCACGGCTTATCGGTTCTCTGAGCTTCCAGTATGAATGAGTGTAGGTACAGACGACAGCACATCAAGCTACTACAATCTAATAAGATTTTCAACTTTATCACAAAGCATTAAGGCTCAAGGTTGATTGGGAATATTTGACAGTTTGGGGTAGCTTGACCTGCTGCCGTGTGTATATAGTATGAGTAACATTGGCACTGTTTCAAAATATGATGATACGGCGCTGACGTGCTGACGAATAACACGTTTGCTCACATCCTCGATTTGAAGAAAGTTATGTTGATAAACTCGTTAAATCAGAAATTACACTCCTTTTGAGAACAGCGATGAAAAGGGCGAATCCTATCAGACGCTTTTTTGTTCTTCTTCTGAGGTCCACTGCTGGACAAAGGCCTTTCCCAAGGCTTGCTACGATGACCGGTCTTGTGCTGCCCGCATCCATCGGCTTCCTGTGACCTTCACCAGGTCATCAGTCCACCTTGTTGGGGGCCTCCCTACGCTGAGTCTTCCGGTACGTGGCCGCCCCTGCAGAACCTTACTGCCCAAGTGGCCAGGTGCTTTACTTTGTATAAATTATTTTATCACCACTGCTCTTAAAACGGCGAAGGAAAACATTATGAGGAGCATGTCCTAGAGCCAAAACTTCGAAGACAGGGTCACATCTACCAATCCGCACTGGGCCCGCGTGGTAGATTACGACCCACTCCCTCTCACTGAGAGGAGGCCTCTGTCCCAGGAGTGGGAACATTATAGGCTAATATATAAAGCTGAAGAGTTTGTTTGTTTGTTTGAACGCGCTAATCTCAGGAACTACTGGTCCGATTTGCAAAATTCTTTTTGCGTTGGATAGCCCATTAATATAGGAAGGCTATAGGTTATATAACATCACGCTGCGACCAATAGGAGCGGAGTATAACTAAACCATGCGAATGAATGGCCGCAAGTTATAATATATACTCCTTTTGACTTCCGTCGCAGTTAACTACTGAGTAGAAATCTGGTAAATTTCGCGCCTCTATTGCCTGAACTGAAATTATACATCATCAAATCTTAGACTATCTAAGTATCGTATGTCTAATTTATTTCGTATAGCAACTCGCTTTCTCTAGCCTCAAAAACTAATGAGATCACAGTGGTGTCCGTTCCGGTCATTCGATATTACGAAATTATTTTATTTGTATTATGTAACTATCGTTTTGGACTTTTAGCTTTGCCATCCGATTTGATACGGGCTTGGCAAATATAATTTATTAGTGGTAAATTATGGTAAAAAGATTGAATTTGCCTTTTGCTTCATTTTTTAAAATGTAGCAAACAGAATCTGTAATAATTTTCTCGGTGGTAGGCCATAACATCGGCTGGCGGCAGAAGTTACTACCCACCAGGCCACCAGGCAAAGTCTAGCCGCCAAGTGATTCGTAGTGTTCCGGCATGATGTTTGGTGAAGCCGTACGGAGGAAGGGTCTGAGCAGTTGTGTTGCGATGTGTGCCCGGTACGATGCCCCAAATGTTGTTAGGCCGGGAGTTTGGTCGTGGAGGGTCTCCAAATCAATGTCTCTCTGGCGCAGCATCGTTGGTTGGGTTAACATTACATCACCTCACTCAACTGCCGTCTTCTTTCCTATACACTCAGTATTTTTGAGTGAATAGGCTCTTAATAAACTAGCGCGATTTACCATCAACGATTGCATCACTGCTTACCATCAGGCGGGATTGCGGTCAAGCACTAGTTAATAATTATTAAAAAAAAAGTCTTGACATCATTCAAGAACTTTGCTGCCTATCCCACGGACGTGTCATGTAAAGACAGTACTATACAACGTGTAAAAAAAGGGTATATACATACCAAGGGCATGGCATCTTTAGATGATATCAAACGATATCGGAAGGGTTTTAACTCAAAATAAAATACTCAAAAAACTGGTACCAAATTTTCAGTTTCGTGTGTTTCTTAAAACAAACGTGGCAGCACACTACATACGTTAATAACTACTCGTTACCCGTCACGTTACTTGCCAAAATCCGATAAATGTCTTGAATCTCTGTGCGACTAGTATGATAGTAGCCTATCACAGGCGGTGTTTTTCCTCATAACTTCCTAACATAAAGAGATAGAATAAAAAAACCCTTTCAATATCGTTTGATATCATGTAAAGATTCCATGCCTTTGTTATGTATATACCCTTTATGTTACACGTTGTATAGTTATGGAAAATATGTACATTTAATGTCGGTACGTCACCTCAGAAAGTACTATGACGTGTAGGGCATCAATTTCTATTCAGAGAAACCGAAAGCACATTGCTTTTAATTTTATACATTGTGAAATCTTCTCATCGTAATTTTAATTAGGTGAGAGAAATTATAAAAGTAATAAACTATTCATACGCAATTCATAAAAACTTTTAGTATCACTAGCGTGTCATATTCTGTTTCGTTCCTTCATCGCATCGGATCGCATCGATCCTAGCGTGATGTTAGATAACTGGCTATATAGCCATGGTTAAAAAATTGGTTCAATTCAGCAGGGTAATTGCGTAACACATTATCGTATCACTATCAGCGGCTTTCATTTTGACAGTTCAACAACATTCATTGCGTTATTTACGTTGTTGAGAAGAAACATATTAGGAACATACAAAGCAATGGATTAGCAAAATTCTTCTCAATGATTCAAATTTTTTTTTTAAATAATTATAAACTACTAGCTTTCCGCCCGCGGCTTCGCCCACTTGGAGTTTGGTTATATCGCGCTTTTTAGATATCCCTCGGGAACATCAAACTTTTCCGGGATAAAAGGTAGCCTATGTCCTTTCTCAGGGTCTAAAGATTGTCTGTGCCAAATTTCATCAAAATCGGTTCAGTAGTTTTGGCGTGAAAGCCGGACAGACAGACAGACAGAGATACTTTCGCATTTATAAAATTAGTATGGATTGTTTGACTGCAATCCCGCCTGATGGCAAGCAGTGATGCAATCGTTGATGGTAAAGCGCACTAGTTTAAAAAAAATCATAGTAATAGGGTGTTACGCAATTAGGGCGTCGGCTATATATTTATTATAGAGATTAGCGCGTTTAAATGAACTTGTACACCGTAGTTACTGTCAACGTAACATTAATTACAAGTTTAAAAAAGTCGTTAATTTTGTTGATTATTTCCGGTCAATAGCAAGACTAGGTCCGGTGACTGTGGCGTGACATAACATCATCGATTCCGGTTGTTTAGAACGTAATAATTTAAATATTAATTAAATGGTTTTCGGATATTTATACATTTTATTTATTGATTCATAGTTTTATGTTCATACCTATAATTAAATAAGCTCTTATCAAATACGATTTAATAATACTGCGAGGTATAAATGTATTATTATGGAGTTTTTTAGATTGAAAATTAACATATGTGGGGTAATTATAGAACACCAATAAAAGGTTAGGGGGGGCTTTCATTATGACAGTTCTTTTTTTCTTTCTTTATTTTTTGGCTACGCACGGTTTGTGCATTTAACCAATGGCACGTCATTATGAATTATTATAATTCATGTCGAAAAAGACGGTCGCGTGACCCGTCTTACGAGGGAGGTTTGGGGCAAAGTCATGATGTGGGCACTATGCTGCAATATTTCACTTTTCTTTATGAATTATTTACTAAATGCACTTTTTACTACATAAGTCACGCACTTTTATTTAGTAAACAAAACTATAAATAATTTTAACAGTCCAATGAAAAAAGAGCGTGACACTCAGCTTGACTTTCCCACCAAAACTCCTTATGACAGTTCAATAACCAGCTTGAATCTGGATCGCATACAAGTTTAATTGAATTGTTTTTTATGTTATAATCATTTTCCGATTTACCGTATCTCCAAACACCATCACTTACCTGTAAAAGAAAAATAATTAACATTAATCAAATGAAATGGACCCCGTAATTTTTGAGCCAATTAGATAATATTTTTGCTACCTATTTCAATACTTAAATTTAGAGCCATAAGGTAGAAATTCGTTCAGCTTTTGCTGTAAATAAGGTGAATCGTGACTGAATGATATAGATCATGATAGCGCATATTTAGCTGACGCCACGTTATGTGATGATAATCACAGTACATCAGCTGGCAGGTTTCGAAATAATTTTAATTAGTAATCTGATATGTGGAGCAACATAGATATATTTTATGAAAATATCAATTTACATAATAATCGGTGTTGTGTAACCATGTTATAGGCGCAACCTTAATTTTAATATTTATTGCCTTCAATCTCTTGTCAAATCTCAGGTCCAGTTATTTTAGTGGTTGTTAATATTTCATTGACATAACCACAGCCATCAAGATGAGTGAGATAATTTTTATGTTTATCAAACTATTTCTAAAATGTAAACCAACTATGGTAATTATGTATGGAGGCGCGTGTATAGCGACTGTTTGCTTCAAGAGCAGTGACCGCCATATAGCGGCCGCATTTATCAAACGATACCACTGAAACGTTGATCATGAAATTAAGTTGGTGTATTTTCCTAGAGAGCGATTTTCTGTAGGAAAACACACCAACTTATGACAACGTAATATCAAACCCTGCTACCCAAAGATTTAAATCGTTAGATGTACTGTAGGTTGTATGTACTTAGTCAAACGAAAGTGTCCATACTAAAATGAGAGAAAAAATCGCAATGTGATAGAACTAAACAATCTAAGATATGTGACATCCATCTCACTTGCAATGGGTTCGCGTCATGGATTATGTATGTAAATGATACTACATACCTACACACTGTGTTTACATAACGTTCAAGAGTAATGTAGCTATCGTTTGACGCAGTATCAAGCAATTTCAATTTTTGCTGCTGTCATTCATTATAGCGTCCCCTACAGCTGTTCTGTGCGGTTATCGGAAACAGTAGCTCGCAAGTGACGTTACATCCGTCACGCAGCGTATTGTAAGTCTGTCTGCTACGAGAGATGAGTATATAGAAACAGATCACGTAAGCAACAGTTAAGAAATACTAGGAAGCAGTAACTGTTTACTTAGTAGTTAGTAGATATATAATTTATCATTTCCCCGTTTTAACAAGAGCGAGCGGGAGGTAGGTGCATTGTATATAATTGATTGGTAACCGTTCGCGAGAATTAAATGAATAACTTAAGTAAGTTCAAGTTATAATAATAATAATTAATCAATCTATCAAATTCTTTATTCGGACCAAAAATCTATACAGTGTTAATGACAATTTCCTCAGAATATTTTCCTTCACCGTTTTGATAGGAGTGGCGATGAAAGGATTTACGTTCTGCCTGGGTTTAAACCAGCTACCTACAATCTCGTAAGTCGCGTCCGTTACTTTGGGTAGCGCTGCTAGAATTATATCATCATCAACCTTTTTATCGTCCCACTGCTGGGCACAGGTTTCGTCTCATACTGAGAAGGATTGAGCGTAATCACCACGCTTGCTCAATGCGGGTTGGTGATTTCAGACTTAAAGTCCAGGTTTCCTCAAGATGTTTTCCTTCACCTTCAGTCATTGGTGTCCAAGATATACTTAGAAAGTATATATAATTTTAGAATTATAATTTTCTTGAGTCCTAAGAATGTTAAGTGCGCACTTAGGGCACGTGCTGAATCCTTATTTACACACATAACATGTATTACATGGCCAGTTATTACAGCTGTGTATTGATTTAATCTTCTCTGTTTTGTTATGTTAGTTATTTTACACAGTATTGTATAAAGCCAGGTGTTTGTTTTAACTGAACAGACAGCTGTGCTGCTGGGGAGTTTGTTCTGCCACTTCTTCTTTCCACCGAAAGCACTAGGAAGTGGCGAAGACAGGCGTTTTGAGGGATTGTCATAAATATGTAATTTTGATGTTCAAAAAGTGCTGATTCTCACGACAGCCTCCGTAGCGTAGTGGTAGCGAACGCGGCCGCTGCGTAAGGAGGCGCGGATTCGATCCCCGCGCAGTGCAAATATTTGTGTTCGTGAATATGAATATTTGCACTGGTCTGGTCGTGCCTCGGAAAGCACGTTAAGCCGTTGGTCCCGGTTACCATACGAACATCTAATGGCAGCCGTTACGAGTTGTTGGAGCCCTCAAAAAGTGGTCTAACTGCATTACTTCGATATCTCCCTCCAAAGCTGAAAAAGTTTCGGACGCGACTGGGATTAACGCTGAGATGAAGAAGAAAAAGTGCTGATGATTCTCAGCTAATTTGAATAAATACTTTTACTTGCTTGTATGAATAGCATTGATTAGATTACCGTCTGCTCCGCAACAACTCATTTGGATTAGAACTTGTCTTTATGTTGGATGTATCATTCAGAGGCAGACTGTCCTTAAAATGAAAACCCAATGTCAACAAAAACATTGGATTTTAATTTTTAAACGTCGTCGTGACATGGCGTTGATTTTAGAAAATCGAATGTCACCGGATTTTGATTTTTAAACTTCGTCTCGAGGTGTTTGCGAGTTTTTTGTTTCTTGACGTTGTTTTCCTTCACCATTTTGAAGTGGTGGTTAAAGATTAGTAAAGTGGTGATTAAATAATTTAGACAAAGTAAAGTGATTGCTTGGGTTATAACACACGTACGTCGTTACCACTGAAGGTACAACTCTAATTTATTTAAAAATATCTAAGTCGGTTCACATTTATTCATCTCCGTATAATGGGAACTGATCTTGATAAACATTCTAGATTTTCTCAGAGAAGCCGGAACTGAAATAAATTACAAAATTTAAAACAATTCGCTTTCTTTGTGACCTTTGCTACCGAAAATATATGCCATAACATTTACAATACCACGGCCTTATGGTTATAACAATAGAGCTTATTTTTGATTGTCAAAATGTTTCTCAGGGTCATTTTGGTAAACAGTATTGTTAGTAATTACTCTTGTTCTCATAACAATACGGTATATACCTGCTAAGTTATTGTTTAATGCGTACCGTTGTTTAATCAAAGTAACTTTGATATGATCTTTGTACTTGGTCTTAATAAGATTTCTCGTGAGATAAAATATTTTTGTCAGTTTTACGATAATCGTATGTAACAGCTTTTATGTGTTTTATGTGAACTTATATCTTCTTCTTTTGCATAAATTTTTTGAGCCACCTCATTCCGTCCCTTGCAGTGCGTGTTTAAAATACCTAATCTATATGACGGCGCGCTAATTATTAAGACTAATAAGAAAGATCATAACTCGATTTTATCAATATTGTTTTCATCATCGACCTTTTTATCGTCCCACTGCTGGGCCTCTCATACAGAGAAGAATTGAGCGTAATCACCACGCTTGCTCAATGCGGGTTGGCGATTTCAGACTTAAAGTCCAGGTTTCCTCAAGATGTTTTCCTTCACCTTCAGTCATTGGTGTCCAAGATATACTTAGAAAGTACATATAACTTTAGAAAAGTTACATTGGTACTTGCCTGACCTGGAATCGAACCCGCGCTGTCATACTTAAGAGGCTGGTGTTTTAACCACTAGGCCACCACGACTTCTTTCATTGGGCAAGTCCCAATGCTTGAAATTGGGAAGTCATATGTATGCTAATTGCACGGCAAACTCAGTCAGTAGGTATGACGCGTTGTTCCATGTGGCGTTGGTAGGTACCGCTACATATGTCATTGTCATTGATCTTGTAAATGCTTTCACTTCTTCGGCTATCCCTGTCACTAGCCACTCTGCGAAGATCATCACACTACTTAACCTGGTCGACTTAGTATCTGGTTACCTATAAACAGATTGACCGGAGATGCTCTTTCACAATTTAATTTTACATATTTTGGAAATGTTTAAATATAGTTATGATGTGATGACTTCTTAATTATGGTCACCTTTTATATGCTACTATACTATGTACGACAATGGTCCAGACGACAGCGCATCAAGCTATGTAATCTGCCAAAAAACTTTAATAGGGTTTCAACTTTATCGCTAAAGCATTAAGACTCAATGTTGGTTGGGAATATGTGACAATGTCAGGTGGCTTGTCCTGCTGTCGTCCATAGGTACACTTTTGCCTTGACCTTTGCTCGACTGCTGCGCTGCGTGTTGCGGGTTCAATTCCCGCACGGAATAAATATTTGTATGGCCTAGAAGTAGTTCCGTATCTGGCTGTTTGTGTATGTGCGTTTAAACCTTTGTAAACGCACTCACGATACAGTAGAAATTCATGGCGTGGGGCAAAGTTTTATTTTATTTTATTTATTTAGGACAAAAAAACAACATTAACGTTAGCGTTTACGTTACGATAACGTTGCAGCATTAACATTATATGTTACAATATTAATAGTCGGCTAAGGTATAATACATAGTAAACAAACATATAACCCACACCAGTGTCCACGGAATCACACTGATTGTTCAAGACATAAGGAAACTGACGTATACAGAAGGGGACAGTGAGAAAGCAACGAATGATAAAACTAAAACTAAACCCTAAAAATAACACAAACCAATTAAAGATAGCGTGCCCCGTCCAGATATGGTCTGTGGGCACAATCACGTCACACCAAATATCAGCAAGAAGCAGTAATAGTTAAGGATTACCAGAAAGTAAATTAATAGCCATTTTTCTAAATTTGTTCTGGTTAAGAGCGAAAATATCTAGATTTGCAAAATGTGAATTGTAAATTTCTAATAATCGGTGAAGAGGAGCCCTCTCCCCAGCATTTGTTCTACATTGCTCTGTGTAGAACAGGCGGGTTGCTCGTACTTCACACCTACTAGCAATTCTAGGTACCACATAACATATTTTATTTACAAGCTTCATACAATTGAACCTGTTGTTAAAAAAGATTACGTGGCCCCTGGCGCAAATGTCATCAAGAGGTCATTTGATGATTTCCCGTCCAAAAGAGGGCCTAAAAGTAATGTAATAGTTTCACTTTTGCTCAAAAAAACCAGAACTTTTAAAACTGAAACAAGTGTCTTCTGAATCGGGAATAATTTCTCAGAAACAATGAAATTATATATTTTGAACAATGCCTCGTATAATGCTTAAGATGTCAAGCTGTTGTTTATAAATTCAGAGTCAGTAGGCATAAGGTTTTAGACCCGGATTTGGTCTTAAGACAAATGCACATTATTTTTGGGATTGAGAAGAAGAGCGTGGTTCTAATAGAAGCGATAGGCGGAATAGAATTTTTTTCTTCGTCGTATATGTAGAATAATTTTGCTTTCATTAAACATGTGACAAATGATCAATAGTAGATTAGTAGCCGAGGGCTGTAAAGCATCATGTAAAGCAATTGATGCTTACACCCGAGCTAACTACTCTGCTTTACATCTCGATTGTGAGGTAAGTAGAAAAAAACCGACATTACAAGAATAAAACATTTTATTTGTTAAAATTTATAGTGAAATGAGAACAATTTTCAAATATTAGGGACAGGTGTTTTTTGGGTATGTTAATAATTTGAGATTGTGTGATATTTGTTGGTCATGGACAAAATCTGACGGGATGAAGCTTTCTTCAGTAGAAGTTGATGGTTGAGGATCATCTCTTGAGAAATATGTTTCATTTTTTGAAAGCTGAATAGTTTCCGTTATTTTGTTGCTAATTTTACTTTTATTTTGTATGGAATTTTCAATGTAACCTTCAGCCACCTTGCTGGATTTCCACCCACCGTGCCTTTTTATAGTGGTTAAGTTAGCCCCAGCATCGGCTAAAAGTGTAGCCGATGTTCTCCTGAAGCAATGACCTGTGTACAATTCCGGGTTTGCTAACTTTAAATAACTTGCGATTTGCTTCGGCATACTTCTGATGCTATTTTTTCCAATAACTTGTTTGTAGCATTTGCCTTGGTGTACTTCAAAAAAAATCGGTTGGTGTTTACATTTTCAAGTCGAAGATTTCTGTATTTTTGTACAAATTCAGAGAATTCTTGAGGAATTACAAATGTTCGGTCAATTTTAGTTTTTGTGTTCAGTAGTTTAATTACTAACAACTGACCCTGTTGTTCTATGTTCTCTATTGTTAAATTTGTTAATTCAACACCTCGGCATACGCCAGTTATACCGAAGATAAGAACCACCTAAAACAAGCGAAATATATAAATAATTTAGTATGTTTCATAGGATTGCAAGAATTTAAAAGATAAATGATGAAGTATTCCATTATGTGATTTTTTATTTTACGTACCTTAACAGCTAAATATATGTCATCGGGGGCTTCATTTATGAATGTTTTCACGTCTTGCGCTTTAAAAATCTTTGACGTTTTGCTTTTGTGTCCAGCTGATTGTCTTTTTAGAAAAGCTGATAATTTTGAAAAGTTCTTGATATTGATGTCGTGTTTAGTACTCATAGTTGCTTTTAACATTGAATAAATGCACCACAAACTAGATAGCTGCAGCTTTTTTGATAGCTCACTAAAGTATGTTATGAATACAGTCTCAGATAGAGACTTTACTCGTTTTTCTTTTCGCCACTTCATGAACTCGTCATAAGTTTTCAAATATCTCTCTTTAGAATTTTCAGGCAAAATATTGTTTATTGCTGCTTCAGCTTCCATTTTTATTGAATCGGGAGTGCACCTCATATCTTCATCACTTGCAGAACTCATGTTTTTTTTCCTAATTTACACGTAATTATTTAAAAAAATCATTTAATGTAAAAGTTTTCTATTCCCGCCTTTTTTCATCTGTTTTTGTAATTATTTTTTCAAGGACCAAATTGAGTTTCGCCGTTCGATATTTGAAATTGATGACTGGTACCCATACGAAGACAAGGCTGACTAGCGAAGCGACCTCTTTTGTTTGGGCTGCATGTATGAGATATCTATTGCCAGTATGATGGTTAGATGTACGCGAACTTTTTGAAAGAGTGAAGAGTTTTTTAATTACTTACCGCCCTAGGGCTTTTCTAGTTACATTATTACCCTAGGGCGTTAATTGGTCACTTACAAGCCCAAATTGGGGGTAATAAGGACCTACTTACCGAATATGAGAGATGTAAAAATCTATTATTATTTCCGTTACGTTTATGCTACGTAATAATAACAATGGGAGTGTAAATGTTGTATTATAACATAAACAAGGGGGCATTATTATTGTATCGTCTCATAGATGTCTTCATGACGTCGACTGACGTCCTGAAGGACAGGGTGCCCTGATTACTGCGACCGATTCGGTTCTTACATGATCGGTTATAGTTCCAACTTTATTGAATATTATTCAGACCATTAGTTGAAAGACTGCAGTTTAATTAAAAGGCTATGTGATTAACTGAGCAGCTAATTAAACGAGTTGGTTGCGATATTTAGATTGACAAGCCAAGAAGAAGAGCCGGAGAACAATGTAATGATCAAGCATGTCACGAGTCTGATCGACCCCCGGGACAGCACTAAACAATAACAATCCTACAACAAGCCATACACGTGGTGGAACATTGCATAAAATACATATGACTAATAGATGATTTTCTGATACACCAACAGTGGTAATAGAATCTTTGGTTACAATAATTATACTATCGTCACGTCCAGGGTTACGGTGTGAGTAATAACTGCATCATACTTTATGCGCCGAGATCATGCCGGAACTGCATTATGCAAGTACGTATTTAGTTTTAGTTGGACTTCGAGGTGGAATAGTCGTTATAATTGTGTAGATACTAGCCCCAATATCCTGTTTACAAATCAAACTAAATTTAAGTTTAGTGCTCCTTTCTATATCATTTAGAAAACGACTGAAGATAAATATTAGTCCAGTTTTTTTTATAAATTTTAAATTAATCCCGCCTGATGGTAAGCACTGATGCTTATCATCAGTTTATTAAGAACCTATTTACTTAGCCTGGAAGACACTTAAATTGTAGTCCGACGGAAACGCCGCCGCTGGTAAATTAATCTAGTCCTTCGATGTGTACACGGAATAATAGAAATAGAAACGTACAACGTAAGAGTGGAAACTCGCCTTACGACGGGTCGTCCGATGATGGAACGGGAATGGGGAGAACTTGTCAAATTAACATACTACATTAAACTAGAGGCAATAAATCAATTTACATCAGGTGCTGATTAATTTGACAGGACTAAAGTAATGTTTATCTTCCGTCCTTTTTATAATGAAATAGAAAAAGAAAGAAAAAGACGAACTGAACTTATAGTTAGTTTACATTGTGCAAAAACAAGGGACTGACTTTCGATGCAATGTCATAAAAACAAGGGACTGACTTTCGATGCAATGTCATAAAATCCTAAGCTCTTACAATGCGATGCTACAATAATATTTTTTTTTTTTACTTCGACAGTAGAAGGGCCATTTCACACGAATCAAACGAAACTAACGAACTAACGAACTTGGCGTCATTGCAAAGGTCCGGCGGTACTTCAGACCGGGGCAGCTTCTGATGTTGTACAAAGCACAGGTCCGTTCGTGTGTGGAGTACTGCAGCCACATTTGGGCTGGTGCTGCAAAATGTCATCTGGCTACTTTGGATTCAGTGGAGAGGCGTGCGAAGAGGCTAATTGGTGACCCTGATTTAACTCAAGACGGTCTCCAAAGCCTAGAGCACAGGCGTACTGGAACAACTTGCCGGCGGCGGTGTTTCCGTCGGACTACAATTTGAGTGTCTTCAAGGCTAGAGTGAATAGGCTCTTAATAAACGCGCTTTACCATCAACGATCGCATTACTGCTTACCATCAGGCGCGATTGCGGTCAAGCACTCGTTTAATATACATATAAAAAAAAAAACTACTCTATCACATATCACATCCATATCGCCACTGGTTTTTACATTCATTACCAATCAGCATCATGTCAGTCATTATTCTGCTCTTTTGAATTCAGTGATTTTAGCTTCCTTCACCTTTTTCATTTGGTGACATGTTACGTTTCCAAATCGCTAACGCTTATCCCTCAAAAATCCCAGAATTTGTACACTAAGATATTACGAAACACATTGGCTTCTTATGTTTTATAGCCTATTGAGTGCCTGTGGAACAGGTACAGTGCGACGAACTCAGCCCTCTCTCTCTCTCTCTCATACTATTGTTGTCCTACTCTAGCACTTTTAATAACAAGTTTAGTCCCGGATACAGGACGTAGAAAGCACTAGTAGCTAAGATTTTTATTGGTTTGATTTTAATTCTAATTGTTTGTTTGAATGTTATTATCTTGTGCTCTAAAGTTTCTTGTTTTTTTTTTACGATCTTCTTCTACAGTATTATATTAATTTCTATCAGCTTGAATATTAGTATTTTTAACTTTAACAACGTGTACCCTTTTGATAACTATACTTTTTTTTTTCGCTCTTCTTAATTTTAATTTATTTGCACCTACCATGTTTGTCTCTGCATCACCTCAAGGTAGACTGGTAGAAAATGCCTGAGGCATTAAGTCCGCCATTGTGCAATGTTTGTGCATAAAGTTTTAATAAATAAATAAATAAATAATATACATATAAAGCTGAAGGGTTTGTTTGTTTGTTTGAACAAGCTTATCTCAGGAACTACTGGCTCGATTTTAAAAATTCTTTTTGCGTTGGATAGCCCATTAATCCAGAAAGGCTTTAGGCTATGTCACGCTGCGACCAATAAGAGATGAACATAACTAACTCCACGCAAATGAAGTCGCTGGCGGCCGCTAGTGTCTGTATAAAATTAAAAGTTTGAATCAAATGTTCTGTTTAAGCCTCCATTACAAGTTTTACGTATTTTTAATCCTGAACCCATAACTACATTATTGATGTCATCTGTAACACTAACAAGACCACACATTTGGGAGGCATCCAGTGATAAATTCACGGATGTCCTGCGTCTCGACTCCCGTGGGAGCCGGTCGTGTGTAAGATCACGGTCGGCTGACTCTTGCGCATAAGAAATGTTGAGAAGCCACTCCTTAGGTCATGCTTCAGTGCACTTCGTTTAGGGAATGTTATTATGAGGGTATTCAGTTTAACCTTGAAATTTAAAACATTCTTTTTTTGAATTTGATAAAAATAATTTTATCTTTACCCTCTTGGAATATTACTGCTTTTCCATTTCATTTTGGAGATTTCAGTAAGTTTATTTGGATTTTTTAGCAGGAATATGGATTTTTGTATTCTACTTTTATCAAATTCGTACTTTATTTCAAATGAGTGTTTCATTTGAATTTGGAATGCAGTGACAGTTATTTGCAAGTAAAAGGGTATTTGACTAAAAAAACAATTATAACAAAAAACAAAACGCTAATATACAGTATGTTAAATAACAGAGGGCGTTCCCTTAAACTCGTTAATATATATCATTAATAGATTAAAATAAAAATATCAGCATAGAAAAATAAGCATAAAAAAATCCGAATAAAAAAAATTCTAATTGGAAATAAATTTGAAACCTGTTTTAAATCAAAATAGTAGTCGTCATGTATAAATAAATTGCGACGTTGCCGTCTTTCATGTTCGCGTGTACAGTGTGTTTCTTTTACATGTCAATTTAAAATTTTTATTGAATATTTTCTTATTGGAAAAAATTTTAAAACATTTTGTTTTCGAATGGAAATATTTTTTTTAGCATGTATGTATGCTATACTATTTCGGGTTAACGGGAACGCCCTCTGTTAGTTAACATGCTGTATATTAGTGCGTCAGTCAGATTTCCAAAAAATACTAGAAACGTATTTTTTCTTTTTCATATAAACAAAAAATGAAGACAACATAGCGCGTTGAAATCTCCTGTGACGTCACTGCACGCTACACTTTTTAGCGACCAGTGGCCTCACCAGCATATTTGTCAATTTTTATTGATTTGATAAAACAAAATATACGTACCTACTTATCCAATATATTTCTATAATCTGAATGACGGAATAAATAGAATAAATTTTTCTTTACCCAGGAAACATCCCTATTGTCAGCCTTTTAACTTGTCTTGCTTATACGCAAGTAGATCTCTCGTTTGAATGAATTCTCCTCATAATACCTATTGCATCTTTTATACCGAGGGACTGGAACAATTTGCCTGCGGCGGTGTTTCCGCCGGACTACAATTTAAGTGTCTTCAAGGCTAGACCATCAACGTTTGCATCACTACTATGCACTATGGTTTATAATTTATATTAAAAAAAAATGCATCAAGGAATCGTGAACCTTGCTCAGATCCACTCCCAAAAAGGTTTTAACGTTACAATAGAAATGTTTTTAAGAAGTCCCCTATTGTGTTCCACATCAGTGAGCTGCTCTTTACAGGGTGGGTTGAGGATACGATTTTCTGGTTGTTTGCTTCGGTCACGTTTAATATTATTAAGTGCAGGGAGTATATTTGTTTCGCTGTAAGCTAATGTTTTCTTTACATTAAGAGGGAACTCTTGTGGTGCTTTCTCTATACAAACGTATTCCGCTGTTTTCATTTTGGATAATGCTTTTAGAGCAAATGTTTTTTCTACAATTTTACACCGTGATTATGCGTGCCCCTTTCATTTGATTTTTTCCGAAACTTAATTAGTAAAAGAAATATGATACTTCAAAATCGCGAAAAATTTTACCTTGAAAATTTTTTATTTTTTTTATTTTTCATTTTTACCGTGATGTTCAGGTGACTATTAGACAAACGTGATAAGGTTTTGACAAAAAGGAAAATAATAGAAGCATAGGAATATTTTGCCTCTAAATTTTTATATAAAAATAATTGAGATCTATCGTGTATTGAAAAAGAAAACAGCGGAATACGATTTTTTTTTAATAATTATAAACTATCGCTTGACTACAATCCCGCCTGATGGTAAGCAATGAAGTGTGTGAAATTCTTTTGGTCAACGTTTTTGTAGGTAAAATCAGCCAGCTGCAACTGTCCTTTTCGCACTTTACCGGGAGAGGTTGGAAGCAACGCGACGGCAATAGGTTCTTAAAATACCTATTTTCCAAATTCCTCGGCACTAGAGTCCCCACTCTAGTGCCGTGCTCTTAAGTTGGATTGAGCTTACTTTAATAATAAACGTTCTCGCTCACACGCACCTTTAGAAGTACGCACACTCTCCCGTACTCACCACTCCCTCCCATACTACACTCAAACACACGTACACACTAGCACACATCATCATCATCATCACAGCGTTAATCCCAGTCGCATCCGAAGCTTTATCAGGCTTTGGAGTCTGGGGTCCGCTTTAGCAGTCCAACTGGTGATTGTTGGCTAAGCTTCGATATTTTCCGTGAAGCGACTGCCGTCTGACCTCCACAACCCAGAGGCGATATCGAAACATTACAGTTAGGTCAATTGTTGGACTTTTGAGGGCTCCAACAACTCGTAACGACTGTCACCTAGATGTCCGTATGGCAACCGGGACCAACGGCTTGACGTGCTTTCCGAGGCACGACCAGACCAGTGCAAATATTCATGCATACAAATATATGATTGTTCTTAAGGCATGTGCACCCGAGTTGTCTCCTGTATTGACGCGCCTGTATCGCCTCTCATTTGGGACTGGTATAGTGCCCAAGTCCTGGAAGTTTGCCAACGTGCAGCCCGTGCCCAAAAAGGGTAGTCGTGCCGATCCTACCAACTATCGGCCGATTTCGGTAACCTCCATACTCTGCAAGATTATGGAGCGTGTATTGAATTCGCGCCTCTTGGCTTACCTGGAAGGTAACGATCTCCTCAGTGACCGACAGTACGGTTTTCGGCGCAATCGGTCAACTGGGGACCTACTAGTGTATGCCACTCACTTGTGGGGCGAGGCCCTCGAGAAAAATGGGGAAGCGATTGCCGTCTCCCTTGATGTCTCGAAGGCCTTCGACCGGGTATGGCACGCTGGCCTTTTGAGTAAGCTTCCAGCGTACGGCGTTTCCGCTGGCCTGACTGGCTGGGTTAAAGACTTCCTGACTGAACGGTCCCTCCGAGTTGTTGTCGACGGATGCTCATCGGAGCCCATGTCGACCAATGCCGGTGTTCCTCAGGGGTCTGTTCTCTCTGCAACTCTATTCCTGCTGCATATTAATGATCTGCTGATGCCCGGTATCTATGGGTATGCAGATGACAGCACAGTTGTGGAGAGATATCTGCCGGAAGCTCGGGCTAGTAAGGAAGCAATCTGGTCCGAAAGAGAGGCTATGGTAGAGCGTACGAGTGCTGCACTACAGGCAGTCTCCGAATGGGGCAAAGCCAATCTTGTAGCATTCAATGCCGCCAAAACACAGGCGTGTCTTTTCACCGCCAAAAGGAGCCCGTTCACCTTGGCTCCTACTTTTCAGAATGTATCCTTGGAGTGCACCAACCGCCTTCAGCTTTTGGGAGTAGAGATTTCCTCGAACCTTAACTTTGGGCGGTTCATTGAGTCCAAGGCCAGGGTGGCTGCTAGAAAACTTGGCGTTATCGCAAAGGTCCGGCGGTACTTCACACCGGGGCAGCTTCTAATGTTGTACAAAGCACAGGTCCGCTCGTGTGTGGAGTACTGCAGCCACATTTGGGCTGGTGCTGCGAAATGTCACCTGGATACTTTGGATTCAGTGGAGAGGCGTGCGAAGAGGCTGATTGGCGACCCAGACTTAACTCGAAACGGTCTCCAAAGCCTGGAGCACAGGCGTAGAGTAGCCAGCCTTTCGGTCTTCTATAGGTTGCATTCTGGTGAGTGTGCAAGGGAATTGCATGATTTAATTCCCCCATCACCGTTCCACCGGACGACCCGTCGTACGGCGAGTTTCCACCCTTATGTTGTTGATACCACTGCGACCCGGACGAAGCGTTTCGCTTCCTCTTTTATACCGCGTACATCGAGGGACTGGAACAATTTGCCAGCGACGGTGTTTCCGTCACATTACAATTTGAGTGTCTTCAAGGCTAGAGTGAATAGGTTCTTAATAAACTAGCGCGCTTTACCATCAATGATCGCATCACTGCTTACCATCAGGCGGGATTGCGGTCAAGCGCTTGTTTATAACTTATAAAAAAAAATGCACTGTGCGGGGATCGAACCTGCTCCTTGCGCAACGGCCGTTTACGCTACTGCTACGCCACGGAGGCTGTCACCACCACACCAGCACACATATGTGTTACATATCCTCTCTTGCACCAAATTCTTGGACTGTTGTTATACCTACATGACTAGCCGTCCTCTATGCTCCTACACTGTATCCTAAGATACAGGAATACCTAGTTTAGGAGACAGGGTGACAAGATGTTTATGGATTCGTGTAGATATTTCTTCATATTATATTGTACAGTCAAGACCAAAAGTCGAGTTGCAATCTCACAAAACTATGGCCAAGCAATACTAGTTGTAGTTACGACCCTCTTCTATAATAAAGTTTGATACACACTCATACACTTTGTTGCCCGCTTATGATTGTAAGGTACTACTTACTAATTTCAACGTCCACAGTAAGTGTTTCAATGGCCTAACGGTTTTCGCCTTGATAGGCGTTCAAGGTGGTTCGAGTTCAAATCTGATAACTTACAAAAATATTTTTTAAATGTTTATTGGTGAGTTATGAATGCTGACAACAAAAATATCTAAAAATACCGATCCGCAACTTAAAGATGATACTTTCTTTTAAGATTTTTTCTATATTAGAGTCATTATAAAAAGATGACGGTAGACTTGAAAGAATCTGAATCACTCCTTCACAAAAAATATTCCGCTACCTACAATAACTATTATTAGCTACAATAACTCAAATAATATTACTTAGCTGTTGTTAGTTGGTGAACATATAGTTACCAGTTTGTGTTATTAGTTTTACTTTTTTAATCAATATGCAGACATATGCAGCAATATATCTCAAATATCATATGAAACCGGCTTTTGTGTAAGTTGTTTTTATTATTATTTGTGTTAAGATGCAAACTAATAGCTTGTTGCAAGTCTGTAATAAAATTGTTATTGTTTTAGAGAAATACTGTAAGCCGTTGGAGGTCAAGGTCAAGAGGTTGGAGGACGAAGGTAGCTGTCGAGACAAGTGAAACGAAACGACAATATTTACCGTTGAATAAACTTTTAAATCTTGCGAAGAAGGGAGGTTGCATTTGTGGTTTAAAAATAAACTGGCGCGACTGGTGGAGTCTTATCGAGCTAAACAAAAAAAAAAACTATTGATAACAATCACAGTGCAGAAGTGTCCTACAGAGTGTTTTAAATATATACCATTATATATCTTAATAACGGACTCTAAACCATCTCTAAAGTAATTTAGCTAAGTGACAGTAATATGTTCGGTTGGCTTAATGGCTAACAGATGTCGCCTTTTGCAATTTCAATACAAATTACTTTTGGTAAATTATAAAAACAATAATTTCGGAATTCGATAAGAAATAAGTTCGTTTAATTTTGAACTAAGAAAGCGCTTGAAGATTATAATCTCATGCCATCAAACTCCGAAAAAAGTCACTGCAGGATGACAGCACTAGTACCATGCTATACACGCAAAAAAATTGTAAATGTAATAAGCACTATTTTGTGTTTTAGTATAGATTATTTTATGATTGCAATAATATTCAGGTTAAGCTTCAATCCTCGTTTCTTTATGAAAATGAATAATTAAGCTATAACCTCTTTAATCATAATATATGTATAATATTATAATTTTCATATCTAACAACCAAAAATGTTTTTTGTATTTTTTACCATAACAATATCATAAGTTTGTCAAGGATTACTTTTATATAAAATATTACAATGCTGCCGTTTCAACGTTTGTCTCATTTGTTAGTATAAGTATATCTATACCGAATAATATATAACTTTATAGTATATTGCATTATAATATGCTTATTGTTTTATTTTTATATATTTTTTTATTATATTACCTCTATAGTAAACTAAAACATATATTAAAAACCTTTTTTGGGCATAAATATTCAATAAATTTTCCTATTCGTTTAAATATTTTTACTTTACAAACATTTTTACTTTAAAATACAAATCAATTATCATAATTTTAAATTGTATGAAACAACAAAAAGATTTGCCTTTATTAAGGATCGAACCCACAATCGCTCGCTTATGATAGCACCATTGTTAAGTGCGGCCGCTTTGATCTTACCTACAAAATAAGATACATAACATAATTCCCTTTATTCATTAACGTTGCTTAAAGTTAAATAGTAATTAGCGACTGTTTAACCATTCATTTTGACGTTTGCATGTCACTTAACTTTAATCATCGTTTATGAATAAACCCTTTAAACACCATGGTATTTATTGATAAACGATGATTAAGTTAAGACGAGAGACGTTAAACACCTATGAAGTTCCCATTCCTAGGACACAGGCCTCCTCTCAGTGAGAGAGAGTAGCCCGTAATCTTCCACGCAGGATCAGCACTGGTTGTTAGACGTCATATTTCTTCTAAGATTTGGGCTCTAGAACATGCAAGGTTTCCTTATGATGCTTTCCTTCATCCACAAAATTCATTTTATTTTTCTATAATCATTCATTTTAGTAAAGCCTAATCACAAAATTTAAAAAATATTTTATTAAGACCTTAAATCCATCCAAGCAAAATCATCTCAGCACAGTATATCGTAGAACAATGTTACTAAATAGCTTCGGTCACCCCTTTTTGGCTTAAGAAGCTTCTCAAAGACAAGAAAATACAGTACTTTTAAAAATACTATAAGTCCTATAGCTATCTAGACGGTAGCTTGTTCATAAACATGAACATATTATAATGCACTTCGTATATAGCGCTCCATTTCGCTAACAAGGTAACTTATCGCAGTGGCATCAGAGCCGCGTATGCAGTATTGAATATAAGCTATGTAAAGGTCACTTGTGCGTAACGGCAGTGACAGGTGAATAGTCCTTCGCCTACAAAAGGCTTAACATTTACTTGCGCCTGAGTCTCCAAGATTGTATCGTTTTGATCGTAAAAGATTATTTCATTTGAAGCTGAAGTTGACAGTGGTGACTTGTAGAATTAAATATGCAATATGTGTATTGGTATCAAATAGGTATCACATAAGAATGAAATTCCAGGTGATTCAAAAATTTGCGACAGACTAACCTACAAAACAAGTATTGCCCAAACGGACAAATTACAATATAGACACTGTGAATAACAATGAAACGGCTTTTTTTTTGGGACAATACCCGCCAAACATTTCCCACCCACTGCAACTCCTGAAAGCCATAATCAACAGTGGAGACCGCCAGAAAAACGCCGAGCAATGAAGCTCGACGAGTCCCGGAGAAACAATTCAACTGTCTTGGGTCCCGCAACGAAATTAATCAGAAATGAATAGCGGAGAAGTAAGAAAAAAGATATTTTTTCCACTTCAATTGAAACGGCTAATGGATATTCTCTTGGATTTCTCGGTGGTAGGCCATAACATTGGCTGCCGGCAGAAGTTACCACCCACCAGACTTAGCCTTGCCGCCAAGCGATTCGTCGTGTTCCGGCATGATGTCTGGTGAAGCCGTACGGAGGACGGGTCTGAGCAGTTGTGTTGCGATGTGTGCCGGGTACGATGCGTCAAATGTTGTTGTGTCGGGAGTTTGGTCGTGGAGGGTCACCACATCAATCTCCCTCTGGCGCAGCATCGTTCGTCGTGTTGTTGGGTTTAACATTGCACCACCTCGCTCAACTGCCGTCTTCCTTCCTATTTACTAAGTTTTTTTTAAGTGAATGGGCTTTATAAACTAGCGCGCTTCACCATCAAAGATTCGTGACGCAATCAGCTTACCATCAGGCGGAATTGCAGTCAAGCGTTCGTTTAGGTATATTTATTAAAAAAAAAGGATTTATTGAAAACAATATGTTATAGGAAGAATAGAAACAGATGAGGAGTAAGAAGAACTTACCAGGGGATGTCGTATTACTCAGTAACTGGGTTGTGGAGATCAGATAGGAAGTCACTCCAAGTAAAATACTGGTACTCAGCTGAATCTGGTTAGACTGGAAGCTGACCCCAATACAGTTAGGAAAGGGCTAGGCGGATGGTGAAGATGCGGTCTAAGTCACATTACACTCAAATGATACTGCTAAAAGTAATGACAAAATTTAATTCTGCAGTCAATTTAAATAGACGCTATAAAAATGGAATAAATAAACTGTACATTGTGAAGATTCTGGAGCAAATTCTCAACGTATAATAAAAGTTAATTTTATAGCTTACAGATCACTCTTCTCGTGAGTTTGTACTATTTATGTATAGCGTCGAAAAACAGAAAAAATATTTACGACACAATTGAATGGCGAACACTAACATTAGGTAGAGAATCCTGTACGTGACCGTTGTGTACTCACAGCTTAGGACAAAATTAGAACACAAATGATAGATAAATGTGAGAATAGTAGAAAAAGGGAATATTTTGAATTTGAATGAAAATGGGTAAAAGAAGAGGAGAACAACAAAAGATGATAAATGTGTTACGTGAAAGATGATATAGATAGAAAGGAGAAGATTAACAGATAAGTACGGATAAAGGAGACATGCTTGGCTGACTTAGATAAAACGGGATATGGGAAAGAGAACACTGTAGAGTGGAATATTGGAAACGCATATCAAAGGAAGAACTATCGCAACAAAGATGTTAAACTTTCATGAACTCTGACCTTTTCAAATATCAGTTTTCGGAACAGTTAAGCAACTTTGCGAAAGTCAAATATGAACAAATTAACGTCAAGGTGAATGCATTTAAACTCATTAGTGGTTCTACATATATTGGTTTACAATATTTGCAACAAAACCGGTTCATATTATTGTCCATTATATTTCCATTAACTCAAATTTAATGTTTGCGTCCACTTAATTAGTCTAATTCCTTTTTTTTGTTCTGTATCTGTTTATTCTTCATGAGAAGTCTGTTGATCCGGAAACGCATTTGTTTTACAATGGTTTTTATTGTTATTGGTGTTAATGAGTCTTCAAAGTGTGGCCAGCTATGGTTTGAACACTTCCTTTGTAACGCATTTGTCTACGTTTTGAAGTTTTTGAAACGACATTACGTGTTTATATTTTTGTAAATATAACAGTATGTCTGTGTGAGAGCATGGTAGCCTAGTGGTATCGGCTGCTACTTTTAAGTCGTAGGTCGAAGGTTCGAAGCCTATCAATCGCTTTCTCTTCTGCTTCTTCTTCAGCCTATAGATGTCCACTGCTGGACGAAGGCCTCCCCCAAGGCTTTCCACGATGACCGCTCTTGTGCTGCCCGCATCCATCGGCTTCCCGCGAACTTCACCAGGTCATCGGTCTACTTTGTTGGGGACCACCCTACGCTGCGTCTTCCAGTACGTGGCCGCCACTCCAGAACCTTACTGCGCTATCGGCCATCGGTTCTACGAGCAATGTGCCCTGCCCACTGCCACTTAAGTTTAGCGACTCGAAGAGCTATGTCGGTGACTTTGGTTCTTCTGCGGATCTCCTCATTTCTGATTAGTTCACGCAGAGAAACTCCGAGCATAGCTCTTTCCATTGCCCTTTGTCAAATTCAAATTCATTTATTAATCTTGTGAACACAGGGTACAGTTATGCAGATGTTATGTACAAAGAATTTTTATCCATGCTATGTCCCGCCAAAAGGCATACAAAATATCATAAGAAGCGAATGTAGATGTCACAGTTTCATGCAAAATAAATATGTCAACAAATTAAGCCGGCACATTAACTCAATAGGCAGCATCACACGATACAGCCTCAGAAACAATTAAATAAAATGTCAGCAATTTACAATTTTTTATATAATAAATTTTGTGTGACTCTGAGCCTTCGTATGAAGTCCATTCAGTCGCTTTACTTTGTGTAAATTATTTCATCATCACTGCTCTCAAAACGGCGAAGGAAAACATAGTGGGGAAAGTGGCATGTCAAAAAACTTCGAAGTCATGTGACATTTACCAACCCGCATTGGGCCAGCGCGGTAGATTGCGACCTACTCCCTCTCATCGAGAGGAGGCCTGTGTCCCACAGGGAGAGAACTGTGGGAACAATATAGGCTGATTATGTATGTATTTCAGCCTGGAAAGGCCCACTTGGCAAGAGGAGAACAGGAAGACCCTGTGCAAGATGGGAAGATGACGTTGTTAAAGTCGCCGGTGAAAATTGGTCTCAAATAGCCAAATCTAGAGAAGACTGGTCATCCTTGGAGGAGGCCTTCACCTGCAGAGGGGTTCTGGCAGAAGAATAAAACCAAAAAACTTTTTCATTTATTATATTGTTAAGTTATTTTTTTTATTTTATTATGTTACTTTAACTTTTTTAATTTATTACTATTAACTTCTTACCTTTTGTTCAGAAATAAAAGGCTTTTTATTTAATTTTTTTTTTATTTATGTATGTATTTATCATATGTATGTCTGTCAAGATAATGAATTCCTGACAGCTGCCATTGCGACAATTCTAGTAACTAATGTTTCAAAATTCGCAAAGCTTATATGTATAAATATTGGTTGATATGAACCTGACAGGTGTCTAAAACGAATTCTCTCGTCAGTCGCTCCGTAGTATTTATATATTTACATGTTTCTTAATATTGAAACTCCTGCACATTAACGCTTACTAGATGCGCCCCTCGGTTTCACCCGCATAAGTTTCGATCCCGTGGAAATATTGAGATAATAATTATCATGTGTATTATTCTTGGCTCTAAACTCTCTGTGTACAAAATTTTATCCAAATGCGTTCCAGTAGTTTTAGCGTAAAAGAAACTCGGAAATTTATAATATTGGTAGGATAGGATAATATGAGTTGGATTGTTTGTTATTAAAACAATATTATGGACTTTCTTATTTTATATGCTTAGATATTTATAAAGAACTCCATTATATCGCTTTAGTTTGGTCTCTGCTCCCTAACGAATACAAAATATTTGGATTATCTTTTTGTTATCAGTAGTTTAATAGCTAGTAACATGCAAGTCCACTTAATTGATGTCCATACATTTTTGTTTGTCAAACATCTGTTCTTCTTCACAAGTTTTATCTACATTGGGGAAGTGATCAATTAGGGGTACAGCAGTCGTTTGAGTGTTTTTATTATGATTAATGTTTTAGGGGATTGTTAATAGTGCATACAACACTTTGAAGTGAAGTGAAGTGAAGACAAAGCTATGGCACAGTATAAAAATCATACAGTAGGTCGACGCCTTTGAACTCGTGTAAAATGCCGACATCGTCTAGATAGTAACGCATCGGCCAGGGTTGTCACAAATAAACAATATTTATGAAATTATTTATTTATTGCAGATCAACATCGATAGCTGTATTATATTTAATTAATTTGCTATTTTTATTTAAGGGAACAACTCGAGACAGATTTCAGTTATTTAGATGGCATTTTCGTAACCAGTACCCCAATCCACCTCGGAATTAACACCCATATCATATTAATATACATTGAAATTGGCGTCCGCCATCTCAGATTTTAAAAAGGGTGCCTTTTTCGTAACAAGCACCCCAATTATACTCAAAATTGACACTCATATCAAATTACAAAAAAAATGACGTCCGCCATTTTGGATGTCAAAAAAGATGGCTTTTTCGTAACAAGCACCCCAATTATGCTCAAAATTGACACTCATATCAAATTATAAAACAAACAAATAAAAAAACAAACACGCGTTAGCCCTTAATGATAGTTACCGAGCTAAGAATATCGTTTTGTTCGCAGCTCGGGAGCCGCTTACCCGCGTCTCGTCCCTCACACCCCGCACGATTGCTCTGTCTAGACGTCTTCGTTGGACGACTGTATGATTTTTAGACTGTGGCTATGGTATTGGTGCTGAAATACAAACTAAACTATTTTTAAGTTAAGTGCATCTTTTTCTATTTCATCAAGATAAGGATAGAAGATCCTGTCAAATTAAGTTATTCCCATATACAGTTTATACGCGATTAGAAACATGGCGACCAAATTTACGTCAGGTGCGGACTAATGTGACAGGTCTAAACTAATATTTTATCTTCTATCCTTTTCTTAATGAATTGGATAGAAAAAGATGGACTTATATTAAAATTAGTTTGTGAACAACAGAATCGTGGTCATTAGTTAGCTGTCACAGTAACTGTCTTATTATTTCAGTTGTGCAGTTTTGTTGAGGTGATTTAACCCGAGACGGTCTCCAAAGCCTAGAGCACAGGCGTAGAGTAGCCAGCCTTTCGGTGTTCTATAGGATGCATTTTGGGGAGTGTGCGAGGGAATTGCATGATTTAATTCCCCCATCTCTGTTCCACCATCGGAGAGTTTCCACCCTTACGTTGTTAACACTACTACGATCCGGACGAAGCGTTTCGCCTCCTCCTTTATACCGCGTACATCAAGGGACTGGAACAACTTGCCGGCGGCGGTGTTTCCGTCGGACTACAATTTGAGTGTCTTCAAGGCTAGAGTGAATAGGCTCTTAATAAACTAGCACGCTTTACCATCAACGATCGCATCGCTGCTTACCATCAGGCGGGATTGCGGTCAAGCGCTGGTTTATAGATAATAATAAAAAAATAAAAAATTCTTGTACGTTTAGTGCGGTAAGGGCATTGGATATAGTTAAAGCGCCACGCGTAGTTAAGCCGCTTTGGCTGCAAGATTTCATATACAATATACAGGGTTAAAGCACCAGTTCCTGGTTGAAGAAGTAGAAGGACTAGAAGGCAGTAGGTCTCGGTGGTAGGCCATAACATCGGCTGCCGGCGGAAGTTACCACCCACCAGACAAAGTCTTGCCGCCAAGCGATTCGTCGTGTTCCGGCATGATGTCTGGTGAAGCCGTACGGAGGACGGGTCTGAGCAGTTGTGTTGCGATGTGTGGCGGGTACGATGCGCCAAATGTTGTTGTCTCGGGAGTTTGGTCGTGGAGAGTCTCCAGATCAATCTCCCTCTAGCGCAGCATCGTTTGGTCGTGTTGGTCTTGGGTTTAACATTGCATCACCTCGCTCAACTACCGTCATCCTTCCTATTCCTAAGTTTTTTTAAGTGAATAGGCTTAATAAACTAGTGCGCTTTACACTCAACGATTGCATCACTGCTTACCATCAGGCGGGATTGCAGTCAAGCAGTAGTTTATAATTAATTTAAAAAAAAAACACCTGCCTCTCAAGTAGGTATGGGTTCGATTCCAGGTCAGGCAAGTACCAATGTAACTTTTCTAAAGTCATATGTACTTTCTAAGTATATCTTGGACACCAATGGCTGAAGGCGAAGGAAAAACATCTTGAGGAAACCTGGACTTTAAGTCTAAAATCGCCAACCCGCATTGAGCAAGCGTGGTGATTACGCTCAACTCTTCTCTGTATGAGAGGAGACCTTTGCCCAGCAGTGGGACGATAAAAAGGTTGATGATGATGATGATACAGGGTTAACTGTAATCCTACATTATATACTTCAAGATTTTGTAGCGGTATATACAAACGCCTTAGGCGAATAAGGCGTCATACTGACGTCACACAGATCCTGTATCTCACAAGCAGATTTTACTACAACGGCAACAAACAACTTCCCAACATCAAACGTTGGGCAAGTGCCCGCCAGACACAACACCCGTCTGGTCGGAGGATCATCCCTTTCCTGTTGAGGATGAGTGAACTTTACGCTCTGTTCCTCATACCTCAAAACTTATTTTTTTCTAAATCAGTGGGTTTGGGGGCGTTCTTTGATTTGACTCAATGAAGACCCGTTTTGCCTTTCGTAATGCGTAATTTGCGTGTATTAGTTATATGAGTGTTTAAATATAATATTGCTAAGAGACTATCACGTTCATAGAGTGCGTCGAACTGCAGTTGGTCCTGTATGTTTTAATCTATTAAATGTAAGAGAAGAACAAGAGTAAGTGACATAGTCTGAAGAATTGCAACACATAAGTGGCAGTGGGCCGGGCACATAGCTCGTAGGACAAATGCCCGATGGGGCGGACCGGTTTTCGAGTGGCGACCACGCACCGGAAGACGAAACATGGGTATGCTCCCGACAAGGTGGACCGACGACCTGGTGTCGATCGCGGGAAACCGCTTGATGCGTGAGGCGCTGGACCGATCGTCGTGGAGATCCTTGGGGGAGGGCTATGTCCAGCAGTGGATGTCTTTTTGCTGAAATGATAATGATGAAGTGTAGGAGGGACAAAAGTAACTTTATCTGTTTGGTGTTAACACCCGAATCCTTACATTTAGTTATTTTTATAAACTCTCTCATCCTAAACTCCCGCCCAATCTTCTAAAAGCAATCTTTGAAGTTAAACAGTGGTTAATTTAAATTAGAAAGTTAACTCACATTAAATTAACGGATCTGTTAATAGATTGAAGACAAATGGTAGTTTCTATTTGCTGCTTTATCTAAATTGCTTCTTGCAGCGATTCGAATGTACGTAAAGATAATTTTGAAGCCGAACAAGTTTTTGTAATTATGGCCATAAATTATACTGAAGAGAACTTGAGGCTATTTTAGGTTAATATTATAATAATTTTATGGTGCTATCAATTTTTCTTTATTACTTTGTTTTTGGTAAACTTGGAAAAATATAGAGGGTTAGGATGTCTTAATGGGGATTGGGGATAGATGTCAGAAGGCAGACACTCTTTGTAAGCTGGTATTCAGCTGCAATCGATCAGACTGGAAGCCGACCCGGGAACCCGGGTGTTGAGGACGAGCAGAGGATGAAACAAATGGATTTGTCAAAAAATCCGCGAATTTGTCCATATTTTGCCAAGTTTTTTTAATGTAATTATAAACTAGTGCTTGACCGCAATTCCGCCTGATGGTAAACAGTAATGCAATCGTTGATGGTAAAACGTGCTCAAAAAACTGAGTGAATAGGAAAGAAGACGGCAGTTGAGCGAGCTGATGCAATGTTAAACCCAACAACACGGCCAACGATGTTGTGCCAGAGGGAGATTGATCTGGAGACCCGCCACGACCAAACTCCCGACACAACAACATTTGGCGCATCGTACCGGCAACACAGTTGTGTTGTGTGAGCAGTTGCTCAGACCCGTCCTCCGTACGGCTTTACTAGACATCATGCCGGAACACGACGAATCGCTTGGCGGCAAGGCTTTGTCTGGTGTAAAGTAACTTCTGCCGGCAGCCATGTTATGACCTAACACCGAGAAAACATTTGTTTTTCGAGATGACACTCGGCTAGCTTTTGGATATTTTAAATTACCAGAATTGACGTTCTGGTATATTTAGATAAGAATGTGAATCAAGTAAGTAGTCTATTTGTTGAAGTAAAAATTTCACTGTACCCCAGTGGCCTTGTTGATTAACAAACTTAGAAGAAACCAAAAGAAGTCGTATACTCGTTGTAACAGCAATTTTTGGTTCAAATTGCTGTTACGACGAGTTTACGACCAAACATTAATTTAAATTAGAATTTTATAACGAACTGAACAAGGTTCAAAGTCGTGTCAGACATTTCCCCCGTCACCTACAAGTCAAATTCATTACTAACTGTGTCTAATCCATCTCCTTACTTTTTACGAACAAAAATGCCGTCGTAACTATTATATTTTATTTTTACCGGGCAGTCATCTGTTTTTTTTTTTGGAAACGGAGCAAACTAATTTGGAGTCAAGAAGGGGAAGCGATGAAATGCAGTTTGGATGGATACATGTAGTTAAGTTCAGTACATGTAGTAGTTAAGTTCTTATGTATGGATGACAACAGGTTCAGATAGCCGACCCTGTCAAATATTCCCACTCAACCTTCAGCCTTTTAGCTGGATCGATAAAGTTGACATTCTACTAAAGAAATTTGACAGATTGCTTGAACTGTTGTTGTACGTACTTAATTTTTAAAAAGCGTGTATCTTGATTACATGTAATCATTTAATACATTAAGCACACAAATAGAGTTGGACCTAATGTCGCAAAGAGTAGTTTCAGATTGTTCAGAAGTTAAACTAAATTGAATATGAAAGTATCTTCTTCTTTCTATTGCTTAAAGGACAGGATAGAAGATAAATATTAGTTTAGTCACAATAGACAGAGAACAGTAAAACATCTTCATATAAACGAGCCGCTCTCGGTTTGAATGTATGCGTGCGCGCCGAGCGCCGTGTCGGTACGCGATTTCACGCAAACGCTGGCATATTATAGGATGGTTTAAGATGGCGGCAATACGGGCTGTGCCGCGTGACTGTGAGCACGCGCGTAAATTACATGACCGCTCGCGTTCGTCAATTCTCGCCGGCCACTTACCATAATATTAATTATTACGAGTATCATGACTTCAAAAGGGGAAAAAAAATATTGTAGTGTTTTCGGGTGCCTCAATAATGATTTCGCAAATCCGGACTTATCATTCTTCATACTTCCTACTGAACCAGAAATGTAAGTACAACTTAAATCTTATTAGAAAATGTGATATATGTATTGTTTGTTTCACAGTTTATTTGCTTTATTAAGAGCGTACCCGAGTCGCATTTTTCCATATAATTGTATTCTCAGATTTACTTCCTGACTACTATGTTTAAAGTTAAGTTTATTTTAAGAAGCCCAGTTTTACTATAAAACAGAGGATTGAGTACGAAATATCATTTAAGTAAACGTATTTGTCGAGTATAGTGTAATAAGGACAATTTCACAATAATCAATATTGCAAATTACTATTATTTTTTTTTTCTATTGTCTTATGTGTTGTTTGATCCAAATATGGCGTCTTAATCATAATATTAAGTTAATAAAATTATAGTAAAATGTGACCGACTAACGCTTAGGGTTGCGTAGAATTTTATTTATAACATTATAACCTTTAATCCCTCCGACGCGCGCGTCGACAACAGCAACGCGAGGTGCTCTTAATAGCGAGTAAGCGAGCGGCGCCTTTGTTGCATTTGAGCTAGCTGTTGCTATCCGATTATATAAACAAACATTACACAGTACCCATATAAACAATCATTATAATTGTACCTCAGAAACTAATGAGGCTAAAAAGGTTTTGCGGTTTTATTAAAGTAAGGTATCATTTGTTAAATATTCGCTACCCATACATAATCTTAGCTTTACTAATATCTACTTTTTCATAAGAACTACATATTTATTGTTTACGTTCTCATGTTTTATATCATTTAAGCATTAGTTATTAGCTTGTGAATATTATTGTGTTAGTGTTACATTTACGTACTCATCACTTACAATCTTCTCTGATAAGAACCAGTTATATCGATTTCCCATATCACACATCACTTAAAATTTATCATTATTTACGAGCTTTAGAATATAATTTAGTGTTACACTTAAGTAGTCTTAAAAATTTTGTCGGTATCAAATTTGTAACTTAATATAATAAATGTTATGTGAATAAAGGCTTTTTATTTTTACTAAATTTATAAATTGGTAAAATATTCAATCATAATATGCTTTTTATTCTATAAATTTAGATCAAAGTGACAACCCTAGGGTTCAACGCAAGAGTAGGCAAATAACTCTGCGGGCGGCCTTAGATAATCTACTGTTCTCTGTCTACTGTGGTTTAGTGCTCTCAATTTACGATACTGCATAGAGTTTAGTCGTGACCGTCGAGTCGAGACATGGCAGCTAAAAAAATCGGGTAGGTAATGCAGCTAGACAAACAAAATTATGTACATATTAATTTTAAATATCAGTCTAAGCATACATAATATATATTTCTTGTCTCAAAAATTTGTTTCGTGTCATCTTCTGCTATATGACATTATTATCCTCGAAATTGATCCTCGTCTTACGTAGGTATAGTTACAATATTGAAGTGAGTAGCGTTAATCCCAGTCGCATCCGAAGCCTTTTCAGCTTTGGAGTCTGGGGTCCGCTTTACCAGTCTAACTGCTGATTTTGGTTAAACTTCGATATTTACCGTGAAGCGACTGCCGTCTGACCTCCACAAACAACCCCACAGATTACAGAATACTTCGACCGAAGAAGATGAAAGAACCCGAAGGCGATAACGAAGCATCGCAGTTAGACTCATTGCTGGACTTTTGAGGACTCTAACAACCCGTAACGACTGTCATTAGATGTTCGTATGGCAACCGGGAGCAAAGGCTTAACGTGCTTTCCGAGGCACGAAGTGCAAATATTCATATTCGTGCATACAAGTATTTGCACTGCGCGGGAATCGAAACCGCGCCTCCTTGCGCAGCGGCCGCGTTCGCTACCGCTACGCCACGGTGGCTATCAAGTAAGTGAGTAATGTTTACTATGGTGAAATACGTAGGTGAGTTAACAAAGCCGGGTTGCGTATGATTAGAGTGAGTAGCTGTCGACCTAATGAGTGACCTCAGGGAAGACTGCACACAGTGATCAGGTGCTGCCTAGCACACTAGCACTGTTAGGTTTCGGGGAGATTTACTAGGCGTTTTTTTTTTAAATTGAGTGAATAGGAAGGAAAACGGCAGTTGAGTGAGGTGATGCAATGTTAAACCCAACAATGGCTACCAACGATGTTGGGCCAGAGGGAGATTGATCTGGAGACTGCGGGGACGCCCGAACCCCCCCAGGGATCGCCATCGGGTCCTCTCGTCCGGTCGCAAACCGGCACGATGGGGCCGGGCCACCCTGGGATTTTTCGGAGTTGGCGAAGCAGCCTTTAGGTGTGTGGCTGGCACACTACTTGGGCCCCCAACTATCTGCGGTCGGCCAGCGGAGCACCGTGCTTCGGATCCCGCTACCCTCCACGACCAAACTCCCGACACAACATCATTTGGCTTTATAGTCTCTCCAGAGAAGTGCTCTAATAGGAATTGCACAGAGGGGACTCCGGGTTGGACTTGAGAGTTAACAGTGCCCCATTAAATGTGACCACGGGGTTGGTTTTAGTAAGACAAAAATCCCACACTTCCAGGTTTTATCGCCAAAGATCGGGCGCCTTTTGAAAGTTTCCCCTCGAATACTAAAAATAGGTTATCTAGCAAGTTTAGAAGCGGGATATAAAGGTTTGCGCCGACGCATACGTATTTGAAATCACCTCATTTTCGAAGGCGTTGAAACATGGCCTTGTAAAATCAATTTGATGCCTATATAAGTTTGGCATTTACATGATTAATTTTATGCTAGACGTGGTAATCCGTTAATTAACTTAATTGTGTAACTGTTTAGCTAACCCACGTCTATGTACCATCCTTTCAGTGATTCACATACATTTGAACTTTAGGAAGTTCTAACGTAGGTGAATCACTGAAAGGATGGATGGTCTACCTTATGAGGATTGCGCAGGAGTTCATCAATTTTGTATAATTGTTTGTTTAATTGATAGTATTGTTGATTACACGGTAATTCGACTTAATAATCGTCAGACAATCGTAAGTTGTTAAAATTCTTTTTAAGTTTGTGTTGTTAAATCGGAAAGAGAAAAACATTTTCTGTGAAAATTTCAATTCTCTAACTATTCATGGGATACAGCCTACACCCCAAGTAATTACGTAACACACTAGTACTGTCAATTGGAATCATTGAAGCTCATTGCCGATGGCCTCATTGACGAACAGTCCAACTAGGTAGGTCCAACTTCGAGAAAGAGGTGTCTCGTCGAATCCAGCTCGGCTGGGCAGCGTTCGGGAACAAGACTAAAGTCTTTGACCAGTGTGTGTTGCCAGTGATGACTTACGGAACTGAAACGTGGTCGCTCACAATGGGCCTCATACGAAGGCTCAGAGTCACACAAAGGGCAATGGAAAGAGCTATGCTCGGAGTTTCTCTGCGTGATCGAATCAGAAATGAGGAGATCCGCAGAAGAACCAAAGTCACCGACATAGCTCTGCGAGTCGCTAAACTTAAGTGGCAGTGGGCACGGCACAATCCTCGTAGAACCGATGGCCGATGGGGCAGTAAGGTTCTGGAGTGGCGGCCACGTACTGGAAGACGCAGCGTAGGGAGGCCCCCAACAAGGTAGACTGATGAACTGGTGAAGGTCGCGGGAAGCCGATGGATGCGGGCAGCACAAGACCGGTCATCTTGGAAAGCCATGGGGGAGGCCTTTGTTAAGCAGTGGACCTCTATAGGCTGAAGAAGAGAAAAAGAAGACTGCCGGTCCAATGCTTCATATGTCGAAAAATTTGTTTTCACAACAGCGTAAACAACGCAATGAATTTTGTTGAACTGTCAAAATGAAACCCATTGCTACTGATAGCTTGTTACGCAATTACCCTGCCGGTTACAGATAGTAGAGTCTTCATAATAGGGTCTCGTTTTTATCACTTGGGTACGAATCACTGTTTCAGCATCATCATCAGCCTCTACTCGTTCACTATTGGACTTAGGCCTCTCCCTTGGTACGCCAATAAGCTCGGTCCTGAGCAGTTCTCCGCCAGCCACTACCATTCACCCTTTTGATGTCGTCGCTCCATCTAGACCAAGGGCGTCCTGCTACGTTTGCCGAGACGCGGTCTCCACTCGAGGACTCGTTTACCCCAACGGTTGTCGGCCCTGCGGCATATGTGACCAGCCCATTGCCACTTCAGCTTGCTAATCCTCTCAGCTATGTCGTCGTGACTTTGATCCTCTGTCGGATCACCTCATTTCTGATGCGATCCTTCAGAGAGACGCCCAACATAGGCCTCTCCATAGCTCGCTGAGCGGCTTTAGACTTATGGACTAGTCTGACCCATACTACTACTGTCTGATCACTATTTAAGCTCTAAGAATCGTAAGGACTGTTGTGAAGGTATGAGGAACAGGGTGTAAAATTCACTTCATCTTCCATAGAAAAAGGAGGATCCTCCAACCAGACGGGTGTTTTATGTCTGACGGGCACTTGCCCAACGGTTGATGTTGAGAAATTGTTTGTATTAATGTGTGTTCAACAGACACGCAACATGCAGCTTGATGTGTGGTGGTGATAATCACCTAAAACTTGAGAAGAAATTAAATAAATACATACGGACAAATCACACAGATTGAGCTAGCCCTAAAGTAGGTAAGTTCGAGGCTTGTGTTATGGGATACTAACTCAAGGATACTATATTTATAATAGCTACATATATAAATAAACATACAAGACCCAGGCCAATCAGGAAAAGATCGTTCTCCATCATGACCTGGCCGGGGATCGAACCCGGGGCCTCCACGTCGGAGGCAGGCGTGTTGACCGCTTCGCCACGGAGGACGACTAACTCTTAGAATTCTTAAATATTGATCGAGCCGCGAAATCCAGCTCAGATTTTATGAAACATTGGTTGGTAAAACAAAATATGACACACCGCTAACAACTCAAAACGTAAACCACAGTACGCATCTCCCACGCTACTGGAATCACAATCTTAGTGCTAAATTGCCGTTTAGCGGCATTTTATGGACAAACAGGTTCCCACGAAAAAACTTCATACGCACAATCACTTCAATGCAATCTTGTGACATCGTCAAGTTTAACGAAAACACACAAACAAGACAAGTGTGCATAAGCCGGTCCTAAAAAAGTTAGTTTAACGTCATAAAGATGATGTGAAATTCTGTGGTTAAAACTGAAAAATTTATTGATTTATACTTTACTAGTATTCCGCCCGCGAAATCGAATACCAAACCAACCAATAATGAAAACGATTGATCACGCGACGCGATAGATCACGTGGTCAATCGTTCCCGCCATTGGTTGGTTTGGTATTCGATTTCGCTTCGCTACGAAGCGATGTTTCATTGGCTACAGGCCCTGTAGCTGTAGCGATTGCGCTGCATAGTCTGGTATTTTAATAAATTTTTCATTCTAACACGATTCCATTGTCTTTGTGCTAAAAGTTCGTAATCTGTTAAATTCATAATGATCAGTTAGTCCGGTCGGAATGGTGATAGAATGGTTTTGCCGTATTGTCATTATTATGATTTTCTAAAAACTACTAAGTACTCAATTTAAACATTTATTAATATGGAGTGGCGTAACAGTGATTGACCACTGGAAAGTCATAATGACGCCATTTTATTGGTACATTACGAAAGTATTTTTAAAGGCCATTAGAGGGTTATTCTTTGTAAATACATATGGCTAGTGTGGACTAAAAAGGTATTTATTATTTAGAACGTCCATACTACCGATATCGTAAGTAGGTTCGAACCTCATCAGAATAGAATAGAATAGAATACCTACTCTTTATTATGTACACCATATACAAAACATAAATATAAAGATTTTACAAAGGGTGACACAATGGGCGGTCTTATCGCTAAGAGCGATCTTTTACAGACAACCTTTCACCAGGCGCTTTACTTTGTATAAGTTCATCACCAGTGCTCTCAAAACAGTGGAGGAATAAATCACGAGGGAACCAGAATGTCCTAGAGCCAAACCTTCAAACAACATCTACCAACGCCCACTGGGTCTTGTGGTAGATTACGGCCCACTTCATCTCACCGAGAGGAGGCCTCTATCTCAGGAGTGGTAACATTAAAGGCTGATTTTGTATGTCCATATAACTAGTCAAAATACTAGATTAGCTGCTCAAATACAATAAAAGAAGAAGTAGTTATGAGACGATGTTAATCATAAAGCCACATCATCATCATTTTAACCGAAAGACATCCACTGCTGGACATATGCCTCCCCCAAGGCTCTCCACCACGACCGGTCCTGCGCCTCCAGCGGTTTCCCGCGACCTTCACCAGGTCGTCGGACCATCTTGTCGGGGGCCTACCCACGCTACGTCTTCCGGTGCGTGGTCGCCACTCGAGAACCCGTCGGCCCCATCGGGCATCGGTCCTACTGGCAATGTGTCCAGACCACTGCCAGTTCAGTTTTGCAATTCTTCGGGCTATGTCGGTTACTCTCGTTGTTTTGCGGATCTCCTCATTCTCCATTGCCCTTTGAGTGACTTTGAGCCTTCTTATAAGGCCCATTGTTAGCGACCACGTCTCAATTCCATAAATCATCACTGGCAACACATTCGACAGCCTCCGTGGCGTAGCGGTAGCGGACGCGGCCGCTGCGCAAGGTGGCGCGGGTTCGATCCCCGCACAGTGCAAATATTTGTATGCATGAATATGAATATTTGCTCTGGTCTGGTCGTGCCTCGGAAAGCACGTTAAGCCGTTGGTCCCGGTTGCCATACGAACATCTAGTGGCAGTCGTTACGGGTTGTTGGAACCCTCAAAAGTCCAACAATTTGTCTAACTGCAATGCTTCGATGTCGCCTTCGGGTTGTGGAGGTCAGACGGCAGTCGCTTCACAGAAAATGTCGAAGTTTAGCCATATCAGCAGTTGGACTGGTAAAGCGGACCCCAGACTCCAAAGCTGAAAAGGCTTCGGATGCGACTGGGAGTAACGCTGGGATGATGATGATGATGATGATCACTGGCAATACAAACTGGTCGAAGACTTTTGTCTTGAGACACTGCGGTATTTCGGACGAGAAGATTTTACGTAGGTTCCCGATAGCAGCCTAGCCCAGTTGGATTCGACGATTGACCTCTTTCTCGAAATGTGACCTTCCTAACTGGATAGTTTGTAGTTTAAAGCTACATCAAAAGCAGGATTGTATTATAGTGCAGTGCTTTTATAACTTGTTAAAGGAAACCGTTATTTGTTCGTTCCTCACTGTTGATTCTTGTGACTACGGTTGACGATAAATACGCAAGAAATTATACAAGACACTGCATTGCATTAGGTACTCTATTCAACATTTACCTTTGTTTTAGTATTATACCTTCTTCTTCTTCTTCAGCCTATAGATGTCCACTGCTGGACAAAGGCCTCCCCCAAGGCTTTTCACGTTGACCGGTCCTGTGCTGCCCGCATCTATCGGCTTCCCGCGACCTTCACCAGGTCATCGGTCCACCTTGTTGGGGGCCTCCCTACGCTGCGTCTTCCAGTACGTGGCCGCCACTCCAGAACCTTACTGCCCCATCGGCCATCGGTTCCACGAGCAATGTGCCCTGCCCACTGCCACTTAAGTTTAGCGACTCCCAGAGCTATGTTGGTGAATTTGGTTCTTCTGCGGATCTCCTCATTTCTGATTCGATCACGCAGAAAAACCCCGAGCATAGCTCTTTCCATTGCCGTTTGTGTGACTCTGAGCCTTCGTATGAGGCCTATTGTGAGCGACCACGTTTCAGTTCCGTAAGTCATCACTGGCAACACACACTGGTCAAAGACTTTAGTCTTGAGACACTGTAGTATCTTGGACGACGAGAAGATATAGCGTAGCTCCCGAACGCTGCCTAGCCGAGCTGGATTCGACGAGACAACTCTTTCTCGAAGTTGGACCTACCTAGTTGGACTGTTTGTCCCAGGTATATATACTCGTCAACAACTTCGAGTGCAGAGCTACCAACTAGAATTGGAGTGGGTGCGATATGAGAGTTCGACATGATCTTCGTCTATACCTAATTTAAAGTATTAAGATTTGATGATGTTTTGATGTTGATTCGATTTTTATACCGAGTACTTCGAGGGTCTGGTACAATTTGCCAGCGGCGGTGTTTCTGTCTGACTACAATGTAAGTGTTTTCAAAGCTAGAGTGTAGCGCGTTTTACCATCAAACATCGTGGATGCTAAAGTGCATCACTGCTTCCCATCAGGCGAGGTTGAGCTCAAGGACTACCTAGTTTATAAATACAAAAAAAATGGGGTTTGAAAATGAGCATTAAACACTTACCCTCTTATTCACAAACGCTGCTTAAAGTTAACTAGTGATTAGCGATTGTTTAAACATACATTTTAGAGACGTTTGCACGTCACTTAACTTTAATCATCGTTTATGAATAAACCCCTTAAACACTGTGGTGTTTATTCATAAAGGATGACTAAAGTTAAGTGACGTTAAAGGTCAAAAATGTATGGCTAAAGAATCGCTAAACACTAGTTAACTATAAGCAGCGTTCATGAATAAGGGGGTTAATTATTAATTTCAACTTTGCTTCATACATAAATTGAGGCGAAGGAAAATACTGCTTCATCTTTAATGTGTATGGAGAGATAGAATAAAAGTAGAAATCAAGACCAAAGTATTAAAATAAAAGTTTTCCCTATATATATATTTTATTTTTACTAATATCAACCAAATGCTATTTCCTGATAGAAGTATGATTGTGTAATTCCTCCAATTTTCCCATAAACTTTTACGGACATCCATATCTACAAGTACCTATGAAGAAATAGTTGTTATCAATTATATTCTTTACATCTGCGATAAGATTTGACGTGTCCGATAATGTCGGAAATATCTATGTATGTATCTTCTCCCTATCTTTGCGAGAAATTACGTGTCTATTTAGTTAGCAAAAATTATAAAGAAATCGTCCATGTATATCATCATCATCATCCCAGCGTTAATCCCAGTCACATCCGAAGCTTTTTCAGCTTTGGAGTATGGGGTCCGCTTTACCAGTCCAACTGCTGATATGGCTAAACTTCGACATTTTCCGTGAAGCGACTGCCGTCTGACCTCCACAACCCGAAGGCGACATCGAAGCATTGCAGTTAGACCAATTGTTGGACTTTTGAGGGCTCCAACAACCCGTAACGGCTGCCACTAGATGTTCGTATGGCAACCGGGACCAACGGCTTAACGTGCTTTCCGAGGCAAGACCAGGCCAGTGCAAATATTCATATTCATGCATACAAATACTTGCACTGTGCGGGGATTGAAGCCGCGCCACCTTGTCTAAATCGTCCATGTATATAAACGGACCTATTTAAAAGTACTGGTATCAAAACACCTATACTACTTGGTGTAACCATAGGTAACCTTACCTATTTATAAAGTTTTATTATTTATTTATTTGTAACCAATTTCAAAAAAATTAAATATGCAACAATATTACAAAATAGTTACATCAACAATATCAGGTATTACAAAATTGCTTACAGACTACTGAGTAAGAACATTATAAGTGCTCTGGTAAATTTTCTTTTTGTTTTCTGACGTCTTATGTTTAGTTTCATATTTCTTCTTCCATGCAAGGAATTCGTTTGGCGGCTTAACTACATGAGTTCACTTGCTTTTTATTCGCTTGCTTCATTCATATTACCTACTTGATTAACATTCCTTCACAGTTCATTAAGATTTCTTATTCGTCATGTTAGTATTGTCTCAGTTCTGAGATCAGCCATTGTTACACTAGTCATGCTAAGGATTTATTTTTAGTTTCACTTATTTTTAAGAGAACATACAAATTATCTAAGATATTTCTGAGAAATTGGAATCGTCAGGATTATTTATGATCGAATATCACTTTATTTTATAATAGAAATATTACTCAATCTTCGAATAATTGCTAAATGTGTAGAATATAGCAAAACAAAAGAATTGTAAAAAAAAGTACAAAGAAATTAGCAGTCTTGGGACTGACCGACAAAAGTGAAACTGAAATCATTATTACGCATTTATTTTACACTAGCGGCCGCCAGCGACTTCGTTCGCGTGGTTTAGTTATGCTCCGCTCCTATTGGTCGCAGCGTGATGTTATATAGCCTAAAACCTTCCTGGATGAATGTGCTATCCAACACAAAAAGAATTTTGCAAATCGGACCAGTAGTTCCTGAGATTAGCGCGTTCAAACAAACAAACTCTTCAGCTTTATATATTAGTATAGATACACAATATACATATGTATATCTGACTGAAGAGATTAGGGTATCGGGTCGGTGACGGTTTTTCTCCACCCAACAAAAGAGTTATACGCTGCTAAATAAGTTTTCTCTTCAATAAACACTCCAAATTTTAACCTAAACATGATAACAAGACAAACTCACCACTAAAATATAAAGAAAACGCAGCAAATTACTTAACAGACAAGACGCACGAACACCAAATAAAGCCAAAACACGCAAATCAAAGTTACTCCTGCAGCTATCAAATCAACAGGCGATTTCGACCGCAAATCCGCTGGTGTATTATCCCTTACAACTATTGTACATAAATTATGTGGTCATAAGCGTAGGTTGAGGCTGACGGATGCGTTTGTTCGTAATATCCTTTAAAAGTATTGTAATAATACGTAGTTGTAACCTTAGCCTTGATTTTATATCAGTTTAGCTTTACAGTTTGAGGTTGGCTTAGAAATCAAAGGACGGCTTTGATATTGGATACATCATAGTGCTCTTTTGTAATTTCTGACTTGATATGTCCAAGTTATGAGTAGTTAGTGTTAGCATTAAATCATTCCTCAATTGATGACTAAAAATAGTGTCTTGACATTTATAAACACAAATCAGTTTTTATTCAGTTGAAGATTTATGTATATAACTTACTAGCGACCCGTCCCGGCTTCACACGTGGACAAATGATATAGGTACCTAAGCCTTCCTTAATAAACGGTGGCCCTTCAATAAAAATAATGTCTACTGTGCCGCCCATCAGCCAATATCTAACTCTGCATGATACATCGACCTTATTGTCCATGGATAGCCTGTTCCACCATCTTCAAACTCTCAACCGATTTTGATGAAATTTGGCACAGACAATCTTTAGACCCTGAGAAAGGACATAGGCTACCTTTCATCCCGGAAAAAAATGATGTTCCCGAGGGAAACCTAAAAAGCGCGATATAACCGAACTCCACGCGGGCGAAGCCGCGGGCGGAAAGCTAGTATTAGTATAAATGGGAAAGTGAGTTTGTTTGTTTGTTCCGCTTTCACGACGTAACTACTGAACCGATTGCTTTGAAATTTTGCATACGAAAAGTTAGAAGTCTGGATTAAATAATAGGATACTTTTTATCCCGGAAAAATATGATATTCCCGAGGGAAATCTAAAAAGCGCGATATAACCGAACACCACGCGGGCAATGCCACGGGCGGAAAGCTAATTAACTAAATATATGTATTTTTACTGTATATTATATGTGCTAACAAAGGCGTAGAATTGATGATAAATCTGTCCTTTTGTGCGCTCGGCTTTGTTCGTCTGATTGTATGGTACATGACTTTGCATTACATGAGGTAGGTAGGTGTAATGTGATCTAACATCATTGTGTTACGTATGTTCCGAGTTGATCTTGACCGCTGCAGTGAGTTTTATTTAAAGCATTTGACACGTTCATGTCGTTTTCACATTCATTTAAGAAATTGTTGGGGTCTATTGGCAAACTTAGACAAAATGGCGCCGATTTTCTTGTCCACAAACTAAACTTTTGTTTTAACTCTTGTCTCCTAAAACTTGTTCCAAATAAATGTTTATTATTATTCCTTTATTTTATTGTATATATTTACATATAAATTATATTTTTACTTAAAATATTTCTACATAAAAAATACATAAAAAACATTTAAAAATATAAGAAATAGTAGCCCACCGGTATCGGGAACAGGGTTCAGGGCTCCAGAGAAAGAAACTTCCTGACGATGCGAGCCGTTTCCAGCAGTACCGCTTTCTGAATCAAGCCCTTGATCCAGCTGCCTAACGAGAGCCTCCTGAGGTGTCGGTCAAGGCTTTTGGCTATTAAGCCATTGGCTGTCACGACTATCGGTACAATGATTGCTGAATCCACTTCCCACATGTCGACAACCTCGTGAGCCAAGTCAAGATACTTGATTTGTTTATCTTTCTCGGCTTTCTCGAGGTTCTCATCGTGTTCTTATTATTATTATTAAACTAATTTTAAGTTAAGTGCATCTCAGTCATAGACAGTTTAGAGTCCGATTATTAACATGGCGATCAAAAATACAGTATGTTAAATAACAGAGGGCGTTCCCTTAAACTCGTTAATCATCATTCTCCTGCCCTTATCCCAATTTATTTGGGGTCGGCGCAACATGTCTTTTTCTTCCATGCATCCCTATCAGAAACCATCTCGGCAGTCACCCCTTTCTTAGCCATATCATCCTTCACACATTCCATCCATCGTTTCTTTGGTCTTCCCCTACTCTTATAGCCATCAACATTCATAATTAAGACTCTCCTCACGACATTCTCCTCAGTTCTCCGTAACACATGCCCGTACCATGACAACCGATTTCCATACAACTTTTCAGCTACCGGTGCCACTTTCAGACTTCCTCTTATGTACTCATTTCTTATTCTATCCATTCGTGTAACACCACACATCCCTCTTAGCATTCTCATCTCGGCTGCATGCAATTGCCTTTCATTCATCCCTTTCGTAGCCCAACATTCTGATCCATACAAGACAATCTGACCCCTTAAACTCGTTAATATATATCATTAATAGATTAAAATAAAAATATCAGCATAGAAAAATAAGCATAAAAAAATCCGAATAAAAAAAAAATTCTAATTGGAAATAAATTTGAAACCTCCTGTTTTAAATCAAAATAGTAGTCGTCATGTATAAATAAATTGCGACGTTGCCTTCTTTCATGTTCGCGTGTACAGTGTGTTTCTTTTACATGTCAATTTAAAATTTTTATTGAATATTTTCATATTGGAAAATTTTTTAAAACATTTTGTTTTCGAATGGAAATATTTTTTTTAGCATGTATGTATGCTATACTATTTCGGGTTAACGGGAAAGCCCTCTGTTAGTTAACATACTGTATATCAATTTACGTCAAGCGCGGACTAATTTGACAGGTCTAAAGTAACATATTATGTTTTGTCCTTTTCTTAACGAAATAGAAATAAAAAGATGCGCTGAACTTAAATTTAGTTTAGTTTGTGAACAAGGGAATTCCTCCATCTCCGTTCCACCATCGGACGACCCGTCGTACGGCGAGTTTCCACCCTTACGTTGTTAACACCACTACGATCCGGACGAAGCGATTCGCCTCCTCTTTATACCGCGTACATCAAGGGACTGGAACAACTTGCCGACGGCGGTGTTTCCGTCGGACTACAATGTCTTCAAGGCTAGAGTAAATAGGCTCTTAATAAACTAGTGCGCTTTACCATCAACGATTGCGTCACTGCTTACCATCAGGCAGGATTGCGGTCAAGCGCTAGTTCATCCATACTAATATTATAAATGCGAAAGTAACTCTGTCTGTCTGTCTGTCTGTCTGTCTGTTACGCTTTCCCGCTTAAACCTCTCAACCGATTTTGATGAAATTTGGCACAGACAATCTTTAGACCCTGAGAAAGAACATAGGCTACCTTTTATCCCGGAAAAATTTGATGTTCCCGAGGGAAATCTAAAAAGCGCGATATAACCGAACTCCACGCGGGCGAAGCCGCGGGCGGAAAGCTAGTAATTTATAAAAAAAACGAGGGAATCGGGGCCATAATCAATATTCCAAATAGCAGATGATAGACACCGTCTGTCTCCCTTGCTCACAAACTAAACTATTAAGTGCATCTTTTTTCTTTCTATTTCATTAAAAAAATTACAGAAGATAAAAATTAGTTTAGTCAGGTGTGAAAACTAATTTTAAGTTATGTTCATCTTTTTCTTTGAAAAGGATGGAAGATAAAATGTCAGTTTAATTCTGTCAAATTAAGATACTCCATAGACAGTTTAGACGCGATTAAAAACATGGCGACTAAAATTACGCCAGTTTACGTCAGGAGTGCACTAATTTGACAGGTCTAAACTGACATTTTATCTTCTGTCCTTTTCTTAACGAAATGGAAAGAAAAAGATGCACTGAACTTATTAGTTTGTGAACAACAGAATCGGCGCTAGTGTCTAACGTAAATTGTCATTTTTTTTCTTAAACTTTAAAAAACTAGAGCCTGATCGCGATCCCGGCTGATGGTAAGCAGTGATGCAATCGTGATGGATGTTGACACAGTGTTGATGTTGATCGTTGACATCTATGGTCTAAGTTACGGGTTTGGTTTCCGCACTCAGTTCCTCGAAGAAGAAGTCGTGGTCGCCTAGTGGTTAAAACACCAGCCTCTCAAGTATGAGTGTGCGGGTCCGATTCCGGGTCAGGCATGTACCAATGTAACTTTTCTAAAGTTATACTACTACTTTCTAAGTATAGGTATCTTGCACACCAATGACTGAAGGTGAAGGAAAAACATCTTGAGGAAACCTGGACAAGTCTGAAATCGCCAACCCGCATTGAGCAAGCGTGGTGATTACGCTCAATCCTTCTCTGTATGAGAGGAGACCTGTGCCCGGCAGTGGGACGATAAAAAGGTTGATAATGATGACTCAGTCCCTCCAGTGGACCATTGTGCGGGGGCCATGGCGGCCGTTGGCGGTTATTCCAACCAGCCAACCTCCCTGCAGAAGCCCATTAAGTCTCCAGGCCTGTTGAGAACATCTATGTTAGATCTTGGTGCCCCTATGGTTTTGCTTCTAATTTGGGTAACGCCTATACACTCGAAGAGTACATGCGCAACTGTCTCATCAGCATCCATGCAGGCTCTGCACAGAGGGTTGTCCGTTATACCTATTGTGTGGAGATGCTTATTCAGCGAGCAGTGGCCCTTGATCGTTTCGTCATTCGATTTCGATTGTTTGACAGCCTCCGTAGCGTAGCGGTAGCGGACGCGGCCGCTGCGCAAGGTGGTGCGAATTCGATCCCCGCACAGTGCAAGTATTTGTATGCATGAATATGAATATTTGGACTGGTCTGCTCGTGCCTCGGAAAGCACGTTAAGCCGTTGGTCTCGGTTGCCATACGAATATTTAATGGCAGTCGTTACGGATTGTTGGAGCCCTCAAAAGTCCAACAATTGGTCTTACTGCAATGCTTCGACTTCGCCTTCGGGTTATGGAGGTCAGACGGCAGTCGCTTCACGGAAAATGTCGAAGTTTAGCCATATCAGCAGTTGGACTGGTAAAGCGGACCCCAGACTCCAAAGCTGAAAAGGAATCGGATGCGACTGGGATTAACGCTGGGATGATGATGAGTGGCCCGTGATCGTTGTCATATTTTTAAATGCCATGTTTTAAACTACGTTTTAATTGTCTTTGGAGTATCTGAAATAGTCAGCAAGCTATTCTAATAAAAACAAATTGAATTAATGTCGAACCTAAATCGTAAAAATACAGTACACGTTATTCGCCTCGAATTAATCTCAGCAACATGGAGGAAATAGGCAACTGTGCCGCTGCTTTCTAGCCGAGCCGCAATTATATGAAACTCCATAATGTACAATCATGACAAACTACGCATGCGTCGTTTAGATATGCTATGCTCAAGCTAACTGTTTGGAGTATGCAATTGGTTTACCTGATGGGTGTAATTTTAGTGAAGGAATGTCTGTACTTGTGTTCAGTACTGAATTGCGATAATTTCAAGATAGAAATACAAAATTTTAGACGTAAAAGTCAAGATCATGGGCGTACCTAGTTTCTGGCCTATGGGCAAGTCAGGCCTAGGGGAGGGCAAATCAAATTAATAATCAGAGTGCTCTTTGTGGCAATTACACCGTACATTTTGTCAGTGTATATTGCATGGTTTATTTAAAGTTATATGATTAAGTCCTCGTTTAATGTATTTTGAATATGGATTCTGAAGAACTTTCCATCCTATGTCCTCATACCTCTCTTACCTGGAGATCAGGGAAGCTTCCGAGCACATGCTTTACACCGTCTTTTTTAATGTCGTAAGGGGTGCCTTTTACAATCCCTTCAGCTAAAGCAGTATCCTATTAAATTCTGAGTAAATTGCAGTCTATTGCTGAAAAACAGGAACATCAGAGCACATGCTTTACACTGTCTTTTTTAATGTCGTAAGGGGTGCCTTTTACAATCCCTTCAGCTAAAGCAGTATCCTATTAAATTCTGAGTAAATTGCAGTCTATTGCTGAAAAACAGGAACATCAGAGCACATGCTTTACACTGTCTTTTTTAATGTCGTAAGGGGTGCCTTTTACAATCCCTTCAGCTAAAGCAGTATCCTATTAAATTCTGAGTAAATTGCAGTCTATTGCTGAAAAACAGGAACATCAGAGCACATGCTTTACACTGTCTTTTTTAATGTCGTAAGGGGTGCCTTTTACAATCCCTTCAGCTAAAGCAGTATCCTATTAAATTCTGAGTAAATTGCAGTCTATTGCTGAAAAACAGGAACATCAATGATTTGAAGTAATTGGCAATATGTCCTTATCTTCCATATTTCTCTATTATCCGTTTCGTTTTTCTCTTCTCACTCACACAGCTCACTCACCATTTCATTGGACTCTTCTCAAAAGTCTCACACATCGTTTATTTATCTTCCTCTTTTCAATGCCCTCGTCACGAAATTTTATATTACCTTCTTTTATTTATCATTCTGTATCACATACCTATACTTTCGAGAAGCTACGTAGAATCTTCTCGTCCGAAATATCGCAGTGTCTCAAGACAAAAGTCTTCGACCAGTGTGCGTTGCCAATGATAACTTATGGAACTAAGACGTGGTCGCTAACAATGGGCCGTATAAGAAAGCTCAAGGTCACTCAAAGGGCAACGGAGAGGACTATGCTTGGGGTTTCACTGCGTGATGAAATCAGGAATAAGGAGATCTGCAGAAGAACGAGAGTAACCGATATAGCTCGTAGAATTGCAACACTAAAGTGGCAGTGGGCTGGGCAAATTGCCCGTAGGACCGATGCCCGATGGGGCCGACGGGTTCTCGAGTGGCGACCACGCATCGGAAGACACAGCGTGGGTAGGCCCCCGACTAGGTGGATCGACGACTTGGTGAAGGTCGCGGTAAACCGCTGGATGCGGGAGGCGCAGGACCGGTCGTCGTGGAGATCCTTGGGGGAGGCCTATGTCCAGCAGTGGACGTCTTTCGACTGAAATGATGATGACGAATGACATAGCAATACCGATTTCCACAGAACTTTTCAGTTACCCGTACCAGTTTCAGATTTCCTCTTATGGACCAATGGCCTCCACTAACTGGAGTTAACACTAACGCAATTTTTTCCTCAATATCATGCTAACTATTAAGATGTGGAATGTCGGCCATTAAAGCCGCTGAATGTGCAATAGCAGTGACCATGCATTAGGATAATCTACTGGTTGGAATAGTACTGTTTGTGAGCCATACCAGTGGCCTACATACCTATGATATTAAGCGTAGTGTAGAATAGATGCAGTCTGTGTTTTCTGAATCGAACACAGAATGGTGTTAATTAGTAATGCAATGTCGTACTCTAATTGAATGTGCTTTTATGATAGTAATAAAATAGAACTTAATAAATTTTGTTTTTAAGCCCTTTGGCTGATATGTTCGATCGTATCTCATGTATGTTGCTTAGTGGACCAAAACTATTACAAAAATATACTGATTTATATTTTTTTAGCAGATCCAATTGATTAAGCTTCTATGAACTCACACATATATGTATATACAATATGTAAAGAAAACCCTGTCCGATCCGTGAAGGTATTGTTAGGTATTGATAACTGATACTACTAATGCCCACAAAGACAGGCTAAACTTAAAAAAAAACCCAAAAAAAAAAATTATTTCGCAAAACGAGGTAACTTAATACATGTTCGGTAAGCAACACCCTTCCGCGGGCGGTGGGGGGCAGGGCACGCGGCACCTGTGACGTGGTCGCGTCGCTATTCGCTTATAATAATACCGGTGTAGTCACTTTCTAAAAAAATACCAAATTTCGGGGAAATTGGAATTAATTCCCGGGAAAAAAGGGTTATTTCAAAATTCATTAGTATTGTTACTATGATGATTATGAAAAATTTTATATCATATTTGGTCAAGTGTTTACCTAACCTTTATTATCCTTATGGGTCGGACAGGGTTTTCTTTACATATTGTATATTCTTCTGGTTAGATCTGACTAACACAATTTAGTTTTTTGGTTCAAGATATTACTGGGTAGCTCATTGGTAAAGCTGGATAGCCAAAAGCAAAAAAATGTCTACCAACTGGCAGACTTTTGAATTTCTGGCTACCTGTAATGACTATCACAGATCTTTGAATGAAAGTATATTATGAACTAGGACTAGCTCTAGTTCAAAAGAGGAAAAATAATTTCCTATGGGATATTAAGGTGAATTAACAGATAGTAAAAATACACTCACAAATAAACTCACCAAGTCATTTCGCGTCCTTCTTATTATTTGACGACTTCAATTTTCAGTCCAATTCTTGCCTTATCTACTTCTTTTTCAGCCTATAGATGTCCACTGCTGGACAAAGGCCTCCCCCAAGGGTTTCCACGCTGACCGGTCTTGTGCTGCCCGCATCCATCGGCTTCCCGCGACCTTCACCAGGTCATCGGTCCACCTGGTTGGGGGCCTCCCTACGCTGCGTCCTCCAGTACATGGCCGCCACTCCAGAACCTTACTGCCCCATCAGCCATCGGTTCTACGAGCAATGTGCCCTGCCCACTGCCACTTAAGTTTAGTGACTCGCAGAGCTATGTCGATGACATTGGTCTGCGGATCTCCTCATTTCAGATTCGATCACGCAGAGAAACTCCGAGCATAGCTCTTTCCATTGCCCTTCGTGTGACTCTGAGCCGTCGTGTGAGGCCCATTGTGAGCGACCACGTTTCAGTTCCATAAGTCATCACTGGCAACACACACTGGTCAAAGACTTTTGTCTTGAGACACTGTGATATCTTGGACGACGAGAAATTCTTGCCTTATAAAAGTTATAAACTGCAATTTATTGCTACACATTCAATTTGTAAGTTACTGAAGCCGGAGTATACAACAACGATGGCCGTACATTAGGATAATCATTAGAACTGGTTAGGGTACCGTTGTGAACCACACGTGACCCACATGGCTTGAGATCAACCGCGGCGTACATGTCTGGTGTTGAAATGTTATAAAAAACTTAAGGTTATTAATTTATCACATGACGCAACCATTGAAATCGTGTGTAAAAAATAATGTTCTTGTGTAAATAAGACAAGCACGTGACCAAAAGAGTGACGAAAAATAAAAAAATATTGATAGAGGGATGAGAGGGTCAATGAAAGGATGTTTTTTTTTTTAGTAATTATAAACTAGTGCTTGATTGCAATCCCGCCTGATGGTAAGCAGTGATGCAATCGTTGATAGTAAACCGCTCAAGTTTATTCAGCCTATTCACTTAAAAATCTTAGTGAGTAGGAAGACGGTAGTTGAGCGAGGTCATGCAATGTTAAACCCAACAACACGACCAACGATGCTGCGCCAGAGGGAGATTGATCTGGAGACCCTCCACGATCAAACTTCCGAATAACATTTGGCGCATCGTACCCGGCACACATCGCAACACAACTGCTCAGACCCGTCCTCCGTACGGCTTGACCAGACGTCATACCGGAACACGACGAATCGCTTGGCGGCAAGACGGTCTGGTGGGTGGTAACTTCTGCCGGCAGCCGATATTATGGCCTACCACCGAGAATGTTGTGCGGAATGATTTGAAAGAAAAGTGAGTAAATGTAGCGTGATGGTTGATAATAATAACACAGTGTTGACACACTCGTGGCGGCCTAGTGGTTAAAACACCAGCCTCTCAAGTATATGCGGGTTCGATACCAGGTCAGGCAAGTACCAATGTAACTTTTCTAAGTTATATGTAGTTTCTAAGTATATCATGGACACCAATGACTAACAAGGTGAAGGAGAGCATCTTGAGGAAACCTGGACTTTAAGTCTGAAATCGCCAACCCGCATTCAGCAAGCGTGGTGATTACGCTCAAGCCTTCTCTGTATGAGAAGAGACCGGTGTCCAGCAGTGGGACGATAAAAAGGTTCATGATGATGATGGTTGATACGGGAAAACGGATGCAGAAAATAGATAGCGCTGACCTGAACAGCCGAATGTGAGTATTTAAAACAGAGAAAGTAGCAGCAAATTCATGTTGAACTTGTCTTCTAGTGTAGACAGATTTCTAAATGAATTCTAGTCCATAATTTTAAACCCAGCACAGCATTACAAGACTAGGCTTTTAAATGGCTGAAATGATTGCTACTATATTGGCACTGTGTATGATTGAATGAATTTTAAACGATTGCATGAACCTCAGAATCTTTCTTTCTTATATCAACAAAAAAAGCCTTAAGAGCTATATCTACTTGCACTCAGACATAATTGGGTTGCATCCTAAAAAATAATTTAATGTCCATCAGATAGATTAATAAAAAATATTGAACACGTATTTTTTATTTTTTCTTTCATTCAAATACTTAGGAAGATATGATTTGAAATGTCGCATGACGTCACGCCGTGATACAACATATACCACGGCGTGACGTAATTAGCCCCCACTCCGTAACTTTAATACGCTATATCTCAGTAGTTTTTGGTCATTTCGACAAAATAAAAAATACGGATCTCAATTTTTTTTATTATCTATAAGACGGCCTAATTATTTCTTGATTTTCATACCTTGGATACATCCCTATTGCTATAATTAATACCAGATTTTTTGAGACAGATACTTACTAAAATTGCCATGCCTCATTGACCTGTTTTTTTTATATATTTACCTAGCTTTGTGTATAATTTGGCACAGTGTGTACTAAGCTCAGCTTTAGTTTCGCTAGAACAGCCAGGGTTGGTTACATCGATTACTTTAAGTTTCTGCTTGTTTAAGCGCAATATCTCATTATGTGTTAATGAGCGGGTTTCAATTAAGATATTTTTAGTTCCACGTGTTCCACGACTTACCTACCTAAGGCTCAAATTTTAAAGTAATAAAATCTTCATCTAACTAGCCTTTTCCCAACTACATAATATGTCTGGGTCAGCTTCCGGTCTAACCGGATTCAGCTGAATACTTGTATTTTACACGAAGCGATTTGACCTCTGAAGTCGTGATGGCCTAGTGGTTGAAACACCAGCCTCTCAAGTATGAGTGCGCCGGTTCAATTCCAGGTCAGGTAAGTACCAATGTAACTTTTCGTAAGTAAGTATATCTTGGATACCAATGACTGAAGGTGAAGGAAAACATTTTTTTTTTATTAGTTATAAACTAGTGCTTGACTGCAATCCCGCCTGATGGTAAGCAGTGATGCAATCGTTGATGGTAAAGCGCACTAGCTTATTAAGTTTATTCACTCAAAAAAAACTGAGTGAATAGGAAGGAAGACGGCAGTTGAGCGAGGTGATGCAATGTTTAACCCATCACCACGACCAACGATGCTGCGCCAGAGGATGATCTGGAGACCCTCCACGACCAATCTCAAGGGATCAGGTTTCCTCAATTTTGAGGAAACCTGTACTTTAAGTCTGAAATCGCCAACCCGCATTGAGCAAGCATGGTGATTACGCTCAATCTTTCTCTGTATGAGAGGAAGCCTGTACCCAGCAGTGGGACGATAAAAAAGGTTATGATCTGACCTCTACATCCCTAACTGGGTTGTGGAGGTCAGATCGCTCCTTGTGTAATACGATACCCCTTGGTAAGACTGATGGACAGACTTCCAGACTTCTGACGGCCCATAACGATAAAGCTGAGGGGATTAGCAAACCGAAGTGGCAATGGGCTGGTCACATGCCACAGGACTGAAAACCGTTGGGGTAAACGAGTCCTAGAGTGGAGACCGCGTGTCGGCAAACGTAGCGTAGGACGCCCTTGGGCGAGATGGAGCGACGACATCAAAAAGGTGGCTGTTAGTGGCTGGCAAAGAACTGCTCAGGATCGAGCTTGTTGGCGTGCCATGGAAGAGGCCTATGTCCAGCAGTGGACGAGTAGAGGCTGATTATAACATTGGCTGCCGGCAGAAGTTACCTATCAGACAAGGTCTTGCCGCCTCATAATATTTTGATGATGATTCGACATCGGACGACCGGTCGTACTGCGAGTTTCCACCCTTACGTTGTTAATACCACTACGATCAGGACGAAGCGTTTCGCTTCCTCTTTTATACCGTGTACATCGAGGGACTGGAACAATTTGCCAGCGGCGGCGTTTCCGTCGCACCACAATTTGAGTGTCTTTAAGGCTAAAGTGAATAGGCTCTTAATAAACTAGCGATCTTCACCATCAACGTTTGCGTCACTGCTTACCATAGGGCGGGATTGCGGTCAAGCATTAGTTTATAATTTTATAAAAAACTTTATACAAAAAAACTACCAAACTATTTCATGCTTTTCAGTGTCTTAGTCGAAAAAAGAAAAATAATTTCACCTCATAACAATAGTGGCAGCCATAACTAGGGTTGCCAGATAGGAAGTTACAAAATCCGGGACAGTCGTCGACAGAGACTCTCTCGGAAAAAGAAAGGCTAAAAAAAAAAACTCATTCGAAATCAAATATCCGGGACAGTCGGAGGTAGAACGACTAAAAAAAAAAAGCTCATTCGAAATCAAATATCCGGGACAGTCGGAGGAAGAACGACTAAAAAAAAAACGAAATCAAATTGGGAGAGTCGGAGGAAGAACGGCTAAAAAAAAAAAAAATTTCTTAATATGTTCTATAATACAAGATTGATAACTTTTTAAAATCCGGGACAATTACCGCTCATTCCGGGACAAGAGGTCATTCCGGGACAAGAGGCAAGATTCCGGGAAAATCCCGGATTTCCCGGCGGTCTGGCAACCCTAGCCATAACCCATGTTAGAATAAGTTCTCACCAATACGAAAAAAATCCCGATCTGAAAAACTACTGAACCCATTTTGTAGAAACTTATAGTATTCCCTAAATTGAACAATACGAACAATACTTAAATCGGACTTGTAGTTCCGGAAATATGCGCGCACAAACATAACAACATACATTGTATATATACCTACACTTGAAATTTGGCTTAAGTACATATATATGGGTCGAATGGACAACCTCCTTTTTTGAAGTCGGTTAAAAAAAAATCAACTCTCTAGCTATAACGGTTCATGAGATATTGCTCGGTGACAGACTGCTAGAGAGTGGAACCTTTTAATAGGACCCCGTGACCCTTTGCGTATGCACGGGAACCGAAAATGATGACCACGGGAGCATTGTTCCGCCATTACACCATACATAAGACAATGGAGCAGTAGACGTATTGGATCTTGCAACAGTAGACATGGAAATCGCGTTTTCGTCATGTGCACTGTCTGCGACGAGTATTGCAACAGTGATGGCAGCGATACTCGTTGCCAGACTACTGAGACCTTCAAACGTCAGACGGTTTGCTTCTGACAGTAGCTTGTTAGCATGTCAATTGTGCTTCTTTTTTTAATTATAGTGCTTGACCGCAATCCCATCTGGTGGTAAGCAGTGATGCAACCGTTGATGGTAAAGCGCGCTAGTTTATTATGAGCCTATTCTCTCTATAGTTGAGCCAAATTCGATGAAGAATAGAGGTAAATAAACCGTTGCTAGGCAACGAGTAGTTTACGCCTAAAAGACAGATGTTAACAACCTTTTCTAGATAGACGATTTTCATAAAAGTAGGTAATAATCCTACTTCCTAGTAATCTAAACAGATTATTTATGTTTAGATATTTATGATTTGCATAGAACGCACCGATTTGAATGAATTATGACACACATGTAAGCTAATTTCTTAATAGGTTAAATTTTTTGATATATATAATTATGTATAATTATAATTAGTCCATACTTGAAAGTATTACAATGCATGTGTTATACAGTTGATTTGGAAGTTATTAAAATACGCAAAATTGTATTGACAAATGCCTCAACTTTATTCATTGGTTGAATTCCACAAAATGTATTTAATACCTGGATTTCAACCATCTTTCTTTTTTTGTAGGGCTATCACGTAAAATTAATGTCAACTTTTTAATGATTTTTCGAAATACCAAGTTATTATGCATGTTATTTTAGTGATTCTATTGAAATATGCTGCAATAGGAATTGTTAATATATAGTTAGCATGTAAAAGTCGATAATCATGTAAATAACAGGATATTTGTAAAACGTGAGTTGTGATAACCCTAAATTGGTTTGTTTACCTCTATTCTTTTTGGAGCTAGGCGATGGTATAGCCTTGAAGACAGTCAAATTGTAGTCCGACGGAAACACCGCCGCTGGCAAATTGTTCGATTAATCTTGGTTTCAGTGTATTAAAAAGTATACGATGCACTTTTAAATAGTGTACGAACTCGTCCTATTAAAAAGTGTACAGACGACAGCACATCAAGCTACTACAAACTGTCAGATTACTTTATTAGATTTTCAACTTTATCTCTAAAGCATTAAGGCTCAAGGTTGATTGGGAATATCTGACAGTTTGGGGTAGCTTGACCTGCTGTCGTCCGTACAATCGTCCCGATTCACTTGTTCACAAACTAAATTAAATTTAAGTTCAATGCATCTTTTTCTTTCTATGTCATTTAGAAAAGGACAGAAGATAAATTTTAGTTTAGTCCTGTCAAATTCTGTTATCGGTAAACATTTGTGTGATGATTTCCAACTACCAGGAAAAGTATTTTAAATTTAATTTTTTTCTGGTTGACCGTATTTACGCAAAATGGAATCAGAATCTTTATTTGTAAACATAGTAATAGTAATTTGAAAGTGGTTTAAATTCTCATACAAAAAAGATCCAGAAAGATAATTGAGATTTAGACTACTTTTAAATTAGTATTCTTAAAATAAAAAGAAGAAATTTAAATTTGTCGAGTGCTCTCATTTTGCATAAATAAGGACTTGTATGATGTACCTACAGACGACAGCACATGAATTTATTTATTTATTTATTGACTATGGACAACTTACAGCTAAAACAAACAGAATAAAAAAAAAGTATGTCAGACTGACAGCCAATTACAAGTCATCACTTATAAAAAAAAACAGGTTGTACAAAGATAGTGTGGACAACACAACACAGCTACCTAGCTTATAAAAATAATATTAAAAAAAAACATACACTACAAAAAAAAGAAAACAGAAATTAAAAAACAATCATTATAACATTGCCGCCTATGTTACACGAAAAGATAACAATGATAAAAAAAAAAACCTAACACACATAAAAGCCTCAAACAAAACAGCTACGGCTCATGCACTTTCTGGCTGAGGAGACACTCGTTGAAAAGGGATCGAAATCATGCTGTTTACACATGTCATCAAAGGTTCTAGTTGCTCTTACTGTAAATTAATTTTTTCTATAATTTGTAGGGGTTAATGGAACACGCAAAGGTGCATTCCATCGCTTTCACCTTCCGGGAACGTTAAAATAAAATTTTGGCAGAATATCAGAACTGTTAATAGAATTATTGAAAATTTTAATTATTGTCATACAATCAGATATTGTTCACCGATTAATTAGGGGTAATATATGATACCTCTTACAGAGTTTAAGGTAATCTTCAGACCGGTATGGCACTTTCTGGTGATAACACAAGTACTTGATAAACCTTTTCTGGATGCTCTCGATTCGATCAATATACTTGTGATAACACGGATTCCAGATTTCACAAGCATATTCCAAGTGGCTTCTAACAAAACTACAGTACAGGATTTTCAGAGTTTTAGCCTGAGTGAAGCACTTGGACAGCCGCATTATGAAACCTAGAGCTTTAGATGCTTTGGCGACTATGGCATCAACATGAACTTCAAATGTAAGCTTAGAATCGTGATATACACCCAGATCACGGATGCAATTCGTCCTAGGTAGCAATTGATCACCTAAGAAATACGATGATAGTATGATTGTGCGCTTACGAGAATATGTCAGAACCGAACATTTAGAGGGGTTGATATCAAGCTTGTTCACACGACAATAAGCCTCCAGACGACGTAAATCATCCTGAAGTGCAATTACGTCCGCATGTGAAGATATTGTGGAATAAATTTTCATATCATCAGCAAAACACAGCAGTTTGGATGAAGTCAAGCAAGAGCTGATGTCGATAATATAAATAATGAAAAGTAATGGACCTAGCAATGAACCCTGGGGGACTCCACTGGAGACAGCTACCCAACTGGACATATAATTGCTTAATACTACTGCCTGGGACCTGTTTTCCAGATAACAAGAAATGAAGCTACTACAATCTGTCAATATTCTTTACTAGCTTTCCGCCCGCGGCTTCGCCCGCGTGGAGTTCGGTTATATCGCGCTTTTTAGATTTCCCTCGGGAACATCCATCTATTTCATCCATAATCCATTTCTTTTTTACTTCTAACCCTACGTCTGCAAAATTTCAAAGCAATCGGTCCAGTAGTTACGGCGTGAAAGTGGAACAAACAAACAAACTCATTTTCCGATTGATAATAATAAGGATTAGATTTTGAATTTTATCGCTGCTTTTAAGATAAAGTTGAAAATCTAATAAAGAAATCGGACAAATTATAGTAGCTTGATATATTATGCTGTCGTCTATACTATAATATTAAAATACATTCTTAGTTTATTTTTAAAACACGATGATTGATAATCAAGACGGTGTTTTGAAAACATTAACCTCTAACTAAACTAAACGCGCGGGAGTGTTGATCGTTTTCTTTAAATATTATTCAATTCCGACGACCACAAAGTAAATAATGTAAAATAATATTTGCGACATATTCGCCAAAAATGTAAACAAATGTGAGATTATGGTAAAATAACTCTAATTCCTACACAATAAAGTTCAGATAAGGCTACAAGCATGGGCCTACCCAGGGGATTTCAAGAAATGTCGAAGAACATGTCTGAACGAACTCCCCTAATTACTAAACAAAATATAAACGAGGTCTTAACTGTAATTTACTAACCATTGGACCTTTGTTGTCATTTAATAAATTAAATTATTATTATTATTTTTAAATCAACCATTTAGTAGACACTGACAAAATGTTCGTCACTCAATTTAAATATAGGTATGTCATTATCATCACCATCATCATCATCAACCTTTTATCGTCCCACTGCTGGGCACAGGTCTCCTCTCATGCGGAGAAGGATTGAGCGTAATCGTAAAATGTACGGTGTAATTGCCGAAAAACCGCGTGCGACAATAACGCTTATATTATGAACTAGCTTTCCGCCCGCGGCTTCGCCCGCGTGGAGTTCGGATATATCGCGCTTTTTAGATTTCCCTCGGGAACATCAAATTTTCCGGGATAAAAGGTATCCTATGTCCTTTCTCAGGTTCTAAAGATTGTTTGTGCCAAATTTCATCAAAATGGGTTCAGTAGTTTTAGCGTGAAAGCCGGACAGACAGACAGACAGAGATACTTTCGCATTTATAATATTAGTATGGATTAATTTGACTTGCCCCCCCGTAGGGCTGGGCTGACGTAATTATAATTATTTTGAAAAAAAGAAAACCCTTTACATATTAAAAATTACATAATCAAATCGATTCAGTAAAAGATTCTGAACAAACTACTTTCATAATGTGCATTCACTAAGTGGCACGTATTAATTTACGGGAAAGCCTTTTAAACGGTTAAGTATCGTCTTAGTTTTAGAACCAACAGTTAGCGGTTAAGCCTTCTAACCGTTGCTTTTGGAGATATTACGACCGGTCATAACCGGTTTTTAATGTCTAGTCTGTTTTTAAAAGCATTTGTTTAACTTGCACTGTTCATATGTATGTTTGTAAGTTATCAGTCTAAACCTTTCCCAGGTTTTAGCAACAGAATTTTTCGACAGAATTTCCACAGGCTTTTTACATACAGATTTCTTTAGAAATGGTGTCAACATATTTTATAGATTGCGTCCTTAATGATAAGCGTACAATCAGTTCAAGACTGAAGAAACTACAAGTTAACACAGATAAAAGATAAAATTTGCATAAACAAGATGATAAAGGATTCAGATGTGTAATATGGATATACTTATAAACTACTAGCGGCCGCTAGCGACTTCGTACGTGTGGAGTTAGTTAAGCTCCGCTCCTATTGGTCGCAGCGTGATGTTATATAGCCTAAAACCTTCCTGGGTTAATGGGCAATTCAACGCATATATAACTTTTCAAATTGGACCAGCAGTTTCGGAGATTACCGCGTTCAAACAAACGAACAAACTCTTCAGCTTTATATATTAGTATACATAGATATAGATAAAAAGTATCTTTAAAAGAAACAGTAACAAATTTCGTTCGCATCATGAAAAATTAAGAGCAAGAAGTCGTCTCTAGCATATTTTTTGGGATCACGTATCTGTATTGTAAGCTGGAGAATAACAAAATCGCCAATATTCTAAACTCACTTTTGTCCCAGTTGCACCGCGTACTGTCGGAAATTCTCCCACGGTAATATGTTATAGGGATAAAAAATATTGTAGTATATGACCTTCCTAAGGTTAGCATCCTTGCCTAATTTTATCGAAATGCGCTCAGTGAATTAAGCGTGAAAGGTTACTTTATATTAGTATGGATAGTAAACATCAATCTACCCGCGGAATTAGAAAATTATGGCTTATCATCATCACTAATATTAAGAATCACGATGTAATAAACATTCAGCAAAAACTGTGTAGCCTATGACATTATAATTGACAAACTTACCCTCAAAAACAATGCGTTTGACAAATCCTTTAATTAACAATGCCACGAAACTATCAACATGTCACAAAACACAATAAACTTTTCAACTAAACCTTTTTCGTTTTTGCGTGCGTTTTTTCGTTGCTGCGTTCGAAATTTTGAACTATAAACAATCAATCTAAAAACGTCTCGGGTTTTTTTTTTCTAAAATGGCGGCTGCACGTCTCGCGCCACCGAAGCGCGGGGGAACACTGGCGGACCGGCACATAGGAAATGCAGTGCATCATTAAAGGTTATATCACCGGCTCGTTTCTCAGGGAAGATATTATTATATGCAGCATTGTTTTACCTGGCTTATTTCATGATTGTAGGTTAGTTGAATGGACATTCCCAAGAGCGCGCGAAAAAATATTTCATTTAACTTTTTTTAATCATAAAATACCGAAGAAGTGGCCATTCGTGTGATTGTTTGGTTGACTGAAACATGTTTGAATTGTTAACTTCTTGGTATTTAGGTGTATAAGCAATATCTTTTAGCAGCTTCAGGCTACAACTTTATACATTAGCTGTTAATGTAAGTGGAAAAGACCGATGAGATGAATGGTACAACGATGGATAGAATTAAACGTCTATGCCAGAAGATAGACTATTTTTCCTAATTAAAACAATCAATATCAAAAAAACGTTTTTGAAATTACGAGATTTGCTCTCTAGTCAAAACAAGCTCTGGACAATTAAATCGAAACAGGATACAAACTGGAATCTAATACCTTTACAAACCAAGCCTAAAACACCTCAGAACAACATTACATAACTTAGCTTTATCTAAAGTCAAGCAGTTAGTATCGACTCAGGCACTTGTTAAATAGGTACATAAGAGGCGCCAAACAGCTAGCTTGTATAGGAAACGTACGCCAAGGTCTGACGGCAATCGCCGCAAGCGCATAGCGAATGACTACACAACTACACATGATGTAAGAAATCATAGACGTCATGACAGGTACCCGTACGGTTCTAGATATTTCTATGACGACTAGATATCCTAATATAGAATTAAGTCTCTATGGACATCTAGGGCAGTCTGATTTTCCAAGTTGATTAGAAATGAAAATCGTGTGCATAGAACTCTATGGTTGATGGTAAAAACATCTGTGGTGTTATCAATTACGATGTTATGGTTCGTTTTACCGAACCTCACTCAAAACTCAATCTTTACTTTTTCGTTTGAAGCCATCTCATTGGTTGAAACTAGTTTTAAGTAATGCTTAAATCTTGAGTAAGGTTCTTAAGTGGTTCTTTGGTTCTAAGACTATTTTCGTCATATACCTACTACCATCGCAATAAATATTGCTGAGCTGCCACTTAGATGTTATTGGTAATTAATTGGTCATCCTTTTAAAAGATTAAACTAAAATACCATCTCAGCTACAAGCCTTTTCCCTACATATTTACATAAAGTGACCACTTTTCTGACCAACCTATTCACTAGGTAACAAAAATCCCATTGGTAAGACTGTAGGGTAATTGCGTAACTTCTAGGCCTCTCTTTGTAGGCTTCATTTTGACAGTTCAACAACATTCATCGCGTTATTTACGTTGTTGAGCAGATACATTTTCGAACTTATGGAGCAATGGATCAGCAATATGTAATTGACTACCAGTCATCATCATCATCATCATCCCAGCGTTAATCCCAGTCGCATCCGAAGCCTTTTTTTCAGCTTTTGGAGTCTCGGGTCCGCTTTACCAGTCCACCTGCTGATATGGCTAAACTTCGACATTTTCCGTGAAGCGACTGCCTTCTGACCTCCACAACCCGAAGGCGACATCGAAGCACTGCAGTTAGACCAATTATTGGACTTTTGAGGGCTCCAACAACCCGTAACGACTGCCACTAGATGTTCGTATGGCAACTGGGACCAATGGCTTAACGTGCTTTCCGAGGCACGACCAGACCAGTGCAAATATTCATATTCATGCATACAAATACTACCAGGTAATTACTACCAGTAAATACTGCTTAAGATCTAAGAATGAGAAAGCGAAGTCCTCAATATGTACCTCCTATGAGCACAATAATACCGCCAAGATTCTCAGCTACATACTTACACATATCGTTATAAAAATCTCACCATTAAACTATGTTGAAATAATCACCGACGAATGGAAGACCTTGCCACAATTCTGCCAGAACTACCGCAGTGCTAAAATATATTGACAAATAACTCGCGACACCTATTGAGGTGTAAAATAGTAGTATAATGTCTTTATGGCGAGTCTGTACCGTTCAGCAAATTAGTCTAAGGTCAGCTTCTATTGGTTTCTTATTAAATTCAACGTTCAATATTGCTGTTCCATAATAACATCCTTGTTGGTAGCCACAGTTTTAAATTAATCAAGGTTATGTGACTATTTAAAAACCTTTTACCAGGTGGCCTGCCTACCAGGCGTCGTGGGTCTACTGGTCATAAATGCTACTGGCTGATGAGATGGGACACGATGCTATGCACAAGCATAGCAGCGTGTCCCATCTCACCTAAAGTCTAACCTAACCTTTTTTTTTTTCGTTCCGGGGTGGAAAATGCTCATGCATATCCGCCGCCCTGGGGTGGGCGACGGGGTCTGTCAGACTTCTACTGACCACAAACCACCCCGGTGTCTCTCCTGGCACGAGCGCGCGTGGGGCCGCGGGAGTTTAGATTCTTCCACGGCCCCACACCCTCGTGCCTCGTCTCCTGCACGGGGTAGTGGGGTGTTAAACTAACCCTTGCATAGCCTTAGAGGCGCGCGCCGACAATAGTGCGCGCCTCCGCCTCGGGGTCTATCAAATAGGGGGTGGGGACTCCTAACCTAACCCAAACTTTCGGGAGAACAGGTTTTTTTGTGGATGGGAAGTCATCAGATGACTTCTCCCGCTCTGGGCGGAGCGGAAGGGCTTGTCAGTGCTTTTACTGACTAAAACCCAGCCGTGTTCCTTCATTTGCCTGTGTGCTGTGCCAGGGGCCACGATATCGCGCGGCGTGGAGTACAAATTTGATGTTATATATCCGTTCAATAATATGTAGGTAGAGGCAACAAGATCAACCAATATAACTTGAAACATTTGGGGAGGTAGGAAATTAAACCAAAAGTAACCTCACAAAGAAGTTTTTTCAGTCAAGGCTACATTTTGGTGAATAAGATTCTATAAAGGTTAATACTAACGAGGAAGAAAATAAATAGGAAAGATTGCCCGATTATATTGCAGAAACTGCAATTGACAAGCACTTACTGACTGCAAGTTTTCTCAAAGCAGAGGCAACTATGAAGAAAGGAAACAAAATGCTTGAACTGGGTTCCATAATAAAGATATGTCCATTCAAAGAATGTATTGCTTTATCAATACATTCTTTGAATGAACGATTAATGTTATGAAGATAATAATCTACGTAATGTTATAGTATGTAACAGTTAACGATAATTATTTACAAAATCATAAATTCTAGTATTAAAGTCGTGAATGGAGCGTTACTGCGTATTAAACGAGGCTATTAAAATTAAATCGGAAGCTCCAACTTTACGATGTTTTTTGCTTGATATTATTATAATTATATAACCCAATAGACCTAATCAGTTTATGAACGGAGCTAAACGTTGAAGCTTGTATTTTTATAAGATTTTATTTCGAGACCTTTCCAAATTATAAAATTGATTTGAAATAAAAGCGAGTAAAATCTTGATGACCTAATTCTATTCCATATTTTTGACATATCAGTTCATGTTCTTATCTTGATAACATTAAATCACGAACAGGCGAGAGAATTTACACGAAATACGGAATTTGAACATGATGGGAAAAAAATATGAAATATAATTGTAGAAAAAAGATTGGATGAATTACTGTAAGTTGTTAAGGGTATATTTACCAACAAACAAATTTACTAGGAAACCGCTGGCGCGGATATAGAATACAAACAAGGCAGAAATTAAATCTGTACTTTAACATATAAAGCTGAAGAGTTTGTTTGTTTGAAGGCGCTAATCATAGGAACTACTGGTCTGATTTAAAAAAATCTTTTTGCGTTGGATAACTCATTAATCTAAGAAGGCTTTAAGTTATATAACATCACGCTACGACAAATAGGAGCAGCTAGTAGGTATAACATAATATCTACCTTTGGTTCCGGCTGTCACTCAAAGATCTTTGTCGGTCATTACGGGTCAGAAGTCCGAATGTCTGACCACCAGTCTTACCAACAGGTAGTAGCCGATTCTGTTGTTCATGAACTAAACTAATTTTAAGTTAAATGAATCTTTTTCTTTCCATTTCTATAAGAAAAGGACAGAAGATAAAATGTCAGTTTAGACCTGTCAAATTAGTGCGCTCCTGACGTAAACTGGCGTATTTTTAGTCGCCATGTTTTTAATCGCATCTAAACTGTCTATGGAATATCTTAATTTGACAGGATTAAACTGACATTTTATCTTCTGTCCTTTTCTTACCGAAATGAAAAAAAAAGATGCACGTAACTTAAAATTAGTTTGCGAACAACAGAATCAGCGCCACTGTATTACCCAGTAACTGGGTTGCGGAGGTCACATAGGCAGTCGGTCTTTGTAAAATTTTTTATTCAGGAGAATCTGGTCAGACTGGAAGCTGACCCAACACAATGTGGAAAAGACTAGATAGATGATGATGATGGTCTATCGAAGTAGACAAACAATATGTATAACATTCTACGAAAGATACAGAATTTCATAACAGCTGTTTGTGACGGGTGACCTCAAAAAACAGCAAGATTATTAGAAATATATACTAACGCTGACTACCAGCAAACTGTTACAGTAATCATGATAATACCGCAAAAACATGTTTCAAGGTATGGACTAGTGAGGGGACCGACTTCCTAATCGAATTGAATAAATGGATATTAGGTATCGCTTCACTCATCTATCAGAGACTGTAAAATATAAATCAAAATCAAAAGTAATTTATTCAAATTAGGCTGAGAATCAGCACTTTTTGAACGTCAATATTACATAAGACAGTCCGCCAAAACGCCCACCCATCGACACTTCCTAGTGCTTTCGGTGGGAAAAAAAGTAGCGGAAGAAACTCCCCAGCAGCACAGCTGTAAAAAGCACATAACTTTATACCTACTGCGAAAAACTAATGAGTCACAAGTGTTTTTGTTTTCCATTAAAAATAACTTTCGACATAAAGATAGGGAATGCACTTGAACGAGTTATGTTAATGTTGGTTGTTGTTGTTGGTTGTTGTTGGTTGTTGTTTATGTATGTATAGTGATATGTAGAAATGTGAACGAATTGAATTGACACTTAAGAGTTTGCCTGTTATGAGATTTCGCTAAGGGTATAAAATTCTGATTAAAGAATTGCGATTACTAGGGAAAGAAGCGGAAACATATTACAGAAAAATGTAAGATAGCTCGAATACTATACGATCAAAGGATCTCACGGAATGAGAAGATTTAAGATGAATATTTTTTTATGAAATGGACATCATGGACTCAGACGACGCACTGTACCCAATAGAAACCACCTGTCATTACATAGATTAGACACGTGACATTCCCATCTAACATCGTGACAAGATCTGATATAAAATAGATAGTAAGCAAATATAAGGCTACAATCGATCGTAACCACTGATTAAATTACTCGATACATACTTGATTCGCAACACTACTCGCAACGGTACTACGACATTGCACTGTGCGAGAGAGAAAAATATATAAATAAATCCCAGGAAGACAGAGAGAAACAAACGGTTTAAGAGCCATATAAAACAACTTTTACACATACTTTCACACGATGAATGAGATCTATAGCTAACAACGTAATTAAAACTTACGAACTTGATATAAAGTTAACATTAAAATACTAGGCCGCGGCCAAAATTAACCATACAAACGATATAATTTTGTTTAAGCACGCAACCATTGATTCTTAATTGTCTATCAATGATAAAATAGTACTACGAGATCGTATAGAAGTTATGTACAGTTATGCAGGATAAAGTATAATGTACTTATACGTTTGGAAGGAATGAGGTTGACTTTGATTTAATTGTTTTGAATATAAATTAAAAAGCGTCAAGCCATTCATCATCATCATCAGCCTCTACTCGTCCACTGCTGGACATAGGTCTCTTCTATGGCACGCCACCAAGCTCGATCCTGAGCAATTCTCCGCCAGCCACTACCAGCCACATTTTTGATGTCGTCTCTCCATCTCGCCCAAGGGCGTACTACGCTACGTTTGCCGAGACGTGGTCTCCACTCGAGGACTCGTTTACCCCAACGGTTGTCTGTCCTGCGGCATATGTGAGTATGTGACCAGCCCATTGCCACTTCAGCTTGCTGATCCTCTCAGCTATGTCGGTGACTTTGGTCCTCTGTCGGATCACCTCATTTCTTATGCGGTCCCTCAGAGAGACGCCCAGCATAGCCCGCTCCATAGATCGCTGAGCGGCTTTAAACCTATGGACTAGTCTGACCATTAGTGTCCACGTCTCGGCTCCGTAAGTCATGACGGGTAGGACGCACTGGTTGAAGATTTTAGTCTTCAAACATAGGGGTATGGGCGACGAAAATATCTGACGAAGTTTACCAAATGCTTCCCATCCCAGCTGGATCCTTCTATTTGCCTCCTCGCCATTATGCATTCATTAAAGATAAATAATCAGTGTAGCTGCCTAAGATCTATACTGGGCCTTATAGTGTTTTGTCAATTTTTCACCATTCTTCTACAATAAATGACATCAACATCATTATCATCAACCTTTTTATCGTCCCACTGCTGGGCACACGTCCCCTCTCATACAGAGAAGGATTGAGCGTAATCTGGTGATTACGCTCAATGGCAGCAAGCGTGATCGCTTGCTGCCATTGAGCGATGCGATTTCAGACTTAAAATTCAGGTTTCCCCAAGATGTTTTCCTTCACCTTATAATCAGTCATTGGAGTCCAAGATATGCTTAGAAAGTACGTACCTTAGAAAAGTTACATTGGTACTTGCCTGACTTGGAATCGAACCCGCATACTCATACTTGAGAGGCTGGTGTTTTAACCACTAGACCACCACGACTTAGAAAATAAATGACATGTCTACATGTAATTTATCTTTTTAAATGACTGACATCCATGAGAAACCATAAGATGATTCTAAATCCCAGCCCATAACTTCTCTGGGTTAAGAAGAATTCGAAAAACACTAATCACAATGTTCTCAGCCCATAACTTTGATTTGTTTAAGGAGAATTTGCAAAACATTGAGCACAATTTTCTTTGAACCTATATTTCCACATTTCTGATTGACCTTTCCCACTCAACATTTGCAGTATATCAAACCTTTTTGTCGATTTACCCTACTTGTAGTCAGGTTTCTTTTAAAGACTGTTAATTAGTAGTTAGTACTCACATAATGTCCTATTGTTCTGAGATGTTAAAGTTATCACCATCTGTGACGTATGCATTGACTTAATTACCGTCTTCGTGTGTGATATCTTCCCTGTTCATAAGTATGGGCATAAATGTCAGAGCATGTTTTTTGTTTATCCAATTCTTTTCAAATTCTCTCGCAGGACTAAGACTTATTATATTATTTGCAAGATCGAGATGTTTTCTTTCTGGATCGCCATTAAAGGATAATAACACATTTGAATTGAGTTTTAAAATCACAAACAATAGAAATTAAGACTATTGTTCAATCACAATATTTAGTGAAGAAATTAAAATAGACGCTTGAAAGGCAATCATATCTAAGCGACAAAAATTCGTAAATTGAGTTATATATACACCATTCGAACCGCCAGATTTTTCTGCGTCGTTTGGTGTATGTAACTCAATTTACAATTTTTTGTCGCTTAGATATGATTGCTTTTCAAGCGTCGATATATATATTTATAATATTTTTTTGGGACAAAACCCGCCACACTGTTCCCAACCCACTGCAACTCCTGAAAGCCAGAATCAACAGTGGAGACCGCCAGAAAAACGCCGAGCAATGAAGCTCGACGAGTCCCGGAGCAACGATTCAACTGTCTTGGGTCCCGCAACGAAACTAATCAGAAAAGAATAGCGGAGGAGTAAGAAAAAATATTTTTTTTCCCACTTCCCTCCATAATAAGCAGGAGACAGAACAGAACTAGGCCAATCGGCACAAAGGGATATTATTGCAACTGGGAGAAGCCTAGATTGCCAAGCACCACGGAATAAAATTTGATTAAGTTAATGGGTCCTAACTTCCTAAGTAGGTATCCTTCCTCAGCCTATAGATGTCCACTGCTGGACAAAGGCCTCCCCCAAGGCTTTCCACGATGACCGGTCTTGTGCTGCCCGCATCCATCGGCTTCCCGCGACCTTCACCAGGTCATCGGTCCACCTTGTTGGGGGTCTCCCTACGCTGCGTCTTCCAGTACGTGGCCGCCACTCCAGAACCTTGCTGCCCCATCGGCCATCGGTTCTACGAGCAATGTGCCCTGCCCACTGCCACTTGAGTTTAGCGACTCGCAAAGCTATGTCGGTGACTTTGGTTCTTCTGCGGATCTCCTCATTTCTGATTCGATCACGCAGAGAAACTCCTAGCATAGCTCTTTCCATTGCCCTTTGTGTGACTCTGAGCCTTCGTATGAGGCCCATTGTGAGGAAGTAGGTATGTGCTGTTACAATTGATTCCAATAATAGGCATGGCAAAAGCGCCTGAACGCACGGAAATTAGTTCTAGTTTCTACAAGGTCCGTATATTAAACAACTCCGGATGTAACTTGTACACTATCCAACATAATATTGCGTTCATTCTGCCAAAGAATACACTCCCACAAGATGTGATGTGCGGACTGTTCAAATTCACAGTCTGTTGTAGAACATTGACACAAAGGCGAAGGAACAAGTTTAAAAGAATACAGTTTACTTTTAAAGTTGCCATGACCTGTGAGAAATTGGGCAACGCAGTGGTCAACCTCCAGCCATGTCTTAGCCAGCCGATCGCCAACGGATGGAAAGAACAGATGGAGATGGAGGCCTTTGATGGAATTATCCCACCTACTTTGCCATTCGGATAAGAGGTCCTCCCAGACGTCAGTCTGAGGTTTAAATAATCTAGAAATTCTATGGACGTCGCGTTGTGTAACAAAGTTAGTGTCCATGGCCTCCACTCTCGCGGAGTAGTACATTGAAGCACGTCGCTGTACTTCAAGATCGACTGGAAGTACACCTGCCAGAACGGGTAAGGCCTCAGTACTGACTGTTTTATACGCCTATTTATAATATACTCAGATAATGTTTCCTAATGAGCTATGAAAACAATTGAAAGTTATTTTAAAGAGTAGTAAACGGCTTATAAATATTTATATATCCCATAATAAACAGACGAATTAAAATAAAGACGAATTAATAACAAAACTCTGGTTGTATGAAAGGTGTTTGTTTGTTTCCGACTTTTTGCTTACGCCTAAAGAAAGTTTTATTTACTAAAGTAACAAAATTACGTATTTTTTCGGCAATCATAAATGATTGCCGAAAAAATACGTAATTTTGTTATGTGAGCAAGATTTGCAGTTATACAAAATACCTATGCCAATAAACTTACGCGCAGACAAGGCTATAACTGCCGATGAATTTAACAGAATTCAAATTGTTGTTTCTTAAACTTTCTTTCATAAGGTTCATAATAAGAAAGTGATGGTCTTTGATCTGCAAATATAACTCGGTATATTTGCAAAAATCATACAGTTTTGATGGATTTACATTGGATGTTTCTTACTTTTACGAAAGGACATATATACATATTGACATAACGGGTTGTAATTTGCGGCTTGTTAGCACTGAGTACTCTCTCTTTGCCACTTGTATTATTCATATTAAGTAGGTTTAATGAGTCATCACTGATTTTAATGGTTTTTGAGCTTTGTATGACTTTCTTAGATCTTCGAATCACAGCTGGGGCCGCTTAACATGCTCTCTGAGGCACCTTGATGGACATACAAGCTACGTATAAAAAGATCATGTTGGCTAAGAGCAGCTTTATGAGATTAGTCGAGGATCTAGTTAAATGGCGTGGATTAAAGATACCTGTATCCTCATCATCATCATCAACAATTTTTTTATCATCCCACTGCTGGGCTCAGGTCTCCTCTCACACAGAGAAGGATTGAGCGTAATCACCACGCGAGTTGGTGATTTCAGACTTGAAAGTCCAGGTTTCCTCATGATGTTTTCCTTCACCTTGTAATCAATCATTGGTGTCCAAGATATACTTAGAAAGTAGATATAACTTAGAAAAGTTACATTGGTACTTGCCTGACCTGGAATCCTGGAATCGAACTTATACTATTGGTGTTTTAACTACTAGACCACTACGACTTACTAGGCTACGTCTCGAAGTTATCGAAACTGAGTACTGAACATAAGTACCAAACATTCCTCCACTTAAATTACACCCAACAGGTAAACCAATTCCATACTCTATGAACAGCTGCCTGAAATCTCTCTCTCTGGGTCTCCTTTAGGGCGGGTTGCAAAGTTCAAGTATTTGGGTCACTGGGTCACTGACGACTTAAAGGATAATCTGGATATTGATAGGGAGCGCAGGTCGCTGGCTGTCCGTTGCAACATGCTGGCCCGCAGGTTTGTGCGCTGTTCTAAGGCTGTTAAGATTACGCTTTTTAAGGCCTTCTGCCAGTCATTTTACACGTGCAGCCTGTGGGCCACGTATACCCAGCGGGCATACAGCGACTTGCGCGTACAGTATAATAACGCATTCAGGGTGCTTTTGGGGTTGCCGTGGCGCTGTAGCGCGTCAGGGATGTTCGCGGAGGCGAGGGTCGACGGGTTCGCCGCGATCATGCGAAAACGTTGTGCTTCCATGATGGCGCGCTTGCGCACCTCCTCCAGTGGCATACTGAATGTGTTTTCGGATCGGTGGGACTCGCCCCTCTTACGTAGGTGGATAGGAGTCCAGACCCACTTTAGTTAATTCATTACTAACATTAGGCTAAGCTTTATTTGTACTAACACTATATGGATGTTTTTTAATCCGAAATAAAATTTTGAATTTGAATACTCCAAACAGTTAGCTTGAGCATAGCATATATTTAAACGACGCTTGCACAGTTTGTCATCGATCGGACATGTGGCCACGACTTTTTAGACATTTTTAGACACTTATAATGTCCTAATCATAAACAAACAATACCCAGTAATGAAACTGTCAGCAGTGCAAGTGTCAGTGAAATTCTTCGCTCTCACTACCATTGTTTTAAATTTAACGCCATTGGGAGGTGACCGATCCGTTCTGTTTGTTACGCTGACGCGTACCTTGTTACAGTCCAATATGGCGCGAAATTATACATTGCTATTTTGAGATTCGCTCGCTGAACGTAATAGAAAATATTTTCTAATTTGGAAGTAAAAGTTTGGTGAAAAGTGGTGTTTGGTCCTCAGCCGAGCGTTGTTATGTGCCCTCTGGTGCATAGGCAAGTGATGGAACACGTGTGGGTTTTAGTCAGTAAAGTCACAAACTAAACTCAATTTAAGTTCAGTGCAAATAAAATGTTAGTTTAGACCTGTCAAATTAGTCCGCGGCAGACGTAAGTAGACGGATTTTTGGTCGCCATGTTTATAATCGCGTCGAAACTGTCTATGGAGGAGTTTGGCGGGAATGTCAAGATGAGTGTCACGCTCATTTTTCATTGGACTTTTAAAATTATTTATAGTGTTGTTTACTAAATAAAAGCACTTGATTTATGTAGTAAAAAGTGCATTCAGTGAATAATTTATAAAGAACAGTGAAATATTGTAGCATAGTGGCCATATCATGACCTCACCCAAACTTACTGCTTCTCGGCCCCACGCGGGAAACGAAAGGAGATAGTTTAGTTTAAGTTAAGCTGTTATAAGTTGGGATAAATTAAGATATAAAACTTAAGAAAAAGCATACTGAAGACTAGGCTGTATGGCGTACTATGCATTTGCCTTTTCCATTCAAATGAACGGAAAGAATGAAACCAAAAAAAAAATGTCTATGGAGTTACTTAATTTGACAGGATTAAACTAATATGTTATCTTCTATCCTTTTCATAATGAAATAAAAAGATAGAGATTCAAATACAAGAGATTCGGCGCTAATGTTTAAACTGCCGAAACGTAGGCCTCCATAGTCAAATGTCTTAGAATTTTAGGTTTACCACATGCCAGTTCTCTCACAATCATCATCGTTTTGAGAGCAGTGATGATGAAATGATTAACAAAAACTACAGCGCCTGGTCGGATTTGAACGCACAACCTACGACCCGTGGGTCCGACCTCAGGCAGGCGTTCTAAGCACGACATTGCTTGCAAGACTAACTATAAAGAACAAAAGTTCAGCCAAATGAAACTCAAGATGTTTTAACGTCATTGTAGGTAATTTATTGTATTTATTTGTATTCATATCATGTATATAACTTTTATTCCAGTTGTAGTGTTTTTACATTTTTTTTTTATTTTATTTTATTTTTTTTTTTTTTTCAAAGAGGTTTAAAATAATATAATTTTATTGTCTTAGTTATTTTTGTGACAACGAGGAAACACATCTTCTATCTATATATATAAAAATGAATTGCTGTTCGTTAGTCTCGCTAAAACTCGAGAACGGCTGAACGGATTTATCTTATCTTGGTCTTGAATTAGTCGTGGAGGTCTAGGGAAGGTTTAAAAGGTGAGAAAAATTCGAATAACTGCCGGGAAAATCCTCAGAACAGCATTTTTCTATTTCCCATACAAACGTTTTCTAAATAAAATGGAGAGTCAATTTGTAATTTATTACCGCTGCATAAAGTTCAAATTCGCGTGCGCGTTAGAGGATCTAATATCGCGTTCTGAAACTCAACAAAAGTGAAAGTGAATCGCGAACGCGACAAAATTGCATAGTCTCAAAATACATATAGTACATAAATAGTGGTCGGCTTCCAGAAACTCAATTTTAGCTAACTTCAGTTGTTAATCTGTTAACCAGGGTAGCACAAAAGTGTAGAAGAAGTCGAAACAATGAAGCTCGGAGTTGCAAGGTACCAGGGTTGCAGAAAAGTGTAGGAGAAGTCGAAACAAGGAAGCCTCATTCATCATCATTATTAATCTAATATTACATGAATAAAGTTTCATTTTGCCTACTTTGAGGAGTTGCAAGGCACCAGGGTCGCACAAAAGTGTAGAAGTCGAAACAATGAAGCTCCATTCATCATTATTAATCTAATAAATATTACATGGATGAAGTTCTACTTTGCCTACTTTGAGGAGTTGCAAGGTACCAGGGTCGCACAAAAGTGTAGAAGTCGAAACAATGAAGCCATTCATCATTATTAATCTAATATTACTTTTGCCTACTTTGAAGAGTTGCAAGGTACCAGGGTCGCATAAAAGTGTAGAAGTCGAAACAATGAAGCTCATTCATCATCTATCTATCTAATATTACATGGATGAAGTTTTATTTTGCCTACTTTGAGGAGTTGCAAGGTACCAGGGTCGCACAAAAGTGTAGGAGAAGTCGAAACAATGAAGTTCATTCATTCACACAGGAACGACGGGAACGGGGTAAAAAGGATATCCTATGTCCTTCTCCCAGTTCTTAGCTACCTCCCTACCAATTTTCAGCCAAATGGGTTCAGGCGTTCTTGAGTTATAAATAGTGTAATTAACTCGACTTTCTTTAATATATATAGATTATCCTAATTTAAAAAGTAGTAAATAAGACCATGCCATATTGCCTTTAAGGCGGAACTTTATTGAAAAAACTTTTATTTTATTTTCCTTTTGGCCAGTAATATCATAATGTCCCATCAATGACCTCTGAGTTTGTTTCGGCGTTTCTTCTCAGAGCTAGATGCATTTATGCAAGGTGAAGGAAAACATCAGGAAACGTGGAATTTACGTCTGAAATCGCCAACCCGCATTGAGCAAGCGTGGTGATTACGCTCAACCGAAATGATGAGCTTCATTGTTTCGACGACTTCTACACTTTTGTGTTACCCTAATTTAAAAAGTAAAATATTGGATCATGTGATATTGCCTTCAAGGCGGAACAAAGTTCGCCGGGTCAGCTGCCACTTTCTTTGTAATTTTATAACTCAGGAACGGACTCACCTATCCAAACCAAAATTTTAGGCTTTGTTGTGACTAATTAGTAGATGGTTTGTGTGAAGTTTGATTAAAATCCGCTGAGCGGTTCTTCATTTATCACGTTTTCACAAATGAATTCAATGAACGGTGGATCATCATCTCATCCATACTAATATTATAAATGCGAAAGTAACTCTGTCTGTCTGTCTGTCGGTCTGTCTGTCTGTCTGTCTGTCTGTCTGTCTGTCTGTCTGTTACGCTTTCCCGCTTAAACCTTTCAACTGATTTTGATGAAATTTGGCACAGACAATCTTCAGACCCTGAGAAAGAACATAGGCTACCTTTTATCCCGGAAAAATTTGATATTCCCGAGGGAAACCTAAAAAGCGCGATATAACCGAACTCCACGCGGGCGAAGCCGCGAGCGGAAAGCTAGTTTTTTATACAAATGGAATAGGCAATCGCACGGAGGATTTACACACAACACTACGAGTATCCTCCGGCGATGCCTGCGAATAATAGTTATATATACTTACATAATATGAATACATCTAATGGCAGTCGTTACAGGTTGTTGGATCCCTCAAAAGCCCAACAATTGGTCTCACTGCAATGCTTCTATGTCACCTTCGGGTTGTGGAAGTCAGACGGCAGTCGCTTCACGGTAAATGTCGAAGTTTAGCCGTATCAGCAGTTAGACTGGTAAAGCGGGCACCAGACTCCAATGCTGAAAAAGCTTCGGATGCGACTGGGATTAACGCTGAGATGATGATGATGACATAATATGAATACAAATAAATACAATAAGTTACCTACAGTCATCATGATTATCCGAAATTATACAGGTTGTATCTGACATCGTAACGCAAACTTCGCGAAAAGGCTAGACCGCATGCCACTAATATAATTATGATAGTCATTTATGTCGTTAATGAACGGTTACAGAATACACAGTGTTTAAAAAAAAGTGTCGGCTCGGCTTTTGAACGTTGCAAGGGTGCCGCCGTGCGAGTTTGTAGGTATGACGTTGATCCCTGATGTGAACTCTATTAAATCAGCTGATAAAATCGTTTTTCGGGTTTTGTTTTCATTGCGCTTTTTTATGTAATTAGCGAATAATTTAATTTTGACTTTAAAATCTTATTGGGTTATAAAAGTATATAGCAATTGTGAATGGTCTGAAGTGAAAAAAAACTGCATTTTTTTTTAAATCATGAAAAAACCGACGAAAAATTCCACCACTGGGGGGTTCAGTATCATGTACTGGATCCATGGTACCTACTCGTTTGTGCGTCGATGTCAGATACACCCTTTATGTGCTATTATCTTGGTAGTTACCCCATTTCTAAACAATAATCTTCAACATCAACCACACATTCATACTGACTCCAACTCGTCTTCCTCCTTAAACCTGTTAGCCTCCCATGTATGTTACCAGCATAATTATACAACAATATTTTTTGTTTATGCGAAATCTGAAACACGTGTCCAGTAGTTTTAAGTAAAGAATCTAAGTACAAAACTTCAAAAAATATCATTTATTTATTTAAATAGAACGGCAGAAGCCAATTACACTATTTACACACAAACTACACTAAACATTAATAAAAAAGAAGAGAAACATACAATATGTAAAGAAAACCCTGTCCGATCCGTGAAGGTATTGTTAGGTATCGATAACTGATTCTACTAATGCCCACAAAGACAGGCTAAACTTAAAAAAACATCCTCCTAAAAAAATAAATATTATTTCGCAAAAAGAGGTAACTTAATACATGTGCGATAAGCAACCCCTTCCGCGGGCGGCAGGGCACGCGGCACCTGTGACGTGGTCGCGTCGCTATTCGCTTATAATAATACCGGTGTTGAACTTTTTTAAAAATTACCAAATTTCGGGGAAATTGGAATTAATTCGCGGGAAAAAAAGATTATTTCAAAATTCACTAGTATTGTTACTATGATGATTATGTAAAATTTCATATGTTATTTGGTCATGTGTTTACCTGACCTTTATTATCCTTACGGGTCGGACAGGGTTTTCTTAACATATTGTATAACAAACGATACAATAAAATCATTAAACAGACACTTTAAACATACACTTATTTAATTCTGCCATGCATTCTTCTCACAAAACTTCAAACATTCTGACAGTATCATCTTCCATTCATCCACGAAAATATCGAGATCAGTGTTTGAGTTCAGGAGAGCGTCAATAGCTGCTAATGTCCGAGGAATAGGCGACTTGGAGTGAGCAATAGTTCGGCTGGTCGGAACAGCCAGTAGCCGATGTTTTCTGCCACGACAGTCATCACTCAAAACTGATCATGAAACATCACAAAATTATTATTATCCAGGTAAGACAACAGTCTTACCTGGTTATCCCAACAAAAATATTGTCAAAGCGCCGTAAAGCGGCGCGGCCTCGTCTTGCGTTTATTGATAACTAGCTTTCCGCCCGCGGCTTCGCCTGCGTGGAGTTCGGTTATATCGCGCTTTTTAGATTTCCCTCATATTTTTTCGGGATAACAGGTAGCCTATGTTCTTTCTCAGGTTCTAAAGATTATCTGGGCCAAATTTCATCAAAATCGGTTGAGAGGTTTAAGCGGGAAAGCGTAACAGACAGACAGACAGAGTTACTTTCGCATTTATAATATTAGTATAGTATGGATAATTTCTGTTTGTTTGTTTGTAATTAACTAGTCATAACATTTTTCATCATACTTGTAGGCTTTGGACTGTCGTAACGGTCAAGTGTGGGCAGATATTATTATGTACCTACTTTACTCGTAAAGCCAGCAGTAAGTAATAAAATGTAGTATAATTTACTTTAAACATATTATTTTTAACCACATATTAATTTTAGCCACCATGACTATTATAAGGTGAAAGAAAACATCTTGAGGAAACCTGGACTTTAAGTCTGAAATCGTCAACCCGCATTCAGCAAGCGTGGTGATTACGCTCAATCCTTCTCTGTATGAGAAGAGGCCTGTGCCCAGAAGTGGGACGATAAAAGCAAAAGGTAAAAAATAAAAGCCTAGAGCACAGGCGTAGAGTAGCCAGCCTTTCGGTGTTCTATAGGATGCATTTCGGGGAGTGTGCGAGGGAATTGCATGATTTAATTCCCCCATCCCTGTTCCACCAGCGGACGACCCGTCGTACGGCTGGTTTCCACCCTTACGTTGTTAACACCACTACGATCCGGACGAAGTGTTTCGCCTCCTCCTTTATACCGCGTACATCGAGGGACTGGAACAATTTGCCAGCGGCGGTGTTTCCGTCGGACTACAATTTGAGTGTCTTCAAGGCTAGAGTGAATAGGCTCTTAATAAACTAGTGCGCTTTACCATCAACGATTGCGTCACTGCTTACCATCAGGCAGGATTGCGGTCAAGCGCTGGTTTATAATATGTAAAAAAAAAAAAGGTTGATGATGATATTACTTTTACTTAGAACGTATAATACCCCCGTACAGAGGGGTGGGGCAGAAGGGTCGGGGCTGGTCCCGCTTGGCGCACGCGCCTGGTACCACAGATCTGCAGTGAACTGTGTTGTGCGCTCGGTAACCACACTGCAACAACTTTTAAAAGTATTTGGAAAAAATATAACATGGTGTAAAAATTATTGGAATCGATTCAGTTGCTTATTCTGAACAAACTATATTCAGGTTTCGTATAAAAAATTACGTTGTAAAATGTGTCAAAAGAATAAATCTAATCCTGAATTAGTTGGCCTTGCTGAAGCCCTGAAATAGTTATACATAATTTTAATCAAGAATAGAATGCGATATCTGCGACTAGCAGGGTAATTGCGTAACCCTCTATTAGTAGCGACGGGTTTCAATTTGACAGTTCAACAACATTCATTGCGTTATTTACGTTGTTAAGTAGACGCATTTTCGAACATATGAAGCAATGGACTTTCAATAAATTTCAAAACGATTCAGACTGAAATTGTTTCTTTTTTTTTTTTATTATTTATAAACTAGTGCTTGACTGCAATCCCGCCTGGAGGTAAGCAGTGATGCAATAGCTGATGGTAAAGCGCACTAGCTTATTAAGCCTATTCACTCAAAAAAACTGAGTGAATAGGAAGGAAGACGGCAGTTGAGCGAGGTGATGCAATGTTTAACCCAACAACACGACCAACGATCCTGCGTCAGAGGATGATCTGGAGACCCTCCACGACCAAACTCCCGACACAACAACATTAGGCACATCGTACCCGGCACACATCGCAACACAACTGCTCAGACCCGTCCTCCGTACGGCTTCACCAGACATCATGCCGGAACACGACGGATCGCTTGGCGGCAAGACTTTGTCTGGTGCGTGGTAACTTATGCCGGCGGCTGATGTTGTTGCCTACCACCGATTCTAATAAAATACATACTTCAGTCGCTAGCCCACCCAGCTGACCACATTCAAGGCAAATTTGTTTTAATACAGCAGCTATAACGTAACACGGTTTTTTTTTTTTAAATATTATATTCTAGTGCTTGACTGCAATCCCACCTGATGGTAAGCAGTGATGCAATCGTTGATGATAAAGCGCACTAGTTTAGTAACTGCCGTCTTCCTTCCTATTTACTCAGTTTTTTGAGTGAATAGGCTCTCAATAAACTAGCGTACTTTGCCAGCAACGATTGTATGGATTCAGCTGAATACCAGCATTTTCCATGGAGCGACAGCGTATCTGACCTCCACAACCCAGTTACTGGGTAATTCGATACCCCTTGGTAAGACTGGTAGTCAGACTTTCGGACTTCTGTCGACACGTAACGACTGTCAAAGATCTACAAATAACAGCCGGGACCAACGGCTTAACGTGCTTTACGAGGCACTGATCTTGGTATGTAAAGATGGTCACCCCAAACTACACCCAATCCACAGATCAACCTCGGCAAGCGTAGCTTAACCTGACCGATCGGCTCTTAATAAACTAGCGAGCTTTACCATCAACGATTGCATTACTGCTAACCATCAGGTGGGATTGCAGTCAAGCATTAGTTTATCCATACTAATATTATAAATGCGAAAGTGTCATTTCTGTCTGTCCGTCCGACTTTCACGCCAAACTACTGAACCGATTATAATAAAATTTGATACACAGATAGTCTAGAGCATGAGAAAAGACATAGGCTATATAACATCCCGCTATGACCAATAGGAGCAGAGCAGTAACAAAAAATGTTGCAAAAATGGGAGCGAACGCGGACGTACATATTGCTCCCATTATTTTAACAGGCGCTTATGAAGTGAAGTACACGCGGACGGAGTCGCGGGCAACAGCTAGTAATTTATATAAAAAGAAAGATCGACCTGCTCGGCTGATATTATGTAGCCACGAGCCCCCTCGAACGACTATCAATGACATAACCCATAAATACATATTATAATCATTCATTTCCTAACCTTTGCATAATTCCATCGTAAGAAAGTTGAAGAAGACATAATTCATATCAGAGATCTCCACAATATTCTTAAGTCATACAATAGCACAATATTGCCTCGTCACGTGTGCAAAAAAGAGAAAACTCCTATTATTTTATAAGTTGTCATAACTAAACGTGATAGTATTTCGACCTTAACTGTGGTACAGGGTATGAGCGGAGTGATGAGCGATTTATATTTTCTCGGGGCATTGGGTGCTATATCTATCCATATTAATATTATAAATGCGAAAGTAACTCTGTCTGTCTGATTTTGATGAAATTTTGCACAGACAATCTTTAGATCCTGACGAAGGACATAGGCTACCTTTTATCCCGGAAAAATTGATTTTCCCGAGGGAAATCTAAAAAGCGCGATATAACCGAACTCCACGCGGGCGAAGCTGCGGGCGGAAAGCTGGTATACTAAGCTGATAATATATAAAGCTGAAGAGTTTGTTTGTTTGAACGCGCTAATCTCAGGAACTACGGGTCCGATTTTAAAAATTCTTTTTGTGTTGGATAGCCCATTCATTCAGGAAGGCTTTAGGCTATATAATATCACGCTGCGACCAATAGGAGCGGCGTATAACTAACTCCACGCGAACAAAGTCGCTGGCAGCCCCTAGTGTTCTATATTACGGGTTTGGTTTCTACACTTAGTCCCTTCAGTGGACCATAGTGCGTGGGTCATGGAGGCCATTGGTGGTTATTCCAACCAGCCCACCTCCCTCCAGAAGCCCATCAAGTCTCCTGACCTGTTGAGAACATCTTGGTACCCCTATGGTTTTGCTTCTAATTTGCGTAACGCCTGTACATTCGAACAGTACATGCGCAACTGTCTCATCAGTCTCTATGCAGGTTCTGCACAGAGGGCTGTCCGTTATGCCTATTATGCGGAGATGCTTATTCAGCGAGCAGTGGCCCGTTGCCGTTGGGTGCTATATTCCATTTGTTAAGGGCAAAAACCACGTGCCTTAGTTACCTTTTCGAGTATTATACGAAATTAATACTCGAAACTAATACGAAATTGTACTCTTCAATTCAGCAACGTTATTGACGAATTATAATGATGCTAAATTAAAGAGTACAACCGTGATGTAGCATGACAACTGTACAGAACTGTAAACAAACAAACCCTTCTGCTTTATATATTAATATAGATATTTTATTTTATTTATTTTTATTTTATAGTTAGCTAAAACGGTACAAAACCAACTACATTAACTAACATAGAGACAAACAAATACATTAATTAACTTAAAAACTACCACTAAAACTAACATGGAATAGTGGACTCTCTCGCATACTTTCTTTCACAGAAGACCAAACATACACGCATAAGTTTCTTCCATTCATCCGCAAACACATCACATTCAGGGTTGGCCATCAGAAGGGCATTCAGCACTTTTAGGGTACGACAGACCGGGGATTCAGCTCTGGCTACCGTTTTTGCGGGGAGTTGGGCAAAAAGATTGTGCCTGCGGCTTTGACGATGTCCAACATATTTGTCAGGCACAAATAGTCGGCAGAAAAAACCATGGAGCTCTGGGCAGTCTATACGTCCCCGAAAAAAGCTGAAGAGTTTGTTTGTTTGTTTCAACGCGCTATTCTCAGGAAGTACTGGTCCGATTTGATTTCCCATTGATCCAGAAAGGCTATGGGCTATATAACATCACGCTATGATCAATAGGAGCGGAGAAAAATAAAAAAAAAAAAACATATCGAAACCTATGCGGGTGAAACCGCGAGGCGCAGCTAGTTTATAATATTACGCGAAAGTAGTAGTGATATAACGAATTTCATTAAAATCAGTTCAGCCGATTTGAAGGAGTTTGAGGACAAATACCATGACAAGAGAATTTTGTAATATGTAATAGAAGATGTAGTAGAACAATTTTAAATTACTCGAATAACGTTGGACATAGGGTATTTACAGCGCTTCTTTCCCTTTTTCTGATTAATGGAAAGTGTAGAAAATTACCATTCAATACAGTTGTAATTCGCTTTAAACTTATCCTTTGTACCACATCTAGTTATTGCATAACCAAACACCTTTCTCACAACCTCTCGACCGAAGTACCTGCCACTTGCAACTTGATTTTACAGTTCAAAACATTTCAAAACAGCCTTACATTCAAAATACTAAGGTTGATATTCGAATATACTTTAGGTTTTCAAGTGAAAAGTTAAATTGGCAACTATGACAGCTGACAAGTGATGCATCTTTTAGTTTTTAATACGCAAGTGACAGAAACTTTCACGGCATAATAATTATAAAAAGTTGAATTAATGATAACTTATTTAAAAGTTAATTGCGATATTTACTTCGTAGTTTCGTGTGGGAGTAATGTACATATTTCGTGCTTTCTTCATCATTCATAGATGGTTTGGTTTTCTCTTGTTCCGTATACCTAGTAAGTAGTAGGTAGGTACTTGCATAGTCTTTCGTTTTTAGCCCATCAAATTTCGGGTCCGCGCCCATTCGACCCGCTTAAACTCGACCCGAATTTAGGTCCGTATTCCAGAAGGAAACTCAAGCATTGATCTCTGTTTAAGCATTACTTAAAACTAGTTTCAACCAATCAAAAGGCTTCAAACGGGACTTAAGTAAAGCTTGAGTTTTGAGTGACGTTCTGTAATACGCACCTTAGTCTGCGCCTGATGTGTAAATTAATGTATTTTTAGTTGCCATGTTTTTAATCGCCTCTAAACTATCAACGAAGTATCTTACTTTGACAGGATTCAACTAATATTTTATCTTCTGTCCTTTTCTGAATGAAATAGGAAGACAAAGATGAACTGAACTCGAATTTAGTTTAATTGGTGAACAAGAGAACAGATTCTTTTGTTCACCAATTAAACTAAATTCGTCTATTGTCACTATTGACAGCTCACTCTGAGCTCAAATTATCATGGTGAGGTTATTACAGAATCGATCGGGTGAACAATAAGGGAGACCATTAATTTAATAATCGCCCTCTAAATAAATACTTGCCCTTGTGGTACCGGACTTAGAATAATCTAAGACCAACCCATATCCTCTCGTGGGTGACGTAAGAGGCGACTAAGGGAACTCTCACCAAGAAAGCGGGTAGCAGCGCTTATTACTGGGATCCCCAACCCGAATGGCAAGCGTGGCTATTATGGCCTACCCCCTCACCCCCAATGCAATTCAAACCTTGGGGGAGGCCTTTGTCTAGCAGTGGACCCCTATAGGCTGAAGAAGAAATAAATAAAATATCCCAGACACTAATACAAAGCAAAAATACTATAGACTAATGTTCCCGGCATCTAAAAAAGTCAAACAGAATCACATAATCAATCAGCGAGTGACGCATGCGCAATGTACTGCAAGCGCCATCTGTTGGCGCCGGTTGACGTCATAAGGAAATTCATTTTATTACAAATTCAAACGATTGTAGAACTTATTGTTTAAACGTATAGTTGGTTTTCGATTGGCATTTGTTATGGTGTGAACAGTGAGATGGGTTTGATAATTAAGTGAGTTTGATATTTGACTAGAAAAGAGTAATCAGAAGTTTCAGTCCAGAAAAGAACTAAGTTATCATGTCAGCACAATTAGGTAGGTATGAGTGTATTTATTATCTTCATTAAGTACGTTATAATTACATATTACCATTTTAGTCATATTTATTTTATAAAGAATATTTGTTTTATTAAGTGTTTATGATTTCGTGTTTTTTTTTTTTGTTTCCTCTATTGTCTATCTATATGTATATGTTTTTTGTTTCATCTATTGTCTATCGCAGTATTCCGAAAGAAATGTATTATGAAATAAACAACACCTCTGCACCTATTGATACAATTTTAATATCATAGCAATGTCTGCACCTATGTTCTGTTCTGAGTGTTATATTTCTTGTCTGTTTATAAATATGTGTGTATCTACATAAGTATAATTGGTTAAATAAATAATGTTTCCAAATATTAATCAAGCGAGGATATAAGTAAACCTTACGATAAAGCCCTATATTATGAGTTAGACTAATTCAACTTCTGAAAAGCGACTGCAACAGAAAAAAGCCTATACACAATAAAAAGTAATTATTATGATCGTCGATATTTTTAATTACACAGGTCTCATTTAATTTTAACCTTCAATAAATATATAAAAACTTTCTTTGAAAAAGTGCTCTCATTCAAGACGGTTTTTTTTTTGTTTTCGACACAACTCGCACAACCATTATCATTGCAACACCTATTTCGGAAATTATAATATGCAAACTACTACTAAAATTTATGAAAAACTACACAAGGAATCATTCGCAATTTTTCTAAACCAGTGAAACTTCTTTCGTTCATTTCTACAACAACATAAGACGTGTCCCAACCTATAAATCACACTTATTTTACTCTCTTCAAGTCACAAATCCCTTAGCAACTAAACTAAACTCGTCCTCTGTTCAGCCATGTCCCTGACTTCTAAATACTCCTAATAATACTCTCTCGCTGTACCCTCAGTACTTACTGAGACGGATTTGGAAGGACTAATTTTAGTACCTTTCCAGGACTAAATACCGATGGGTCGAGCCCGTTTGTAGTTTGATTTGTGTATTTTAGGTGAAGCTTCTCGTAATGCGTTTGAATAAGTACGTGTACTCAATTAGGAGCTCTTTGAATTGTTAAAACAAGTTAATGATTAAAGGAATTTTAGTCTTAGATTTTAAATTAAGACGTTACGTTTTGGAGAGCTTTAGAACAGTTGAACAATGGTTTACTTTAGCTTTGCATTTACATATAGTGATTACGCCTGTTCTAAATCCAGTTGCAACTATTGATTCTGAGGCAATTCTGCTTTTTTTCTGATGGGGAACCAAAGAAAACAGAGAAGAAGCATTGATTGAGCAACATAGTCACAGATTCACTATGTCTCTTGGTTACATTACCAGTCCACAGCGATCATCATCATCATCATTATCAGCCTCTACTCGTCCACTGCTGGACATAGTCCTCCTCCATGGCACGCCAACAAGCTCAATCCTGAGCAGTTCTCCGCTAGCCACTACCAGCCACCTTTTTGATGTCATCGCTCCATCTCGCCCAAGGACACAACCCATACTCCAACTCCTTATTGGGGTCGACATTTATAACAATTTCAATGCTATATTTCTCCTGAGAAAACCGGCTTGTCCCAGAGGTAAAACTTCGAAGACGTGTCACATCTACCAACCCGCACTGGGCCCGCGTGGTAGATTACGGCCCACTCCCTCTCACCGACAGGAGGCCTGTGTCCCAGGAGTAAGAATATTATAGGCTGATTCTGGACGCTTTATTTTAATTTTGAATAGGTTTCATTAGGTAAGTATACACTTTTGATGCTTTTATTAATTTATTAGGTATATCTTCTATATATTATATAGAATTCTTTATTCTCCTGTCATAGCGTGTGTCCTCGAACTCTACCGAAATGGCTGAACCGATTTTAATGAAATTTCGTATATGCGTTAGGCATGAAAATAGGTTTTTATGTATTTTTGTTATATTACACGGGACGCAGGAAGTTCACTTTTTATATTATTTTAATTCTAATTACTAAAACAGTCTGCGTTGGATAGTTTTTGAATTTGACTTCAGTAGTAGAGTAATAACGATATGAAATACAGGATTGTCTGTTGCAAGTTACATGATGGGAGCAACCATATCATAGAGCCAACGTGATCATCACAATTCATCACAGATGTATGTAAATCGAGTGAGCAGACAATTTTGACCTTTAAAACCATAGTTTAATAACTTAGCCAAATTATGTTAATTTCCTCCACCTGCCTTCATATTCTTTTCTAGCCTGTCAGCTGTCAGGTAAATTTAATGCTACAGTAGGCGGCGTAGGACGTCTACTAATGATATAGTCGCGTTTAAGTTTTTGGTAACATATAATTGAGACACCAACACAGTACTGGCGCCAGAAGATATAATTTATTGATTTATTATACCCCCAGCAATACTTCGATATCGCCTTAGGGTTGTGGATGTCAGACGGCAGTCGCTTCACGGAAAATATCGAAGTTTCTAGTTAGTCAAAATCAGCAGTTAGACTGGTAAAGCGGACCCCAGACTCCAAAAGATGAAAAAGCTTCGGATGCGACTGGGATTAGTGCTGAGATGATGATGAGTATAGGTCGGTAACACAGAGATATTTTCTGATATCTATGGTGGGTAAGCTTAGCTTACACGGATATCGGTAAATGTGTCTCGTAGGTTTATAATCGGTATTTCATAACAATCAAAGTGGGCTGGTGGGCTGGCTAAGTCGTGGTGGCCTAGTGGTTAAAACACCAGCCTCTCAAGTATGAGTGTGCGGGTTTGATTCCAGGTCAGGTAAGTACCAATGTAACTTTTCTAAAGTTATATGTACTTTCTAAGTATATCTTGGACACCAATGACTGAAGGTGAAGGAAAACATATTGAGGAAACCTGGACTTTATAAGTCTGAAATCGCCAACCCGCATTAAGCAAGCGTGGTGATTATGCTCAATCCTTCTCTGTATGAGAGGAGACCTGATCCCAGCAGTGGGACGATAAAAGGTTGATGATGATGATGAAAGTGGGCTGGTAAAGTTCAGAATTATACCCACTAGAACCGTCCCAACGATTCACCTGCGTAGGTTTTGATCTCGGTGGAATATCCGTCTAAAAGTAACATATGTGCTATTCTGATGTATAAGCTATATGACTGTAAAGTTTCAACAAAATCCGTTCATTAGTTTTAGAGTAAAAGAGTTATAAATGCCCATCACTGACCTTATCTAGTTAAAAAAAATATGATTGACATGTAAAAGTGTTTGTATTGTATACAAATCTACTAACAGAAAACAAGTCATTAATTATCCATCCTCATAAACTTTCGCTTTTATAATATTATCCGATAATTTGGGTAACTATATAGTTTTTGCTAAGTGTAGTTTAGGTTTTTTGGTCGTATGGGAAATCATCAAATGACCTCTCCCGCTCTTGTCGGAGCGGAGGGGCGTGTCAGACTTTTACAGATTAAAACCCTGAGTATTGTGATTTTGCTTCTACTACTCTCTTTTTTGTAGGTAAGAAATGAAATTACCACAATAATTTCATTAGTTATTGCAAGAATGAAGAGAAGATGAATGCTAATCCATACTAATATTATAAATGCGAAAGTAACTCTGTCTGTCTGTCTGTCTGTCTGTTACGCTTTCCCGCTTAAACCTCTCAACCGATTTTGATGAAATTTGGCACAGACAATCTATAGACCCTGAGAAAGAACATAGGCTACCTTTTATCCCGGAAAATTTGATGTTCCCGAGGGAAATCTAAAAAGCGCGATATAACCGAACTCCACGCGGGCGAAGCCGCGGGCGGAAAGCTAGTGATGTAATAAGTTTGTAGCCATCATTATTGTATACTTTTATAGGTGATTCTAGCCGGTAAATGTTGCTTATAATATTAGTGTACTGTTTCCATATTTTGTAAGTACCTCAGTGTAAATGTTCTATGATTATAAATTATTTTTGTAACCTAAACTAACTGACTGGTTAAAATCCAGCTATATTCCTTCACTTCTTTTTCGAACAACCCGCGGCCCTGGCAGGCATCGGTCTTCGTGGATCTCGTCACCATGTGGTAGTTCAGGCTCCAGGCAACCAAAAATTCAACGAGATGTTGCATTCACTAATCCGGACTGGTTCCATCTTGTGGACTATGGTATACTTCCACTCACAGAGACCACAGCAAGGAGGCCTGTATCTCAGCAATGAGAACATTATTGAGTGATTATTTAAAAAAAATAGTTTTAGTAAGTTCCAGAATGTTTTCCGATGTAGAGTATCTAGCCAGATCTAGATTTTACATCAGATAACATCTCAGAAGTCTGGTGATGTAAGGAATGACTATAAGGTCCGTATTACAGAGCGTTACTCAAGCATTGATCTATGCTTATGCATTACTTAAAACTAGTTTCAACCAATCAAAAGGCTTGAAACGAGACTTAAGTAGAGCTTGAGTTTTGAGTGACGTTCTGTAATACGGTCCTTACTTTGGTGAATATTAGTGGAATGACAGAGAAATGGAAAAAGATTTCAGGAGAGGCAGAGGAACTGCCGGGGCTCTCTCTGGTGGTCCCAGGACTATTAAAATATTGTTTCGTAAAGATAAGTTTCAATTTACGACTCCGTACATTGATGCGCTAGCCCTATATGTAGAATACTGGGGCACCATCGTCTTCTTCTTCTTCAGCCTAGGTCAACAGTCAACAGGTCCACTGTTGGACAAATGCCTCCCCCAAGGCTTTGCTTGGGGGTTTACTATAATCCCCACGCTTGGCAGGCGGGTTGTGGATCGCAGTCATTTGATATTTCACACGAGAAGCGTAGCTACCCGCTTCCCTGGTGAGAGTTCCCTTAGTCGCCTCTTACGACATCCACGGGAGGATATGGTTTGGTACTATTCTAAGCCCGGTACCACACAGGCTGGGGCACCATAAAAGGTGCGAATACGATGTTACAGAAGCGGTATTACCGTAACGTTCTGTAACAGACTTTCTATGAAACTCGTCAGACAGGATGTACTGCTCCTGTCAGGTCAGATCGTAATGATCGATACAAAAAATCAAATTACTCTCGATTTTATGAGTCTCAAGAAGGTATAGTAAAAGTGCGCAGTGCGGCACATCCCACCTTATTTCACGTACAGCAATAATCAACTTTATTTCAATAAAGATTAGGACGACGTCGTTATTAAAAAAAATTGAAAATATTTGAAGTTGTAGCGTAAGCTGTAACGTAAACTTTATTGTGTAGGTTAAAAGTTATTTTTCCTTAACTTATAACTTATATTTCTTATTCTAACAAGTCGCAATTGCAGTGCGATTTCGTAACCAACTCACTGTGAAACCTTGGGTGAAGTGAGTTCATTAAAATCGAATACCCCTGAGGGGCAGAGTTATAACATTGCTTAACTGCCAAGACCAGGAATAGGTAAACTGCTGCACACCCAATTACGCTCAATCCTTCTCTGTATGAGAGGAGACCTGTGCCAAGCAGTGAGACGATAAAAAGGTTGATGATGATGATACACACAGTTACGAGGTGGTAAAGCAACATTAATTGACCAATTAAACCCAACATTCATTAAGTTAGAAAATTATACCGAATACTCATTTATCAATATTATGCTGCCACAGCACCAAATCAAATCAAGCGCTAATCACCCGTGAGGCGTGACCATATCTACCACCCAATTATTGGAAGCCAGCACCCATCAGTGGTAATTCAAGGCGAGGCTACCTGTCTGTTCAGTAAAAATGAGATTGAAATCGTACACCGAGGGACTGGAACAATCTGCCAGTGGCGGTGTTTTCGTCGGACTTCAATTTGAGTATCTTCAAGGCTAGAGCGAATAGGCTCTTAATAAACTAACGCGCTTTACCACCAACGACTGCATCATTGCTTACCATAAGACGGGACTGCGGACAAGTTCATAATTAATAAAATAAAAAATTAACTCGTCTGCGTAGTAACAAGTTGGTTGGATGAAATTTTATAGACCCGAAGAAGGTATGCTATGAATTTCTTTCAGAAATAGCTAGTGGTAAGGAAAATGTGTTCCAATTGGTTGAATATTTAAAAATTATATATCTAGGTCATAGGTTCTCAATGTGGGTGATAACGCCCCCTCAAGGGCGTTTGAGACTTTCAAAGGCCCAGGGTAATTTATTATATCCTGTCTCACGACTATAAAATATTATATTTATTGCAAGTTTAAATATAATTAGGTATTATTGTAATAAGTAGGTATTTCAAATTTACGAAAAATAGTAAAAAAAGAAAAACAAAAAATAGCGCTGAGAACCTATGTATCAATCTAACCATTATCTCCAAGCTTTAAGCAGGGCTCTGGCTGTGCTTGCCCTGAAGAACTTATAGAAATTGAGGCAATCTGTATTCTTGTTGGTACAGCAAATTAATTGACTAATTATACCCAACACTCATGTATCACTCGGGCTAATGTCCCGTGACCATACCAGCCATCCAATGATTGGGAGCTAGCACCCATCAGCGGTCACTCAAGGCGAGTTGCGCAACGGGGCTGACGCGCTCTGATTCACCAGCTAATGGGACGTGACCATCGTCTATCGTCAGTCCGTACTATGAGCTCACAAATCGAATTGACGAAATTTTCCAATAATTAGCTTCATTATTTTTGCATAGGATCAGCAAGGTAATTAATTACGTAACACACTATCAGTAGCAATGGGTTTCATTTTGACAGTTTAACAACGTTGCGTCATTTACGTTGTTGAGTAGACACATTTTCGAACACAAGGATCAATGAATTAGCAATATGCTTCGAATTGATTCCAACTGATAGCAATAGTGAATTGCGTAATTAGGGTGCTGATTGAGCGATTTTATCAACTGGATTGCAAATTCAGTTATTTATCTACTTGAGAATTTCAGTTCTAATACGCTACTGGGTAATGTGATAAAAAAGGAGGTACTAAGAATAATTGTTTCTTTTTAAGGCTGCGTCTTTTTTGTGCCTTAAATATTTTTTGTTATAATAATGTTTTATTTACCTTCATTGCAAAAGGAATTTGCTCTAACAGAACACTTGAGTAAGTGACCAAATTACTTCAGTATCGCACAAACGAGGTGCAAGTGAGTTTTAGATCAATAGTAGAGGGAAGTCAGTGTTACTCAATATTAAGCTATGTTCCCACCAATTACCGTGACGTGAGAGATAGGCTTTGATTAGTAAAGATTTAGAGAAACTTGTAGTTATGAGTGTGTTTTGTGAACATTTGGAGTTAAAGAAAATACGATACCTTTCTAATATTGTAGTGTTTGGAACTATGCGTTAGTTCTTATTTGCTGTTTAAGCACCTCCTTTAACCTAACTTACTACACTCTACCTAAACTAGTTTATGTTGCTACCCTTTGTGATGCGAGACATTTTGTGTTAGCTGAATAGGCTCTTAATAAACTAGTGCGCTTAACCATCAAGGATTGCGTCACTGCTTACCATCAGGCAGGATTGCGGTCAAGCGCTAGTTTATAATATATATAAAAAAAAAGCTATATTTTCATAGGTCTTAAGACTGATTTACACGGTACAATTTAATTGCTTATGGCATAGAATAAAATTGGTGCAAGAAATGACTAGCGTCCTCTTTATATTTTAGACAATGCAAACTTTATTGTTGCTTCAACTTAATTAAAGCCATAGGCAATTGAATTGCAGGGCGTAAATCAGTCTTTATTCAAAGTTTTACCGAAATAATCGAATACACAGAGCAGCGCGGTAATTACATTACACACTATTAGTAACAATGGGTTTAATTTTTGATAGTTGATTAACATTAATTGCGTCATTTACATTGTTGAGTAGACACATTATTCGAATATATGAAACAATGGATAAGCAATATACCTCAAATTACAAATAGTTTGAAGCACATTGCTTATGCAATGTTCCAACACGATAACACATGGTGGCAACACGGGTATACTAGGCAAACCTAGTATATCCGTGTTGCCGGTTGTGTTTTAGCCCAATTTCATCACCATTCTCCTCTTTATAGTTTGATTTCGGTATAACATATTTATCTCTGTCTTTTTCTTCCATATTACTGTCTTAGTCATCATCTCTGTAGGCCCCCTTTTTAACAATATCGTTATTCATACAGTCCATCCATCTTTTTTTTTGGAATGCCGCTAATCTTATAGCCATCAAAAATCGTACTCGAAACTCTACTAACGACATTTTCCTCATTTTCTTTATATCACATGCCCGTACCATAACAACTGATTTTAGACTTCTTTTATGTGTTCTTAGTCCCATGCAATAGTTATTAATTAGCCTTTTCCCAAGGTCGGCTACCAGCTAAAGGGAAATAAATAATTACATGATTACACAATACCTTGACCTTGCAGAAAGCGATAGTATAAAATATTTTAATTATAATTTCCATAAACTTGAAATAAACCGTAAAATTGGCATTGCGTGATTTACGTAACCACATCGTAGTCTGCGTACTTTAGATTTACTATGAGTGGAATACTACATATGTAGTCAGGAAAATTATGCTTACTAATATGATAATCGGAAAGTGAATTTGTTTGTTTGTTTGTTCCGCTATCACGCTGTAACTTCTGAAATTTTGCAGACGTAAAGTTAGAATAATCGGATTTTTATCCCGGAACAAAATTGATGTTTCCGAGGGAAATCTAAAAAGCGCGCTATATCCGAATTCCAGGCCGACGAAGCCGCGGGCAGAAAGCTAGTTATTAAATAAATTTGACACCCTATGTCAATTAATAGGTATACAGTGGGTATACCATAGGTATCATAGTTATTTAATACAACTGTTATATTATATACATATAGAATGAAAGTTGTGAGTCATACAAGTATACCTACAGAGAATTTAAGTTTGTAGTAAATGATAGAGACCTGACGAAATGATCGTAATGCCTTAGAAAGAAGGTATCTTCCTAACGTTTCGGTGTGGGATGCAACGTGTTACGTTACGACACCTTGAAAATGTAATTTTATGGTTGCCACCATCTTCCAAGCATGGTGGTCTGTGCTGAGGTGCTATTTGAGGCGCTTGTTGCAGGTTTTCCGCACCTGGATCAAGCGCTTCAAATGGTGTAAATACTCCAATCTTTTTGGAACATATATGTTGAAGCCGTTTAGAGTTAAAACACTTGCAACACTCAATTGTTATTGTCAAAAGGCAGACAGGATCCTGTAAATGTTGAGAATCAGTGACCTATAGTGTGCAGTTGCAGGCCTTTGCTTGCCTCTATCTTTGTATTTAATTCATAAATAACATAATAATGTTTAAGGATGCTTACGTTGTCCGCCTGGGATCCTTACTTGGCACTGATTGAGAAATCCGATGCGTGTCAACGACCTTGAATGGACCGTTTACTCTGACTTGAAAACATTAATATTGTTTAAGTACATAAGTTATATTTTAAGTAGGTACAAAAATAAATTGAAATACGAATTGAATGTTTTCAATAGAGTCAATTGTGTAAGATACTGTTGACAATATAAAATCAATATTAAATCGATTGCTAATTTGATAAACAGTCAATTATGTCATCCTAGCAATTATAATGAAAATTGATATCAATTATGTCAAAAATTTTGTTGAATTTGAGTATTTTTTTTAACAAATTAAAATTGAGTGTGGAACTATGTACTTATATTTAAAAAATACGGAAATTCTGTCTCTGACGTTTGAATGTTGGTACCATTGGGTCACTGGTCAGTGGTTGGTACTAACTTAATGGCTGGGCTCCTTTGCCTCAAAGTTCTTCAAATAGTCGCATTATTAATAATTGTGAATCTAAGCTTCATCTCTAATAGTACTATTCGGTAATCTCTTACTTATAGTATTTATTATATCGGCTGGGCAGCGTTCGGGAAGCTACGCTACATCTTCTCGTCGTCCAAGATACCAGAGTGTATCAAGACATCTATAGGCTGGAGAAGAGAAGAGAGAAGAGTTACCATAATCAGCTTATTCCAATCCAATGCCGCAGGGTAATTGCAAAACACACTATTAGTAGCATAAGTTTCATTTTGACAAATCAATAATTTTCATTGCATTTTGTACATTGTGGAGCATACAGATATTTAGAACATATGGAGCAATGGAACAGCAATTTCTCTCGGTGGTAGGCCATTACATCGGCTGCCGGCGGAAGTTACCACCCACCAGACAAAGTCTTGCCGCCAAGCGATTCGACGTGTTCCGGCATGATGTCTGGTGAAGACGTACGGAGGACGGGTCTGAGCAGTTGTGTTGCGATGTGTGGCGGGTACGATGCGCCAAATGTTGTGTCTCGGGAATTTGGTCGTGGAGAGTCTCCAGATCAATCTCCCTCTAGCGCAGCATCGTTTGGTCGTGTTGGTCTTGGGTTTAACATTGCATCACCTCGCTCAACTGCCGTCATCCTTCCTATTCCTAAGTTTTTTAAGTGAATAGGCTTAATAAACTAGTGCGCTTTACACTCAACGATTGCATCACTGCTGACCATCAGGCGGGATTGCAGTCAAGCACTACTTTACAATTATTAAAAAAAAAAAAAAAAATTTGCGTGCTGGACATAGAGCAGCGGTGGTTTAGTGGTATCGGGACTTATGAGTTGTAGGTCTTTGCTTTGTATAAATTATTTCATCACCACTGCTCGCAAAACGGTGAAGGAAAACATCATGAAGAAACCGGCATGTCTTAGAGCTAAAACTTCAAAGACATGTGACATCTACCAACCCGCTCTGGGCCTGCGTAGTAGATACCGGCCCTCTACCTCTGACAGAAAGGAAGCCTGTGTTTTTTTTTTCTTATTATAAACCAGCGCTTGACCGCAATCCTGCCTGATGGTAAGCAGTGACGCAATCGTTGATGGTAAAGCGCACTAGTTTATTAAGAGCCTATTCACTCTAGCCTTGAAGACACTCAAATTGTAGTCCAATGGAAACACCGCCGCTGGAAAATTGTTCCAGTCCCTCGATGTACGCGGTATAAAGGAGGAATTAAATCAGAATGCAATTCCCTCGCCCACTCCCCGAAATGCATCCTATAGAACCGAAAGGGTGGCTACTCTACGCCTGTGCTCTAGGCTTTGGAGAACAACTCGAGTTAGATCAGGGTCACCAATCAGCCTCTTTGCACGTCTCTCCACTGAATCCAAAGTGGCCAGGTGACACTTGGCAGCACCAGCCCAAATGTGGCTGCAGTACTCCACACACGAACGGACCTGTACTTTTTGTGTACTAGGAGTGGAAACATTATAGACTAATTATGTGCTGGACATTTCCCGTAGGACCGATGCCCGATGGGGCTGACAGGTTCTCGGCGGCGACCACGCACCGGAAGACGCAGCGTGGGTAGACTCCCGACAAAGTGGACCGACGACCTGGTGAAGGTGTCGGGAAACCGCTGGATGCGGGAGGCGCACGACTGGTCGTCGTAGAGATCCTTGAAGGAGGCTTATGTTTCTTTTTTTAATAAATACAAACTACCACTTGACCGCAATCCCGCCTGATGGTAAGCAGTGATGCATTCGTTGATGGTAAAGTGCGCTAGTTTATTTAGAGGCATTCACTGAGAAAAAAACTGAGTGAATAGGAAGGAAGACGGCAGTTGAGCGAGGTAGTGCAATGTTAAACCCAACAACATGACCAACGATGCTGCGCCAGAGGGAGATTGATCTGGAAACCCTCCACGACCAAACTCCCGACACAACAACATTTGGTGCATCGTACCCGGCACACATCGCAACACAACTGCTCAGACCTGTCCCCCGTACGACCTATTCTATGTCCAGCAGTGGACGTCTTTCGAACGACGAATAATATACTGGACATAGGATACCTACTTAATATTGCGAGCCTTTCAAATCGATACAATATTATCATACACTACTGATACTAGGCTTAAGTAATTTTCTTATTGGCTTTGTTTACAGCAAGTCTAATTAATACTCATGTAGGATAACAGGATTTTAGTCTCTTCTTGTGGCTTCGAATGATGTGCCAACACCAAAATTAAATGTTGAGAATCTTATCAAGGCCTTCAATGAGTGTGCATGTATTGTTTGTCGAATTATAGATGCCTCACCAACATTGCTTACTGACAAGTATCCAACTTGGCTGTAGCTTAGGATTGCAACATTAAATATTAGGTACATGTGTGGGCTTGATGGCGTCTTCTTTTTGTTTGGCTTCTTAAGTATTGAAATAGAAATAAAAGTTTTATTAGTAATTGGGATTTTGTACTGGAAAACCGTTGATATGGTTGAGTTGATGGCAAGTAGTGGTGGCCTAGTGGTTAAAACACTAGCCTCTCAAGTATGAGTGTGCGGGTTAGATTCCAGATCAGGCAAGTATCAATGTAACTTTTCTAAGTCATATGTAGTTTCTAAGTATATCTTGGACACCAATGACTAACAAGGTGAAGGAGAGCATCTTGAGGAAACCTGGACTTTAAGTCTAAAATCGCCAACCCGCATTGAGCAAGCGTGGTGATTACGCTCAACCGGCTCAACCCGTCTCTATATGAGAAGAGACCTGTGCCCAGCAGTGGAACGATAAGAGGTTGATGATGAAACAGTTGATGACCGCTGAATGGAATTAGTAAGTACTTAATTAAAAAGTTTTGTAGTTGGCTAAGAATTACTTTTGCATCTCCAGTATGTTGAAGAGAAGTGAGCCATGCTCTATGGCGTTATTCCATTTTCCCACTTTCCTTTCCGTACGGAAATCTATGATAGTATCAGCGAACAACATTAACCTATAGTTTCTATTTATTTTAGATTTCGTAATACAGATATCAGGATAATATTCTTATCTGCTAGTGGAGTTAAGTCCGTTACTTAACTCCACTAGCAGATAAGAAAATCTGAGCAAAGATACTTATAATTTATAGTGCACCCCGAGGTCGTCTACATTTTGTATTGAAATTGTGACTTTATTGGACTTGCGTGAAGTTATAACAGTATCTGCCATTGTCTTGTTGGCTAGTTATTATTGACTAACTTCTGCCCGCTGCTTCGTCCGCGTCAAAGCAGTTGTTTTCCTGACTGTGTCGTATCGCATCACCTCACGCTATTAATTACCTACATTAGCCTAAACTATTTTATTTTGGTAGTATTATAAAAAATTACTACAAGTACAGTCAACCGCAGACTTTTAGCACTTGCAAAGTAAGCAAATCGGTCTTGTTACGACATGAAGGCGCAGTCAATGTCGATGTTTTGCGGTCTAAAATACGGTAAAAATACAGTCATATTTACCCAAATCCAGGCAAGGTGTTGTAAAGTGTTTTTTGTACATACTAGGAAATTAATTTAAATGCTAAGGTTTTCACTAAAAATTTAATTGCTCGAAGCAGTCTTACTAAATCTGGTAAATTACTATATTAAGCTATAAAGATCTAGTGGTAGTCTGTATAAAACTGTCATATTATAAAACTGTCTAGTTTTATAATATGTATTAAAAAATTAAGTGTGAATGAATATTAAATGATAGCATTTTGATATGTTGCATAATCGCTCTCTGATTGATTTAATTAAGCAGCTATTTTACATGTATTAACTATAAAAATGTTATCTATTAAATGTTAACTTTCTCATTATTTTTAGGTGTTACAAAATTGGTTTTTAACCAGAGATTACAGCAACCCATGTCTTTTTCAGACACCTCGATGTCAATGACCTTAATATTTGTGTTATTGAGAAAAAAAACATTTGACATAAATTGTTCTTGTTAAAAATAGCAGATAATAAATTAATCAGTATTTTTAATACAACCCAAATTGCTTAGCAGGTACTAAAAAAAGTAACAATTAATTTTAAAATGATTTGTATAAAATCTATAATTAGTCAAATATTTTTACAAGCTACACGGTAGCCGACAAGGGGCCGCACGGCGCGGCTCGGCGCGGAAAGTGAAAGTCGCTTACCTCGAAGTCGGCTCGATCCCTTACCACCATTACTTTTTTGAAGAAAATCTGGGGCATATTGTCACCTTTGACCCTCACAACACAACACTAATGCGAAACTGTCAATCGAATCGATTAACGATTAGGAGGTTTTACTGTTTATTTCTTGTCTATTGCAAAACAAATCACTTTATGTTTTTGTTTACATTTCAATGTCATGGCCACTGTTCTTTTTTCAAACGCAAATTAGCGCCAATTTAAAAGTTTTTCGTACACAGGTAATGTTTTTTTTTTTAATGTATTTGTTTAGGTAGATCGATCAAAGTTAATGCAATTTATGGCATAATTAGAAATAAGAATGCGATTTGTACGCAAACCTTTCCCTTCTAACACTTTGTAAGCAACTAAACCACGCAACCAGCATAATGTTTATAAGTAAGAAACGTTGACTTGACTAGGACTGTCGCAATCGCAATATTAGCGCGACGCCGTAGAACTCCACCGACCGTTCTTATCTCTAATGACATAAGGTACAAAATTGCATGTAGTGCTTAGAGTTCTTACAAGTGCCAACTTTGTCTATTTCTAGGTGCAATACACGTTCAATACGCGCAGATTGGATTTACGATAGTACCTAGTGGACTTGGATGCTTTCGTATACTATATTATTAGAGATATGGCGACCCGTATAATTAATGATGAAGGCGAAGTCAAAAAGCGTGAAAAAAAGATAAAATCTACCACAAATAAAAATGTTTTGCGGCGCGGTGTTAATATTGGCGCCGACTCTCTTGTTCAAAAATTTTATACTAATTTTAAGTGTTTCTTCTTCATTAAGAAAAGGATAGAAGATAAAATTTTAGTTTAATACTGTCAAATTAAGTTACGCCATAGACAGTTTGTGTCGTGGTGGCCTAGTGGTTAAAACACCAGCCTCTCAAGTAAGAGTGTCCGGGTTCGATTCCAGGTCAGGCAAGTACCAATGTAACTTTTCTAAGTTATATGTACGTTCTACGTATAACTTGGACACCAATGACTGAAGGTGAAGCAAAGCATCTCGAGGAAACCTGGACTTGTAAGTCTGAAATCGCCTACCCGCATTGAGCAAGCGTTGTGCATACGCTCAATCCTTCTCTGTATGAGAGGAGACCTGTGCCCAGCAGTGGGACGATAAAAAGGTTGATGATGATGATGATGATAGACAGTTTAGACGCGATTATAAACATGGCGACCAAAAATACGTCAATTTACATCAGGAGCGGAGTAATTTGACAGGTCTAAACTAACGTTTTATCTTCTGTCCTTTTCTTAACTATATAGAAAGAAAAAGCTGCATTGAACTTAAATTTAATTTAGTTTGTGAACAATAGAATCGTGGCCATTGTCGGCATGAAGGCTATACTAATATAAAGGGTGTATCTGACATCGACGCACAAACGAGTACCATGGATCCAGTACATGATTCTGAACCCCCCAGTGGTGGAATTTTTCGTCGGCTTATTCATGATTTAAAAAAAACATGCAGTTTTTTTCACTTTAGACCATTCATAATTGCTATCATTTTATAAACCAATAAGATTTTAAAGTAGAAATTAATTAATTCGCTAATTACACAAAAAAGCGCAATGTGAACAAAACTGGAAGACTATCTTATCAGCTGATTTAATAGAGTTCACATCAGGGATTAACGTCATACCTACAAATCCGCACGGCGGCACGCTTGCAACGTTCAAAGGCCGAGCCGACACTTTTTTTTAAACACTGTGAATTCTGTAACCGTTCATTAACGACATAAATGATTATCATAATTTTATTAGCGGCATGCCATTTAGCCTTTTCGCGAAGTTTGCGTTACGATGTCAGATACACCCTGTACAATAAAACTGAAGAGTTTGTTTGAACGCGATAATCTCAGAAACTACTGGTCCGATATGAAAAATTCATTTTGCGTTGGATGGCCCATTAATCCAGGAAGGCTTTAGGCTATATAACATCACGCTGTGACCAATAGGAGCGGGACATATAAAAAAAAAACATATCGAACCTACGCGGGTTGAACCGCGTGGCGCAGCTAGTCATAGAATATTTGAGGCCTGTTTCATCGCCACTAGTAGTTTAACCGGTACAAATTCTGTTCGATTCAGCTAATTTATTTATGTAGCAAATAGATCATGGTTATCGGAGACTGTGAAACAGGCAAGCTAAGCATCAGTAGTTGGCCCCGTCTACATAGTTTTCAAACATAGCCACCACCATAGAACGGGCGTAGTGGCGGCTGTATGAGGGACTACTATAGTCTGTCTTTCTTTCTTTTTTGGCTTCGCACGGTTTGTGCGTTTAGCCAATGTCACGTAATGAATTATTCATGTTGAAAAAGACGGCCACGTGAACCGTCTACAAGGGAGGTTGGAGCCAAAGTCATTATTAGGCCACTATATATATCTCAATATCCTATATATATTATTCACTGTATGCACTTTTTAATACATAAATCAAGCACTTTTATTTAGTAAACAACACTATAAATAATTTTAAAAGTCCAATGAAAAATGAGCGTGACACTCAGCTTCCCGCCAAACTCATCACTATAGTCAAAACAACGCAATAATGATGTCGTTATAAAAAAAAACACTTTTTTAAAACTGTTGCCCCACACTAGGAATTGCTCCTGTATCGTGTGTGTGTTTATAAATATTTAAAATCACATTAACTCACACACACAAACAGCGCGGAACAACTACCTGTGTAGGCCATACAAATATATTTTGTTCCGTGGGGGCATCGACACTTCATAGATTGGTAAGTAATCCACGCCTTGAATAACGAAAAGGAAATCCTTAATGCTCGACTAGCACCCGAATTGCAATTTACTCTCAATTTGAATCAAATTGCATTATATCGCTAATCCATTGCTCTATATGTTCGAGAAATATATTTGCACAATAACCTAAACAACGCAATGAATGTTGTTGGACTGTCAAAGTGAAACCTAATGCTGCTGATAGTGTGTTACGCAATTACCCTGCTGTTCATTCCTCTTCGTGAGTGTTTTAGGTTTATCTTTAAACTATCCAGTTACCCGTTCATTTCCGCAACATTAGAAGAGATTCCGTCTTCAGGGAAAGTTACTGTACCTATATGGCACCTTTAAATCCTTTCAGTAAGAACTATTTATATATACTTAGTGTGATTGAAAGGCAAAGCACTAAAATTGTATACTTAGAATAAGTCTTATTACCCAGAGAATAAAATTTAAATATTTGACAGTTCTTCTTCTTCTTCTTTTTTCAAGGTGAGATTCAACCTCAACTCTTGATCAACGGCCTCTGTGGAATAGATACCACAATTTTGCAAATAACATGTGTAACAAATTATAGAAATTCTTTGAAAATTTTATTTCACAATAATGGCAGATATCGTCAATGACAGTTGAAGAAGACGCCGCGTGAACCATCTATGAGGGAGGTTTGAGGCAAACTCATGATGTGGCCACTATGCTGCGATATTTCAATGTTCTTTATAAATTATTTACTGAATGCACTTGTTACTACAAAAATCACGCGCTTTTATTTAGTAAATGACACTATAAATAATTTTAAAAGTCCAATGAAAAATTCGCGTCACACTCATCTTAGCTTTCCCGTCAAAAACCTACAGCCAAGGTCAACATTTTTATATTTGACAGTTAAAGGAAAGAAAGTTACGGAACAAAACATCAGAAAAAAAAAACGTCTGACAGTTCTAGTAGCTATGGTTATGCTTTATAGCTAAATAGAATTATCAGGCGCAATTTTTTTTCCACAGATTTCACGGATAAAGGTACCTATCTGCTCTTGGTAAAATTGGCATTTTTTTGTTCGTGGGGAAACCTTCAAAAGACATCAGACCACTGGTAGTGTGGGATTTTTACCTCTCTAAAAACCACCCGGTGATCATCATCCGCACATAAGGGAGGTCCCGGTTCCTCAACCTCTGTAAGGCGAGGATAAAATCGACGTATATAGACATAGTCGATAGTTTCATCATCAACAACCTTTTTTTGCCGTCCCACTGCTGGGCATAGGTTTCCTCTTATACAGAGAAGGATTGAGAGTAATGATCACGCTTGCTCAATGTGGGTTGACAGTTTACAATATCCTTCATCAATCTATTTCAACACAGCCTTTGATACTGCGTTACTTATTCGAGAACATTAGTTTCCCTTAAAAGGAGTCAAAACCTTCGACTATACCATTAATGTATACCTGTGTTCACTTTATACCACTATTAAAGGTCGTACTTCGTACTAGGTGCACAAATACATACCTATAGTCAATGTCTAATACGAGTAGGTACGGATATCATAAAGGTATTACGTCTACAGATAATTCTGGACCTATAATAAGAAAATTAGCAGTCGTGGGCTGACTCACCGACAGAAGTGTTCAGGGTTTTGTGGCACAGCCACACTGGGGAGTATGTTCCGCCACTTCTTCTTCCCAGTGAAAGCAGTACGAAGTGGCGAAGGGTAGGCGTTTTGGAAGGAAGGGCTTAAAGGTAATATGGACGTTCAAAAAGTACTGATTCTCAGCCTAATTTGAATAAATGACTTTTTGATTTGATTTCAGCATTCCTATGCTGTGCCCCAACACCTTGAATTCCAAGTCATATGTCCAACAGTGGACTGCGATGGGCTGGATTGATTGATTGATATTTTTTGTAAGGGGAAATTTATTGCCATCTAATAAGAACGAAGCCGAACGAATTGAAAACATTTTTATTTTTCGTAAATATCTCCCACTTTTTAAAACCGTCTGACGTATGATATTATTATGATATTTTTCAGCGGAAGGTACGGATGACAGCAGGTCAAGCTACCCGAAACTGACAAATATGCTCAATGAACCATAAGCCTTAATGCTTAAGTCATAAAGTTAAAAATTTAATAGAGAACTCTGACAGATTGTAGTAGCTTGATATACTGTCGTCTGTACATAAACATTAATATATTCTTCAATTTCATGTACAGACGATAGCACATCATACTACTATCGTGTCAATTCTGACGTCCAAAAGAGTTTGAACACTGAAAACAATTTGTGATATACATATCTGTATTCACACACAAATTAAACTGAATATTCAACTGGAGTCGATCGAAAAGATAGCATATACTTAATTATTGTTAACGTAAATTACTACCAGGTGAATAACCTCAGAGCAACCAGTTTGATCTGTCTGAGAATTTACTTATAAATCTAAACATGTGTAAACAAGATCAACTTTTAATATACATAGAGAGTGGTTCTAGACGGATTCAGTTTTTTTTTTCACACAGCGTTACTTTTAGTTTCTCCTGTTCCGTGTGTATTTTATGGTCATCACAATATTAGTATAGTCAACCATTAATGTACTCTCTATGTGCTGTTAGGACACATGCATCCTCACTTCGAGAGGCCCAGGTAGTAAACGTCGCATATCCAGGCCGTTGAGCGTAATCACCACGCTTGCTCAATGTGGGTTGGCAATTTCAGACTTAAAGTTCTGGTTTCCTCAAGATGTTTTCCTTCACCTTCAGTCATTGGTGTCCAAGATATACTTAGACAGTACTTAGAAAGTATATATAACTGCTCCTTCTCTGTATGTGAGGAAACCTGTGCCCAGGAGTGGGACGATACAAAGGTTGCTGATGATGATGATGATCCAGGCCATTAAACACATGCCGTTTTCCTCACGATGAACATATTCACCCTTTTGACAGCAGTGGTGTTCAAATAAAGCAAGCGATGGCCTGGACCTACGATCATAAGTCGAGGGCAGTTACTAGTTGGCCACGATTGCTTCCCGTTACGATTAGTATTTAGATGTCTAATTTGACATTTAACAGACCCAGAGGAGTGCAGAGATGTACAAAATGGTTTTAAAAAAGCATTTAAATACAAAATGCAAAATACTTTTCAGATTTACTATTTCAAATGCAAAATACCAAATAGTTTTGCGTTTTGTATTTGAAATGCTAAATGCAAAATAGGTATTTTCAAAATACTTTTTTCAAAATAAAATAGTTTCTTATTTATAGATTTAATGAATGTTCGTCGTTTTGGTTGATTTTTTTTGGTTCACTTCTTTCCGTACTTCTAAACGGAAAAGGCAAAGACATGGTACGCCATACAGTCTGGACTTGAGGAAGTTTATCCTTTTCTATATTTCCTTTATATATCTTCTTATCCTGACTTAACTAACCTACCTCCTTTCGTTTCCCGCGTGAGCCGACTAGATTTTTAATTCGAGTCAGATAAATGACAACTCCAGTGTTGCAGGTTTTTTGTACCAAATAAATAGTGATGTGGTAAATCGAGATTTTACACCTAAAACTAAAAAATTAAAAGTCTAGATTGCACTTTTTAATTCAAATTGCGTATATGTATATACATAAAAATACAGGGTGGAACAAAAGTCAGTTTATATTTGAAATAATGATAAAATAAATAATTTCAGTAAGTAGATTTAAACTGTTTATTGTAACAAAAACTAATTACGAACGCTATGTTGTGGAAGAATTGGCCGCTGAATCGCGGTGCCACAATCCTGCGTCTACCCCCCTATCACTGTGAGCTCAACCTAGTAGAGTTAGGTGCGTATTCCAGAAGGAAACTCAAGCATTGATCTCTGCTTAAACATTACTTAAAACTAGTTTTAACCAATCAAGTGGCTTGAATCGAGACTTAAGTAAAGCTTGAGTTTTGAGTGATGTTCTGTAATACGGACCTTAGTTTGGGCTCAAGCAAAGGAGTACGTCGCCAGGAAAAACAAAACTTGACACCGGAAAATTGGAGAAGTGCATCAATCATGCCATAAAAGTTGAAGATGAAATGTGTCAACTCGACCACATCATGGATGAATGTGCGGATTCATAATTTATAAATGTAACTGATTCCGATTCGAGTGGTAATCAATAAAAAAGTAACGAATAAAAACGTATAAAATGATTTGTATTATTTCTTAATTGCTCTGAATCTCTTTAAACATTTTTTCCCCAGCTCTTGTGATAATGTTGTAGTGAGTTTAATATGCTGGTAAGGCCCATATTTCTAAAATCATATTGTTAAATACGGTATGTATTACATATTTACAATAAAAAACCGCTTTGATACCTAACGAAATAATGCATGACTAAATGTAAAAATGTCGTGGTGGCCTAGTGGTTAAAACACCAGCCTCTCAAGTATGATTGCGCGGGTCCGATTCCAGGTCAGGCAAGTACCAATGTAACTTTTCTAAAGTTATATGTACTTTCTAAGTATATATTGGACACCAATGATTGAAGGTGAAGGAAAACATCTTGAGGAAACCTGGACTTTAAGTCTGAAATCGCCAACCCGCATTGAGCAAGCGTGGTGATTATGCTCAATCCTTCTCTGTATGAGAGGAGACCTGTGCCCGGCAGTGGGACGATAAAAGGTTGATGATGAAATGTCTAACAATAAGGTGGACCGATGACCTGGTGAAGGTCGCGGGAAGCCGATGGATGCGGGCAGCACAAGACCGGTCATCGTGGAAAGCCTTGGGGGAGGCCTTTGTTCAGCAGTGGACATCTATAGGCTGAGGAAAAAGAAATGTCTAAGTCTATTGATTGCCGAACATCACTATTGTAGCGGGTCACCCTTATTCATATCAGTGACACTTGCCCTTGTCATTTTTCTGACTCGAATTAAAAATCCCAATATAGGAGGGGTTTGGGGTAAAGTCATGATGTGGCCACTATGCTGCAATATTTCAATGTTCTTTATAAATTATTCACTGAGTGCACTTTTTACTATATCACGCGCTTTTATTTAGTAAACAACACTATAAATAATTTTAAAAGTCCAATGAAAAATGAGCATGACACTCTGCTTGACTTTCTCGCCAAAAAACCTGACCAAAGAAGTAAAAACCTTTTTTTTTTCAACTGTCATTGGCGATATCCGCCATTATTGTGAAATCAAATTTTCAAAAAATTTCTATAATTCGTTACACGTGTTATTGGCAAAATTGTGGTAACTATTCCACATGGGCCATTGATCAAGAGTTGAAGTAGTATTCAATACTTGATCGTAAAGAAGAAGGAGAAGAAGTAAAAATATGGAATAATGGCAATACAGACGTCATTCGCTCATAAATTTCATTCTGTTTTACTGGTAATATTGGCTAAACTTTATCACAAAGTGTTTTGCATTTTGAAATGAATACTAAAACTACAAAATATATCTCGAAAGGTATTTCAAATAAAATACAAAATGCTTTTTACTAAAAAGCATTTAAATACAAAATAGCTATTTTGCATTTTGTATTTGCATTTTAAATAGAAGTATTTCAAATAAATCGCATCTCTGGAGGAGTGAATGGTTGAATCTTACCGCTTTGTTGAGTTATGACAGTGACAGGATCAAAACAGGTATCTAGGTTTTCCGGAAAGATCTGATAAGTGGTGAAGTCAGCACTGCCAACGACAAGGCATCGTGCCTTGTCGTAGTAACTAATATCAGGCCAACAACACGTTAAGCCGTCGGCCTTGGCTGTCATTCGTATAACTTTGAGAGTCGTTACGGGTCATCAGAAGTTCGAAAGTTACCACCATCAGTCTTACCAAGGAGTATCTTATTACACAGTAACTCATGGGTTGTGGAGGTCAGATAGGCGGTCGCTCCATGTAAAATACTGGTGTGGAGCGTGTAAAGTTCATCATCCTCCATAGGAAAGGGAGGATTCTCCGACCAGACTGGTATTGTCTGGCGAGCACTTTGCCTGCCGGTTGATGTCGTGAAGTTGTATGCGTGCTAGTTGCACAGTAAACTCTGCTTGCGAGATGCAGGACTTGCGTGACGTCAGTATGACGCGTTGTTCGCATGTAGCGTTGTAGATACCGCTACACTGGTATTCAGCTGAACATGGGCGTACACAGGGTGGGGCAAGGAGGAGAGGGGGGAAATCTCGCAGAACATTTATCATCGTCATCAACCTTTTTATCGTCCCACTGCTGGGCACAGGTCTTCTCTCATACAGAGAAGGATTGAGCGTAATCAACTGAACGCAGAACATGTAAGAACTCCCCAAATTATTGAACAAAGTATAAACGAGCACTTATCTCTAACTTTTAAATAAACCACGTAGTAGACACTAAAAAAATGTACGGTGGAATTGTCAAAAAACCGCGTGCGACTATAGCGCTAAAATTTTACTTGCCACCCTCGGGCCTAAGTTGCTTTCCCCTAGGGCTAGCTTGCCCCAAGGCCAGAAGCTGGATATGCCCATGCAGCTGAATCCGGTTAGATTGGAAGCCGATCCCAGCAAAGTTGGAAAAAGATTAGGCGGATAGTGGCGCGGATTCTTTTGTTCTCAAACTAAACTAATTTTAAGTTAAGTGCATACGTCTTTTTCTTTCTATTTATATAAGAAAAGGACAGAAGATAAAATGTCAGTTAAGAACTGTCAAATTAGTGCGCCCCTGACGTAAACTGGCGTATTTTTAGTCGCCATGGAGTATCTTAATTTGACAGGATTCAAATAAAATATTATCTTCTATCCTTTTCTTATCGAAATGGTAAGAAAAAGATGCATATAACTTAAAATTAGCTTACTTTGTGAAAAACAGGATCAGCGCCAATGAATCTAATTCACTGTCGTACCGTCGACACGACTATGAAGATACAATGTACTGCGAATTCATTTGAAGAGATCTTAGGTCTTCGATTGATCTTATATTTTCAAGATGGCAAAACTTACGTAACAATAGATACTTACAATGATTTAAACCTACTGAGCTAACCCAGTCATTACTAAGTCTTACGGCATAGTTCTCTATAAGATTCGTGAGAAAATGCGCAATACTGTGGTTTGAAGCAATAACTATGCATGTATCTATCGACAAGTATTGATATCGGCTTCTAATTGAATACAATCTGTATTGTGTTCCTATTTTGGCGTGGGGCCTGCCTATGATATAGTTTTATTCATCGTTTGCCATTGATAGCCTTGCAAAATGGTTGGAAGAAACATGTCCTGTCCAATTATCGTCAGTTAGGTAGGCATCTGGGGCACGATGACCAATATGTCGTACTATCATAATAATACAACGAGTGTTCTCACTTTTCACTATTTTTCTTTTCAGCATTAACGTCATTTGGAATTGTGAATCGGATTAGCCAACATAGCATTCAATTGAAGTGGCAGTGGACTGGCCATTTTTGTCGAAAGACCGATCGCTGGTGTTGCCGAGTCCTAGATTGGAGACCACGTATTAGCAAGGGTACTGTGAGACATCGACGATCAACCTTATGGTGGTGGATGAGATGGACTGGATACACTGTATACTTAAAAATGTTAGCTAAGCTTGCTTGTAGATCCCTTGTTCCTTTTATCAAGATTCTGGTAGTTGCCAATAGTTCCTTTATCGACGTGAAATTTCTTTTCATAGGCAGGTAAGCATGTCTGGTGTACTTACCTAATTGACAGTTGTTTTTTTTTTTTTTTTTAATTAAAAGTAAAGAAAAGTCCTGTCCTTTTAGAAATCCCTTTCCGGCCTTGACATAGGCATTGAAGTTGATTTCGTTGTTGTTTTTATTTGAGCTACGTGGTAGTGCCCAAAAGTGGCTAAAGACTTGATTCATTATCAAAGAATTTATTCGTCATAACAAAAACGAAAATTAACATAGAATAAATGACACTGGACACAGACCGCCATATTAGTTGGCAAAGGAGTCTAGCATTCAGCCTCAAGTAAGGAAGTGACATGCATTGTCACTACAACGTTCTCCAAAACGAAACAATAATAAAATTGTGTAGGAGAAAGTGTTGATATGTTTTGAATTTAAATTTATGTGTTCGAATGCTATTGCATTGTTGTACATATAGGTTGTTTTTTTCTATTGTAGGTTATGTTTTATACAACGTTATTTTTTTTTTATACGTGTCCTGAATATATTTTGTTTAGAATAAGCAACTGAATCAATTCCAATCATTTTTACACCATGTTATACAGTATGTTAACTAACAGAGGGCGTTCCCGTTAACGCGAAATAGTATAGCATACGTACATGCTTGATGATTTTTTTATTCTTATTTTTCTATGCCGATATTTTTATTTTAATCTATTAATGATATATATTAACGAGTTTAAGGGAACGCCCTCTGTTATTTAACATACTGTATTTTTACCCAAATACTTTTAGAAATTATTGCAGTGTGGTTACCGAACGCACTTGAACACAGATGACGGTAGATCATAGTACATACTAGACTCGTCAGACAGGGCTCCCCGCGCCGCGCCGCTGCAGACGCAGGCGGAAGAGCGATGTGTTGACCATATTTTTGTTGGGAAAACCAGCCCCTAATCGGAGAACACATTTTTTGTTTGTCAAATGATTGCTACCAGTTGGGATCGTTTGGACCAAACGGACCAATGGGCGGTCCAAACGATCCCAACTGGTCCCAATCATTTGACAAAAATGTGCTCGCCGATTAGGGGGCTGGTAAGATAACAAGCCCATAACTCTGTGGTTTTTCATGACATCATTTTAAAATTTTGTACGTAGATTCTTTACTTAAAAATATTGGGCACGCGTTTTGGGTTTCGCATACCTAACTAAAAAAAAAAAAACCTTGACAATAACGAATTTTATAGATATGTCTCGTCCAACTGGGTAAATTAGACCTTTAGTCAACACCGCGGCCTTTGAAAGTACTGATTGCCTTGCTTCGCTCTCTCGACTCTCACGCGGTTGATTATAGTTCTAACTCATGGAATCAAGCAGCCCTGGCTTAGTTACTGCACTAAATTCTGCTCGCACGTGATTGTGACAGTTCCAACATAAACTATAAATTATTGAATCATATTCAGGCCGTTAGTAGAACGGTTTTCGTTTAGTTAAGAGGCTAGGCGGTAAACTAAATTGACTATGTGAGCCATTTTATTTTTTATTTACATATTTTTATTTTTCTCTGTTCAGTTAGTTTTTGTCATGGTCTGGCAGCTCATCGCGAATCAATGAACTTTCTAAATTTTTTAGTTGAGCTGTACTATTTCTGACAAATGGGTGCACTGCTTGGACAGGTCCTCTCAATCTGTGTTCTTCTTTCAGAAGACCACCTCAAAAATCTACATATATGGTCTTTATACGATCTGACCAAGATTATATCTGGACTTTAGAAGAGACTGTGACTTCTGATTTTGTTTCGGCCTTTCTTTCAAAATTATTCAGACAGGACAAGCCGAGATAGGTGATCTAATTAAAAAAAAAAAAAGATTGTACAAACCAACTTACAAAAGTAAATCATTTATCATAATAATTATCATTACCATATTTTTTTTAATGGGCTGAATAAGTACGGTACGGCGTACCGTACCGTACTTAATCAGCCCATTAAAAAAAATAAAAATACGGATAATGCGTTCAATTATTGTTTAAATAGGTACTTCCTATTCCCCGACTTTTGAGGACTTGGAATTGGAAGATTATTTTTTTTTTGCTTATTGTAAATTTATTGAATTGTAATTTAAATTCAATTTATCGATTGGTCGAAAAAGTGAATTGTTTTTTTTTTATTGATTCTTTTCTAATGGGTACCAACCTAACAATGTCCTCAATGGGACATTGTATTTTTTTTTTTTTTTTGTTATGGCATCTCGAAGTTGACCATGAGAGGCCGTGACAACTTAACCGGAGTATCCTGTGGATGCTTTAAATACAATTAAAGCCTCCAGCCATGGGCACTTAAGTACTACAGAGCGACTACGCACGAAGGGCTCCCCCTGTGGGGTACGAACCTCGGCTTAGAGCGTCGCTGGAGAGAACAGCAAGGGACAGCTGGATCGATAAGTTTTTAGTGGTTTGATGACCGCGGCGTTTCCCAGTACCTACTAGCTGTGAGAAGAAATGCCGAAACAAACTCACAGGTCATAGTCGGGAATTTATATTTACTGGCTCAGCTGCGACGCGGGCTGGCCTTCATCGGGCAAGGGAGGATATTGTCAACGGGATCCTTTATTTATACCAAATGTTTCAGTTCAATTGCCAACGAAATCAAATGTTTTCATTTTTAAGGTCAAGGCGGTGGTCCCAAGAGTCACGTAGCAGTAGTAAGTATATACATATTTATTAAAAGTACGTGATGTCTGTGTCGAAGCTCGTTATTATGTCGATGACAAAGGCCAACCAAACCATTAGCTATTGTTCGAAGAATCAGTGAAAGCCAAGACTTGGAAGGTTTAATCAAAAAGGTCTAAGTATTGTAATATTCACGTTTTTGCTGTTTAATTGCCTATTTTTGAGCAATAATGATGAAAGAAATGTTTTTTTTTTTTACTTTGTAAGTACTAAAATCTTTTAAAAGAGGTTTAAATTATAATTATGTAGGTACCTATGCGTGGGATGTGATTCGTTTCTGTATAACTATTAGGTATGTCTCGTTAAGTGATCAGACCATTATACATATTTTAATCTTCTATTAAGTACTTCTGACAACACGGTATCTGTGTCCTCAAATACTCTGTGATCGCTGTAGGAAAGACAGACTGATGGTATGGACGACAGCAGGTGAAGCTACCAAAAACTGTCAAATACAGTAATACCCCGACTTCGCTACCACGACTTACGCGAATTCAGAGTTACGTGATTTAATTTTCTTGCGTTCTACAAGCGGCGGCGTTTGTTTCTGGCTCCCCCCCGCGCGCATTATTATTCGTTCAGTTTACAACAGGCGCATTGTGTAGTGCGGAATCGGCGCATAGGTACATAAGTTACGATTTTGTGTTTTTTTGTGCATTATAAATTGTACCCCGACTTACAAGCGTAAGTCCGGGGTATTACTGTATTCCCAATCAACCTTGAGCCTTATACTTCAAAGATAAAGTTGAAAATCTAATAAGGAATTCTGACAGATTGTAGTAGCTTGATGTGCTGTCGTCTATACCTACATGTTCAAAATTTTGGACACTTCTGGAACTTGTAGTTCCGTTACATTTTGATCACTTGGGAATATCCGGGTAAAAAATATCCTACATTTTGTGCGCCAAATTTCATCCAAATTCGTTTAGATTTTTTTGTTTGAAAGACCAGAATGTCCTAAAAGGCAAGGTGACTTTACCTTCTCTGGAAAGTGACTGAAATTCTAAGTATACTTACTGGCAAAATGATTGCTTTTCGGCACCCTGATTGCGTAGCGCGCCGTTACTATCAGTTGGAATCATTTCGCAGCATATTGCGGATCCATTGCTCCATGTGTTCGACAATGGGTCTGCTCAACAACGTAAATAACGCAATGTATGTTGTTGAACTGTCAAAATGAAACCCATTGCTACCAACTGTCAACTGATGGTGTGTTGAGTAATTAGCCTGCCGATTTGTTATTTGAGTAAAAAAGGAAGTGGCGAAGGGCGTGGATTTTGGGGGACTGCTTTTCAGCCTAATTTGAATAAATGACTTTTAATTTTGATTCAATTAAGAAAGACCATCAACTACCGGAATTACTTGAATTCCCTCAATATTTCTACTTGGTTCATGGCTTTACTTAAAACGAAAACCTCGTAACCAAATTCCTTTGCAATTAAAATATCCGCAATTACGAGCGCTGTATTGATATTAGGTAATAACATTATTATTGCGCTATATTGTTGTAGGTTGTAAATAAAAAAACAAGTTCTGACTATTGACCTAGCCGAAACCTTTTTTTGGGTGGGAAATCATCTATGATTTTTCCCACTCTGGGCGAATAGAACGGCGTGTCCGATTTTACTGACAAAAACCCATCCGAGTTCCTTCATTTGCCGTGCGAGGGGTTTTTTTTATTATGGCATCTCGTAGTTGACCTTGAGAGGTCGTGATTACTTAACCGGACTATCCTGTGGCTGCCCTAAATGAATTTAAAACCTCCAGCCAGGGCTACTAAAAACTAAGCCAGTACACGCTAAGGGCACCCCCTGTGGGGTACGAACCTCGGCTTAGGGCGTCGTCGCTGGGAGAACAGCAAGGGACGGCTGGATCAAAGTTTTATGCCGTGCAAGGGGCTATGGACCTATGGTGTCTCTTTATTTAAACCTTCGAACCACTTACTGTATTTTGAACTTTTATAATAAAATTTTTGAATAATGGCAACTGAAATTGAGGTTCAGCGTCAGTTTTTACAATAAGAACTTTGTCATTGTCGGATTATAAATGGAAATTTAAAAATGTTTCAATAGTTGAACCTTGTCTCTTAAGATAAACCTTTTTTAAATGTGGCCGATAATATTTCGATTATTATAATACGCTTCGTTCGACCAACGACAATGAAATGGCGTAGTTTGCATAACAACAGTCATATCGTGCTTAGTTTTTTTTTTTTTTTCTAAGTAATGAGTTATTAAACATTGATACCAATCAAAATTGTCACTAAATACCTACACCATACGTATAATAATATTACTTACATTCAAGTCGTAACCGCTGGTGATCCAAGAGCGCTTACGTAAAATGTTATATTTTCTCCTCCATTTGATTAAAAATCCTTCACTTTTACGTTTAGAACGCCGGTTCACTGTGTAACGCTCCATTCTAAGTCCACATTCAACAGTCAATGTATCACTTAATCAACATCCGTAAACACACACTTACAAAACACGATGGGCTCAGCCCGCGAATGTGTTACAACTAAAACATAGAAATACAGATTCGAACTATCAAAACCTACCAAAACATTATAAAGTTATATAAAAGTAACGAAGCGAAGAGAATTTAATTGTAGACTCTTTTGAATAAATAACTAAGGAGGCCGTTACGGTTGCGTCTCGTAAACATTAGAAAGTAATAAAAAAAAATCAAAATTGGAACGCGGGAAATTAAAAATAAAATTTTCGCGCCGTTCTCGACCGGGAGCGTCGTCCTTTGGCTAAACTTGCGTGTTTAATAATATCGTTCGGTGCACAAATTGTCGCCTTATTCGTGTTACGGTATGTTGGAACGAATACGGGTGCGTGATTTGAATGCTGTGCTCATAGATGTTGATTGTCCCTCCCATACAAAACGGACAATGGGTACTCCATATGTGCCGCGACCGTCCGACTCTATGTCGTTTTGTCAGTAGGTAATTTTCCTAACCCAAATACCTGATCAAGGACGTATTGTTCAGTGTGGGAACGGTACCAGCAAAGCTATTCACAACCATTCGATAGGCTATCGTATCGAAAATAACACATATCGATATCCTGACTTTCCCAACCCCGATAACAGATAATGGTTGCAAGAATAGAGAGCGTATACACAGCACAATCATCCGATGCTGGTCTTCGTGGCCTCCGCTTGAGGAAAGGAAGTGGGCCATAATCCACCAAGCGGGCCCATTTCGAGTTGGTAGATCCGACGTGTTTTCGATTTTTTGTTTCTAGGATATGTCAGTATTCTTGTGTCAATGTTTTTCATTCCCGTTTTGAGAGGAGTGGTGATGAAAATAATTTATACAAGGTAATGCGTACTAAACTAATCCAAACAAAACATAAAACCAAAGAAATGAAAGAAGAGCTAAAGAGTTTGTTCAAGATGTGTAGCAAGGCCATAAAAAGTGATTACAACAAGCATAAAAGAGAAGTTGTAGAGAGAAACCTAAATAAATATAGAAGCGCGAAAAGAGCTGTTAAAGAACTAACGACACACAAAACTTGGATAGGAAAACTTAAAAAAGGATTAGGGGAAACGAAAACAAGACAAGATGTTATCAATCATGCCACCGAGTTTTATAAGGAGCTGTATAAAAACAATCGGAAACAAATGGTACAGAAGACAGTCAAATAAACCTTGAAGGGGAAGAAGAAACAGTAGAACCTATTGATGAGCGTGAGGTACTTGAGCATCTCAAAAAACTTAAAACAGAAAAGAGTCCAGGGCCGGACAATATCACTAATGAAATTCTAAAAATTGGGACACCTCTCTTGCTGTCACATCTAGTCAAAGTGTTTAACTTATCCATGAAAACAGAAAAGGTCCCCAAACAGTGGTGTAATTCCGATATAGTTCTGCTATATAAAAAAGGAGACCCACTAGATATTGGGAACTATAGACCAATTAGTCTATTACCGAGCATTTATAAACTCTTCACAACAATACTGTTGAGCAGAATCACACCAATCATAGACACATCACAACCAATCGAACAAGCAGGCTTCCGCTCTGGATTCTCAACAATAGACCACATCCACACCTTGGAACAAATATTAGAAAAATATAAAGAATTCAATCTGCCTCTTTATGTAGCTTTTATAGACTACACAAAGGCATTCGATACCATTACTCACAACTCTATCTGGAAAGCCCTCAATATCTGTGGTGTAAGTAAGAAATATATAAACATTATAAAAAACATTTACTCTCAAAGTACAAGCAGAATCAAGATGGAAAATAAAGGAGAACAGATTTCAATAGGAAAAGGTGTCAAACAAGGTGATCCTCTATCACCGAAACTATTTATAGCAGTACTGGAATGCATCTTCAGAAACCTTGATTGGAGCCGGAATGGACTATGCATACTAGGGCACTACTTAAGTCACCTGAGATTTGCAGACGACATCATTTTGTTTGCCAAATCTGCCAGAGAGTTGGAACAGATGATGCGATCTCTTGCATATGAAAGTAAAAAATGTGGGCTGCGGATGAACGTAGACAAGACTAAAGTGATGACAAATAGCATAGAAAGACCTGTGCATGTGTTCGAACAACAGATTGATTATGTACAAGAATATATGTACCTCGGAAAACAAGTCTCATTCAAGAAAAACAGTAACGAGGAGGAAGTGGACAGAAAGATCAACAGCACATGGAAGAAGTTTTGGCTACACAAGGACATTGTGAAGGGAGACTATCATCTAAAATTAAAGAAAATCGTCATGGATACATGTATAGTTCCAACCCTAACTTATGGCAGCCAAACATGGACATTCACAAATAAAACTAAAAGTAAAATCAAAACATGCCAGCGATCAATGGAACGGAGTATGCTTAAAATAAGAAAAATACAAAAAATTCGCAGTGAAGACATTAGGAGGAAAACTAGGCTCACAGATGCCCTTGAACAAGCTTTGCGACTAAAGTGGAAATGGGCTGGTCATTTGTCAAGATACACAGACAAGAGATGGTCTTTACAATCTACTAAATGGACAGGGCCTGCTGGTAAAAGAAGCAAAGGCAGACCACTAAAACGTTGGGCTGACGATATAAAAGAAATAGCAGGTAGAAACTGGCTAACAGTTTCACAAAACAGAGACAAATGGAAGGAATTAGAGGAGGCTTTTACCCAAAAGGGGTTCGTGTAAAAGGAATAATAATCTAAATAACAAAAAATTTAAATATATACTAACTTAAATTAAGAAAATCTACTAATACTTTGAATTGTAAACATACTTTTATACAGAAATAAAAAGCTTTATTATTATTATTATTATTAATGCGCTTGATTATGACCTGACACTCGTAAGTCGGAGCCGATAACACCGAGCGATCACGGCTCTAACTCCGCGCGGGCGTCTATTTGTTTAGTTTACCATCGGTTTTTTCATAATCATATAATAGTGCTTAACCGCAATCCCGCCTGATGTTAAGCAGTGATGCAATCGTAGATGGTAAAGCGCGCTAGTTTATTAAGTCTATTCACTTAAAAATGCAATCGCTACAAAACTTAGTGAATAGGAAGGAAGGCGGCAGTTAAGCGAGGTGATGTAATGTTAAATCCAACAACGCGACCAACGATGCTGCGCCAGAGTTAGCTTGATCTGGAGACCCTTTACGATCAAACTCCCGACACAACATTTGGTGCATCGTACCCGGCACACAGCAACACAACTGCTCAGACCCGTTCTCCTTACGGCTTCACCAGACATCATGCCGGAACACGACGAATCTCTTGGCGGCAAGAGTTTGCCTGATGGGTAACCTCTGCCGGCAGCCGACCATTTATAGAATTCCTAAGATAAGAATTGATCGATGTTCGATACGGTACCGAAACGTATCCAATGGTTGTGAATAACTATGAAGAAGTGAATTTAATGCCGAATTTAGACCGCGCTCTCATTCGATACAGTTATTATTCGGGACGGGTATTTTGATTGATTGGGAGGAGTGTTAACTGTTCTGCTTTACGGTATACATTAAGTTACCTAACGCACAATACCTGTAGATGTAGGTCATCATCATATTCCACAGCCCAACTTCACCCGCAGCCGAGTATAGACCTCTCTTTTTAACCGACTTCAAAAGAGGACGAGGTTTTCAATTCGTATGCTTATATAATACTAGCTTTCCGCCCGCGGCTTCACCCGCGTAGAGTTGGGTTATATCGCGCTTTTTAGATTTCCCTCGGGAATATTAAATTTTTCCGGGATAAAAGGTAGCCCATGTCCTTTCTCAGGGTCTAAAGATTGTCTGTGCCAAATTTCATCAAAATCGGTTGAGAGATTTAAGCGGGAAAGCGTAACAAACAGACAGACAGAGTTACTTTCGCATTTATAATATTAGTATGGATAACTACACTGACGGACTCATAAACTGTATCAAAGTAATAGACGACTTTGAAATAAATATTTTAACCAAGCATGCAAACTTTCTATACAGCGGCTTCACCCGCGTAGAGTTCGGTTATATCGCGCTTTTTAGATTTCCCTCGAGGATATCAAATTTTTCCGGGATAAAAGGTAGTCTATGTCCTTTCTCAGGGTCTAAAGATTGTCTGTGCCAAATTTCATCAAAATCGGTTGAGAGATTTAAGCGGGAAAGCGTAACAAACAGACAGACAGAGTTACTTTCGCATTTATAATATTAGTATGGATACACTGACGGACTCATAAACTGTATCAAAGTAATAGACGACTTTGAAATAAATATTTTAACCAAGTATGCAAACTTTCTATACAGATTTAAATTGAAACCTCTAGATTGGTTCGTGAACTTTAAAATAGCGTAGGGTCATATCTTTAAGTTTTAGTTTGTGTACTGGAAAGGACCTTAAGACTTTTTTGAAGAAAAAACAGAAATTTAAGGAAAATTGGTTTAATAAAAAAATTGGTTTTAACAATAGCCACAAAATTTATGCAAGGGTTTATTTATGTTTTAATTAGGTGTACCTATTACCACCACTTGCCCTTATTACGGATTCTAATCGGTTCCGCATAATATTAGAGTTATTAAAATATCTTTTAAGAAGGTTTGTGGAGACAGGTTCGAACGGAGGAGACGTGGGATACCACGTCTCCTTCTGTAAGAACCTGTCTCCACAAACCTTCTGTATATTCTAGAAACCGTGGACTGGTTTAAATTTAAATTTCTACCAATCGTTCGTTGATCGAAGCCCTCCCGCAGCAGTGCTACAATTTGAGCCGCTTGTTCGGACGAAATATCAATATTGTTACGGGCTAGGGGTACTAAAATGCCAGTTAAGGGTTACGAAGTTTATTGGCAACGAAGGTGCAGTCGATTGTAGGCAATGACAAGTAGAATGTCGCTGACGTGGCACCGAAGTCTTCCCTTATGTCCACGAAGTCCGTGTTGTAAGCACACAATAACACTACAGATGTCACGCAATATTGAACCTTATGCCATCGACATAAGGTCCATTCGTAACAATATTATGGTTTAAAAACTCCCGATGAGATAAAAATCTAACCCAAGCCCAACAGTTCTGCTGGTAACAAAAATTTTTCAAATTTTTCAATTTAAAACTTTAAATAAAATTTAAATAACACGCAAATGTGATACTAAGAGTAAATTTTCTTTTCCCGGCAATATTCATTTGTTTTACTGCAGTTCTATTGTTAGGGTTCCTTAGCCAAACGGCAAAAAACGGAACCCTTATATATTCGTCATATCTGTCTGTTCGTCTGTCCGTCTGTCCGTCCGTATGTCACAGCCATTTTTTTCCGAAACTATAAGAGCTATTCTGTTGAAACTTGGTAGGTATGTATTCTGTGAACCGCATTAAGATTTTGATGCAAAAATAAAAATATTGGGGGCTCCCCATACTTAGAACTGAAACTACTACTAAAAACTAAACCGAATAGTTTGCGTGACAGACGCTTCCAAAATGGGAAAAAGTTGCCCCCCCCCCTCTAACTTCTAAAATAAGAAAATAAAAAAAATTAAAAAAGTCGTATGATTTACAGTCAAGACCAAAAGTCGAGTTACAATCTCACAAAACTATGCCCAAGCAATACTAGTTGTATTTACGACCTTCTTCTATAATAAAGTTTGATACACATTGAACACTTACTGCCCGCTTATGATTGTTAGGTACTACTTACTAATTTCAACGTTCACAGCAAGTGTTCCAATAGCCTAGCGGTCCTCGCCTTGATAGGCATTCAAGGTGGTTCGAGTTCAAATCAAATAACTTACAAAATATTTTTGAAATTAAAATTGTTTATTGGTGAATTATGAATGCTGACAACAAAAATATGTAAAAATACCGATCCGCAACTTAACGATGATACTTTATTTTAAGATTTTTTCTATATTAGAGTCATTATAAAAAGTTGACGGTAGATTTGAAACAAACTGAACAAAAAATATTCCACTACCTACAATAACTATTATAAACTACAATAACTCAAATAATATTACTTAGCTGTTGTTGGTTGGTGAACATATATGTAGTTACGAGTTCGTGTTATTAGTTTTACTTTTTAATCAATATGCAGGCATATGCAGCAATATATCTCAAATATCATATATGAAACCGGCTTTTGTGTAAGTTGTTTTTATTATTATTTGGGCAAGGTGCAAACCAATCGCTTGTTGCAAGTGTGTAATAAAATTGTTATTGTTTTAGAGAAATACTGTAAGCCAAAGTCAAGAGGTTGGAAGACGAAGGTGGCTTATGTGTCGAGACAAGTGGAACGATACAACAATATTTACCGTTGAATAAACTTTTAAATCATGCGAAGAAGGAAGGTTGCATTTGTGGTTTAAAAATAAACTGGCGAGACCGGTGGACACTTATCGAGCTAAAAAAAAAAAACAATTTAAAACAATCACAGTGCAGAAGTGTCCTACAGAGTGTTTTAAATAAAATTATATATCCTAATAACGGACTCTAAACCAACTCGTAAAGTAATTTAGCTAAGTGACAGAAATATGTTCGGGTGGCTTATTGGCTAACAGATGTCGCCTTTTGCAATTTCAATACAAATTACTTTTGGTAAATTATAAACCAATAATTTCGGAATTCGATAAGAAATAAGTTCGTTTACTTTTGAACTAAGAAAGCGCTTGAAGATTATAATCTCATGCCTTCAAACTCCGAAAAAGGCACTACAGGATGGCAGCACTAGTACCATGCTATACACGCAAAATAATTGTAAATGTAATAAGCACTGTTTTGTGTTCTAAGTATAGATTATTTTATGATTGTAATAATATTCAGGTTAAGCTTCAATCCTCTTTTCTTTAAGAAAATGAATAATTAAGCTATAACCTCTTTAATGATAACATGTAATACTATAACTTTCATATCTAAAAACCAAAAATGTTTTTTACATTTTTTAACATGATAATATCATAAGTTTGTCAAGGATTACTTTTATATAAAATATTACAATGCTGCCATTTCAACGTTTGTTTCATTTATTAGTATAAGTACATCTATACCGAATAATATATAACTTTATAATATATTGCATTATAATATGCTTATTGTTTTATTTTTTATTATATTACATCTATAGTAAACTAAAACATATAATAAAAACCTATTTTGGTATAAATATTCAGTAAATTTTCCTATTCGTTTAAATATTATTTGCAAACATTTTTACTTTAAAATACAAATCAGTTATCATAATTTTAAATTATATGAAACAACAAAAAAATTTGCCATTATTAAGGATCGAACCCACAATCGCTCGCTTATGATAGACCATTGTTAAGTGCGGCCGCTAACTTAACTTCAAATGAAGTAACGAAATTTTGCATTACTTTAAAGAAAGATGAAGACTGCGATAATAAAAATAATGCGTTAGTGTGCGTGGACGGTTTAGCGCAGGCGACAGTAGTCTTTAAGGTGGGAATGGACTTCTACAGCTGATTGTACATTACTATAAAAACTACCAACGAAAATTGTTTTGAACGAGATCTAGTAAGTATTTTTTTTTTTATACCTCGTAAATCGTAAACCGCTTATTACCGCGTAATCTTTCATACAAATAACGTAAACCCTATAATTTAATAAAAATAAAAATCATATTAAAGTAATCCTGAACTTTGATGCAGTTTATGGGTCCGTCAGTGTAATTTTTTTTATGTATGTTCGGGGATAGGTACTAACTCCTCATATGAACAGATTTTCAAATTAATCGATTAGGTTTCTCTCAGAGTTGGCATATTGTGATTACCTTTGCTTGGGCCGTTGTTGAGTTAGCTTCAATTCAGAATTTTTTACACTTTTATGATGATTCGAGTCGTGCTGGCCTAGTGGTTAAAACGCCAGCCTCTCAAGTATGAGTGTGCGAGTTCGATTCCAGGTAAGACCAATATAACTTTTCTAAGTTACCTATACATAATACACACATCAAAAGTGTCTAGGGATCAAGCATTTTTATGCGGATTTCTTGAGATTGAGATGTGGCTTTGTAATAAATTTATGATTATATAAATTTATATGGATCCTTTTTGGTGCATTTCATAATTTGAATCAGGAACTGTGAATCAAATTCGAGTAAAAGATGAAAATCAGCTGTCAATATTTTCCCTATAAAAACATACAACGCATTGAAGACATTATTAGTGCTACTGTTTCCCTACTACTGATTAAAACCAACGTTATTATGGAGCGGCGACGTCATTTAAGCAGGGAAGAAATGCTCAGAGCCGTGGGAATGATAGAAGCTGGTTCCCGGCAACGTACTGTGGCTTTAGCTCTGAATACAAGTCAGAGTGTTATCAGTCGACTTTGGACACGTTACCGAAGCACTGGTACCGTGGCTGAGCGCCATGGAGGACGGTATCGCTGCACCACACGGAGACAAGACCGATACATTCAAATCTTAACTCGAAGAGCTCCAACAATAACCGCCATGATGTTAGCCGTGAGGCTTCATCACTCTTCAGGGAACTTAATTAGCGACCAAACAGTCAGAAACCGCTTGCATGAAGTGAACCTTCATTCCCGAAGACCGCTACGGGTACCACCTATAGCAATGCACAATCGTAGGATTCGATATCAATGGGCTCTTGAACACAGAAATTGGGCAGAAGAACAATGGCGTTTCGTGTGCTTTTCTGATGAGTCTCGTTTTGGTATGAGACCGGATACAAGACGTATACGACACTGGAGAACCCCTGGACGCCAACAGCGATTAAAATCCTGCCAGGAAGTCCATCCTTATAGTGGTGGAACCATCATGGTATGGGCGGGTATTTGGATCGGCGGAAGAACTGAGTTGATTTGGATCAGAGGCAACCTCAACGCTCAAATTTATGCTGAAACGATTGTATCAGACGTCATCGTTCCTCTACAAGTGCAAATCGGTCCCTTATTTCAGTTAATGCATGATAATGCACGACCGCACACCGCAAGAGTTGTAAGACAGACTCTCGCCGCAGCTAACATCAATGTCCTGCCCTGGCCTGCTCAGTCGCCAGACTTGAACCCGATTGAGCATGCATGGGATATGCTACAGAGAAGAGCTCTGCCGAATATGGAGGGTATCCAGTCGCAAGAAGACCTTTTTTGTTGTTGCAACGAACATGGGCGGCCATTCCACAGCGTGATTTGGATGAACTCATTTTGAGTATGCCAAACCGATGTTCTTGTGTTGTTAGTGTTCGCGGTAGAAACACGGATTATTAATTGTTTAAGTTACCCAATAAAATTTTAGAGAAAACTGTTATTTCAGTCTTTTTTTCGAACTTTTGTGTTAGTGGTTCAAATGTCAAATATCCCTTTATTAGGAAAATGGCAAATTTCTTTATTAATGCAAAGGTGACTTGGTTTATCGTTACTGTGACAAACGAAAACACTTTATTTGATGAATCCTTAAAGAAAATTTTAATTAATATCAATCAGGAGAAAAGTTATTGCAAAAATATATGTTGATCCCTAGACACTTTTGATGTGTGTATAATTATATACTTTCTAAGTACCTATATCTTGGACGACAATGACTGATTAAAAGACGAAGGAAAACATATTGAGGAAACCTGGACTTTAAGTCTGAAACCTCCAACCCTGCATTGAGCAAGCGTGGTGATTACATCTAATCCTTCTTTGTATGAGAGAAGACCTGTGCCCAGCAGTGGGACGATAAAAAGGTTGATGATGGAATGATGATTTAACGATGACTTCCTGGTGCTGACATTTTACAGATAAATGAATTTTAGTGAGATAGGTTGGTAAGGAAGTGCCTAGGACTAAAAAGCGAATAAAAACTTTTTCTAATAAAACAACTTTCTATATACGACAATGTGAAAAATAGCTTTAATTTCGGATATCGGCGTCGAAAAAAGAAAATTCCAAAACGAAACGAAAATGATAAAAAACGGAAATCGGTGACGTTGACTTGGGATAAGTTTTTACATTAAAAAAGGTTGTCTGTAAAAAAATCGCTCTTAGCGATAAGACCGCCTATGTGTCACTTTGTAAAATCTTTATATTTATGGTCTGTAATCTGCATGGTGTACGATAATAGTCAGAATTTAATTATAAAATTCGTTTTCACTATTGACAGAAAATTTATTGAAAATACTCTTCTTACAAGGTACTATTTCCCAGATTTTCAAAAAACGTCGTCCAAAATATATAGACGTTAGAACTTTTATCACAAAATTAAGACAGTTTTGAGTAGCTTGAGTTGCTGACGGGCAATAATGGCCATCCCTTCAAAGAAAAGAAAATATTTTTGTACTGATAATATTCTTTTTTACGTAGTAAACACTACAGTAAATGAAAATTTATTGATATGGCAACATTGCCTTACAAAATGTCAAAACTCGATGTCGACAGCGATGGTTTTCAGAAAGTAAAAACAAAACGAAATAATCGAAGTCTCGTATACCGTACGAAACTGAAGCATTTAACTGTTGAAATAGAAAAAAATAAAGTTATAGACGTTGTCAAAACGACGAAGTGAGTTCAGTGCTTATCCTTAACACAATTATTGACATCTCATTATTGTAAGGTTATTTATTTGTAATTTGCCAATTTTCAGGCGGATCCACTGCTGTATCGAAGAACTACGACTTTCAGACTTCTCTAAAGACGTTTTATCATCCGTGAGTAGCGTTATACAAAATAGAACAGTCTTAGAAATCTATTGCATAGGACTTGGCAATGTATCAGAGTACCATACTTCTAGGTATCAGTTAGCACTATTGCTGTGCCTAAAGGAGCACTTTAACCCCGAAAAAGTGTTTGTGTACGATCCAATATTTTATAACAGTGAATGTGAGATCCTTAAACAGTTACAGCTTCAAGTTTTATACTATAATGACGAAGGTTGTTATCCAATATCTGATAAAGGACCCACTGTAGTTTTCTTTCCCCACTGTTCAAAACAGTTGACGAACAGTTTTCTTTGGAGTAACTGGGGTCCTAATTTACACAACTGTATACTTATTTGTAACAGTTTTAACAACCTTGCAGATAGCCTTCCCAAAAGATTGCTCTCAGAATCTGTCCCATTCATAGCCAAAATACTCCCACATACATCGGAGAAGCTATTGAATAATAACTTTAAATTCACTGATTGCTTCAATGATACTTCAATTCATACATTCCCTAAGGAAAATTTAGAAAAACTTGACTCTGATTTTTGGATTAAAGGTGAACAACCTAAATACGAGGACGCTGAAGAATTTATTACAATTAATGCACTCCAGAACTTGAAAATTTAATTTGTTTGAAGGTATAAAATGGCATCCATTTCAACAAAGCCACCATTAGCAACACTTCGTCTATTGCTATCAGAGATACGCAAAACGAGTTCATCGAAGAAAATAGCTAATAACCAAATGGTCCAGTACATATTCAATCAGTATAGGAAATATCAGAGTACGGATCAACAGCTTTGCAAGGCAGTCGATGAGATGCATTACAAGGCAAAAACTTACTGCGATTACCTTGTGAACTCAAGACGGTACAAAGAAATTAATGCAGAATATAAGGGAAGGGGGGAACGTAGCATTGAGGAGACTGCCAATTTGGTTGGTTTTAAGATGCCTCACGATCCAAAACCTCAACGTTAATAGAAAACAATTATTTAAAATGGATTTTTTAAGTAGATTTAGATTTATGTAAATAAATGTTGAACTAATAGTATAAAAGTCTTTTATTCGGAATACCATTTTGTACAAAATATTGTAACACAAATATATTAAAATGATTTATTACAAAAGTGAAAGCAGGGTTCTAGAAATACATACATAATTATGTAGTTTGTGTGCTTTTAACTGATGAAGACTAGATTTTAGAAAACATTGTATTATGGTAAAACTAAAGGAGGTGAAAAAAAAAAACAATGTATATTTAGTAAATGCACTAAAAAGCTCTTTTTTTAATATATGTATATAGTACTCTTTGTAATATCAAAGTAATTCAGACATCTACATCATTGACATAGCCCAATTCAAACTTTATGAGAGCTCTGAACCTGAGGCGAGTTGCAGTGCAATAACAAATTCAATTGTCAGAGTGGTCAGTTACTGCACAATGAGTAGCACACTTAGCGCACAGAACCGCCATGATTTGAATAGACCTGTAGGTATGTGAGTTGTTCAATTTGATACTTAAACTTAATAATTTCTTCTTTATATAAATAATCTTTATTGGGTATATTGTTTCTCTATTAGCTTGGCTATAGTTTGCAGCTGCATGTTGCTAGTTCCTTCGTAGATGGTTCCGATCTTGGCGTCACGGAAGAACTTCTCTTGGGGAAAATCTCTGGTGAAACCGACTCCTCCCATAAAGTCTATGCATTTTGATGTCAGCTTCTGGGCAATTTCTGGAAAATAAGACTTTATTAGTAAAGTAGGGTAGTTACTAGTAGTCCTATTAATTTTGGGCCAGCCCCCTAATCGGCGAACACATTTTTATCAAATGATTGCGACGAGTCTGCGAGGGAATTGCATGATTTAATTCCCCCATCTCCGTTCCACCATCGGACGACCCGTCGTACGGCGAGTTTCCACTCTTACGTTGTTGACACCACTGCGACCCGGACGAAGCGTTTCGCTTCCTCTTTTATACCGCATACATCCAGGGACTGGAACAATTTGCCAGCGACGGTGTTTCCATCACATTACAATTTGAGTTTCTTCAAGGCTAGAGTGAATAGGCTCTTAATAAACTAGCGCGCTTTACCATCAATGATCGCATCACTGCTTACCATCAGGCGGGATGGCGGTCAAGTGCTACTTTATAATTTATAAAAAAAAAAGTTGGGATCGTTTGGGCCGAACGGACCAATGGGCGGTCTGAACGATCCCAACTGATCCCATCGCAATCATTTGACAAAAATGTGTTCACCGATTAGGGGGCTGATCTCACAAAGATCGATAAAAATAATATACTCTTTATTACATACACATTATGATTTAGTTTTAAATGTAGAAATTTTACTTATGGTAACAATACATGGGTGGTAAAATGAGTGATTGATGCCATGTGCGGTTATTAGTGCCTAAGTATCTAAAACAGTGGTTCTTAACCTTTTAGAGACGAGGGATCATTAAAATTTTTTTTGGTCTTGCCAGGGACCACCCGTTTGGTCTAATAATAATACACGGAACCTAAATGTAAATAATAAAGGGTTTTTTGATATATCTTTAAATTTTGCAAAAATCTAAAATACAATTACAAATTTTTAACAACAGTAACTTTTAGCCATGTCTCGAATTTTCGGCAAAGAAATTTTTTTTAGTCTGGTCAACGTTTCGCGGACCACTTGGAATGCCTCCAGGGACCACCAGTGGTCCGCGAACCACCGGTTAAGAACCACTGATCTAAAAGAACGTACCTACTGAAACGTTTTATCCAGAACTGTTACAAGTACCTACTAATATTTCAAAGGTCGCGGTAAACGCCGTCAAAAAGCTTTAGAGCAAGATGTCATGTGGCTGAGTGTAATGCCTTTAAAAATCCCGCACTAAATATTAACTACCTACTTGGACGTTTTGCGACCGTAAATCTAACTTAACATAATAATGAAGGTGTGTTAGTGTGCATGTGTGTGTGTGTGTCTTAGGCTAGTGTATAAAGATATAATGAGTAGGCACCTGAAGCATAATATTTAGCCATGGCGGCTTCCTTGACGAAGTTCATGCCGTTCTCCTTGAGCCTGGCCGCGTTGTAGGTCAGTAGACGGGCAGCTTCCAACTGGGTTTGTAGATGAGCGATCTGGTAGCTGATACCCTGAAAGAAGACAGAACTGTCAAGGGTCTAACCACGAAGACTTCACGCGTTTCTAGTGTCAGTGTTACATCCATGTCAATCATCATCATCTCAGCGTTAATCCCGGTCGCATCCGAAGTTTTTTCACTTCTGTAGTCTGGGGTCAGCTTTACCAGTCTAACTGCTGATTTTGGCTAAACTTCGATATTTTCCGTGAAGCGGCTGCCGTCTGATCTCCACAACCCGAAGGCCATATCGAATTATTGCAGTTAGACCAATTGTTGACTTTTGAGGGCTCCAACAACCCATAAAGATTGCCATTACATGTTCGTATGGCAACCGGCCCCCTAATCGGCGAACACATTTTTGTCAAATGATTACGACTAGTTGGGATCATTTGAACGGAACGGACCAATGGGCGGGCCGAACGATCCCAACTGATCCCAACTAGTCGCAATCATTTGACAAAAATGTGTTCGCCGATTAGGGGGCGGGACTATCGGCTTAACGTGCTTTCCGAGGCACGACCAGACTAGTGTAGGTACAAATATTCATATTCATGCATACAAATATTTGCACTGCGCGGGGGATCGAACACGCGCTGTCAACTGCTGTATGTCCATGTTGTGTTTCTATGGTGTTTAGCTTAAACAACTGATAAACAATATTTTGTGGTAGTAAGATTAAACTTTGAAAGGCTAATCAATGTATTGAGTTTATCAAAACGACTGTCAAAGTCGTTAGCTGGCTGATGATCAAGTCAATCACGTATTATAAAATTACTAGCAGCGCTTCGCAGTTTCACCCGCATAGGTTCCGAACCCGTGGGATTATCGGGAAAAAAGTAGGGTTGTAACGGAGGCCTTTTAGCGGAGGCGACGAGCCTCACCTCCGCGGATGCGGAGGTTAACGGAGGCGGAGGTGAAAGTAGATATAGAAAAAATTGAAATTTATGGTTAATTAAAACATTTTTTGTTATTTTAAATACACGTTACATTAATAGTAGTACAGTTAGTAAAAAAATATTACCTTCTAGTAATGAAAATTAAGGAGATACAAATTGTATTTGCCGTCTTCCCGTCTCGAACTAGTTGATTCTTGACCATTTCGCGCTCAAACGCGGCCGGACGGTTGTCGAGCGTCGCAGCTTGCGCGTTATTTATTTTATAAATACCTAAATAAACCTCCGTTATAACTCCGCAAAAATCCGCAGTAACGGAAGCGGAGGCGAAGCTCCGTTACAACCCTAGAAAAAAGTATCTTCTTCTACTTCGTATTCAGCTTATAGAGGTCCAATGCTGGCCAAAGGTCTAAAAGTATCTTCTTCTACTTCGTATTCAGCTTATAGAGGTCCAATGCTGGCCAAAGGTCTAAAAGTATCTTCTTCTACTTCGTATTCAGCTTATAGAGGTCCAATGCTGGCCAAAGGTCTCCCCCAAGGCATCCTGTTATAAACTGTGTGCTAAATTTCACCCAAATCCTATAATAAAGTTAAGTAAGGTTGTTTCTTCTTGAATGACAATCCTTTTTGCTTCAAGCAGTTTGGATTTTTTTTATTATTATTAGATATAAACTAGTGCTTGACTGCAATCCCGCCTGATAGTAAACAGTGATGCAATCGTTGATGGTAAAGCGCACTAGCTTATTAAGCCTATTCACTCAAAAAAACTGAGTCAATAGGAAGGAAGACGGCAGTTGAGCGAGGTGATGCAATGTTTAACCCAACAACACGACCAACGATGCTGCGCCAGAGGATGATCTGGAGACCCTCCACGACCACACTCCCGACACAACAACATTAGGCACATCGTACCCGGCACACATCGCAACACAACTGCTCAGACCCGTCCTCCGTACGGCTTCACCAGACATCATGCCGGAACACGACGAATCGCTTGGCGGCAAGACTTTGACTTTGATTTGGAATAAACGTTGATCTTACCTGGAAAGAGTAGATGCTCTTGCCGAACTGTTTCCTCTCCAGCGTATAGGGGATAGTGGCATCCATGCATCCCTGACACAGACCGATCATCTGCGACGCGATGCCAATGCGGCCCTCGTTCAGGAAACCAGCTGCGTATTTGTAACTGGGTAGGAAGAAATGAGTAATTTAACTATCTGACTGGTCCAGTGAGTCTCTAGAAGTCTCCATTCTTACTGTGTCCTATAACACAGCATTGCTTAGAGCATCAAGCAAATTAGTTTCCCAAAAACTATCCTTCATTACTAAGTACTTACAAGTATTGCGGCGGCGATGGGTAAATAGGTAATAGTTTACGCTCTTTTTGCCAAATAGAACTTGTGAACTCTTGGACAGAATATATTGTGAATCAAAGGTAGCACACCTTTTATAGAGGCAGTCAATGAAAAAGAGAAATAAATTATCCAAATCATCCCTTGTAAAGCATAGGCTTATTTGTTAAGTGTATTTTAAAATATTGAAAGGGTTGCCAATACATATCATAAACATTAATGCACCGTAGCGCAGGCGCAGTACATACTTGCTCTTAATTAACGCGTTTTTAAAATGAACGCTAATCTTCACCCGCGGCGGAGCTCCGTCCAACACATCCAAACCTCCTGAACCGTTCGCCTTTTTTTTTGTTTTTTTTTTCGGGGTGGAAATCCTCATGGGATGTCCGCCGCCCTGGGATGGGCGACGGGGTCTGTCAGACTTTTACTGACTAAAACCACCCCGGTATGTCTTCTATCACGAGCCCGCGTGGGGCCGCGGGAGTCTAAATTCTTCCACGGCCCTACCCTCTCGTGCCCGAATGACTTGGCCCGGTCTGACCGGGCCTCGTCTCCTGCACGGGGTAGTGGGGTGTTAAACTACCCTGTGCATCGCCTCAGATGAGCGCGCCGACACTCGCGCGCGCCTCCGCCTCGGGGTCCATCGAATAGGGGGCGGGGACTTCACAATGTCCCTCGCCCCTGTACCCTTTCATGGGGAGCGGAAGAGGGCGTTTCCGCACTTCTTCGGTGCCCGGTGCGTCTTCTGCGGCCCGGGAAGGGAGTTGAGATCTCCCGTTCCGCAGCTTCCTTCTGCGACATCACGTCCTCGCAGAAGGACACCACCGCGACCCACGACACTGCGCTATCGACCATCCTCCGCACTACTGCCGTGAACCGTCCGCCTCGCTCTTCTTCTTCTTCTTCCTCAGCCTATAGATGTCCGCTGCTGGACAAAGGCCTCCCCCAAGGCTTTCCACGATGACCGCCTCGCTCAATTAACTTAAATGGTTAGGTACTAGTAGTTATACTATTTGTCACTTAGTTTGCTGTCTCTAACTCTTTGCCGAGATTTGGACGATGCGGAGACGTGACACTGCTTTTTGGCTATTTCACAGCGTTCAAAGAGATTTAAGATAAACAAAATTAATTTCCAAGAGACGGAGATGTTCTGTGTGCTTCTCTAAGAAACCGAAGACGACATACACAGCTTATGATTTTCCTACTCCCGGGACACATCCCTCTTTTTGGTTAGAGGTAGTGGCCCGAAAATCTACCATGTGGGGGTTGGCAGATGTCATGTGTTTTCGAAGTTTTTGGCTCTAGGACATGCCGGTTTCCTCACGATGTATTCCTTTACCGTTTTGAGAGCAGTGGTGATGAAATAATTTATGCAAAGTAAAGCGCCCGATGATGTTCGAACCTAGACCTACAACATGTAAGTCGCGGCCGATAGCACTAGGCCACCGCTGCTCTCTGACGATTTCAGAAGTCGAATCTCTCTGACGACGAATCAGAAGTCGCGCACTTTTATACCTAAGTATAAAACCATAGACTAATTGTGTGAGACATATCAGTTACGGGGATAAAAGTTCTTTGATGTAGTTAAATTTTATCGAGTTGGGGAGCCTTCAAAAGGTTAACCAGTCGTCAAACTTGGTAGTCTATGAGGCTGAGTGCCCTTGATTAGTTTAGTAGGCACTAGGACCATTAAAATTTTTAATACGGGACTTGAAAACAAACTATACCTTGTAACCTTTGCTACAGGGCAAAAATTGCCCCGTAACTCTCAAGATTTTGACCAACGTATGGCCTATGGCTTCAGGAAATAAAAAAGGTGCCCTAAATACATACCCATGCCCATATTCTCCAAGGATGCTGCTTTCATGAACCCTGACGTTGTCAAAGTGTATCATGCAGGTACCAGACGCGCGGATACCGAGTTTATTCTCAGGCTTGGCGACGGTCAAACCGGGGGCATCACGTTCTACGATGAAGCAGGTGATGCCTTTGTAGCCCTGGAAGATTAAGGGATTCTTGTTTTATTGTTGGAGGCATTTATTAAAAGAAATATTTGTTTTGAGCAGGTTTAAGATCCTTTTATAGCATAGTACAATATTTCCTAGCGGAATTTTTATGTTCTTGGTTCTGATGGGGTGAAACCTTACGCAAACCGGCATGTTACGTGGGTAACAAATGTCTTGCCATGGCGCCTCCGCCGGGCCGGAACAAGCGAGGTAGACCAAAGAAGTGCTGGCTTGGCGTTGTAAGAGATGACATGCGTGCCAACAAGCTCTTACCACAGGATGCTAAAGATCGTGCGAAATGGAGGAGAATGTGTAGGAAAGCGGACCTCGGGCCCCAACGCGAAAGCCGCGGATGCATCCGGGATAAACGCTGAGATGATGATGATGGTTCTGATGGGGTGAAAATACTGCCGCCTACATTTGCAAAGCCCGATGCCAGTATTGGTCCCGATTCCCAAGTTCACAACCTGAATTAAATTAAAGTTCAGTGCATTTTTTCTTTCTATTTAATTAAGAAAAGGACAGAAGATAATATTGTTACAAATGGACCTTATGTCGACGGCATAAGGTTCAATATCGCGTGACATGCAGTGAGTCACTTTTAAGCCCTATTCCTCCAGATCTAGACATTTTCTAGGTACAATAATAAAACGCATTATAAGACTTAGGACGGCCTATCGAATGGTACAGGTCTCAACAGTTATGTCAACAAAGTGTCGACATCGAAATTTCTAGAAACCCGTTTCCGGGAATTACCGTAGGTACTTCCGAGTGACCTCGAAGTTATGTGCTATTATTATTACGTCTAGAGGAATCTGGAATGTTCGATCAGCTGGGCTATATATAGCACCGTGACGCCGGCACAGAGTCAGTCTACACTCGACTAGCGATACGAAAACAGCGACAGTTAAGAAGCGATCTTTGAGAATGCCTACTGCGACAACTGTAACGAGAACTGTGAGTACTACGTGGAGTAACATCTGTACTGTTATTGTGTGTTTATAACACGGACTTCGCGGACATAAGGGAAGACTTCGGTGCAACGTCAGCGACATTCTATTTGTCATTGCCTACGATCGACTGTACCTTCGTTGCTAATAAACTTCGTAACCCTTAACCGGCGTTTAAGTACCCCTAGCCCGTAACAATATGTTAGTTTAGACCTGTCAAATTAGTCCGCTCCTGACGTTAATTGGCGTATTTTTGGTCGCCATGTTTATAATCGCGTCTAAACTGTCTATGTAAATATCTTAATTTGACAGGACTATATTAAAATGTTATCTTCTATCCTTTTCTCAATAAAATAGAAAGTAAAAGGTGCACTTAACTTTGAATTATAATAATAATTTGTATGTATGACCACCTTATGTCTAATCTATATAATTACTTTTTGGTAAATAAATATTATTATTATTATTTATAATTAACAAGAGAATCGGCGCCAATGTATTTCTCGGCAAACCCACAGAGGCAAAAATTATTTTGTGCTTGTCTTGGTGTATTTACACCAGCAACCTGATTGCGTAACAAACTCTGAATCAAAGGTCCCGTGATGGTACTTCCTAGAAAAGTTTCAGCACAAAGACCTCTATTAGGTTAGGTTACTTACTTTCTCACTATTCGTTTGTCATACACATTTGTAGATAATCACAAGACTTCTTACCTTAGACGGGTCAGCATTAGCCATAACAAGGAACACGCCAGCGACATCTGAGTTAGAGATCCACATTTTGGAGCCGCTAATAACGTAATGGTCGCCATCTTTCTTGGCTACAGTCTTCAGAGCAAAGGCGTCTGAGCCTGAGCTTGGTTCTGTGAGGCAGAAACTGCCAGCCTGTAACACAGAAGAGTGGTTGGTTGGAACATAGTCGAATTAATATAAGACGTCATGATTTGGTGGAGAACGGAGAAAGGATAAAAAGTCTGCTGTTTCATAGTACAGTGGGACAGCATATTTTTTTTTAGATCAAACCCGAGATTGCAGTTACCATATAAAACCAACCACTGCTGCAAGGTTTCGCCTGGGCTTGTCACCCAGGCTGGTTTGCAGCAATGATGTCACAATCTGTTTCTTTTTGGTGTTTTTTTTCTTTTTACCTTTAAAAATAAACGGACGACAGCAGGTCAAGCTACCTGAAACTCAAATATTCGCAATCAACCTTAAGCCTTAATCATTAATTCTAATAAATAAATTCGACAGATTGTAGTAGCTTGATTTTGTTTTTATTTTTACGTGCATAAAATAGATTAAATTATCGTATATTAAATTATTTATTTATTTACTGATATAGTTCTGTTTCTATCTTACTATTCATAATGACATTTCGTATACATATACATACGTAAAAATTGTTTTTATATACTTAACACAAATTTATTTTATTATTATTTTTTTATATTGTATTTTTTTTTGCATACACAATTATTATTCACATTGCTGTATAAAGCTGTTTTACATCCGTCACCTCACATATCAGGTTCAGTTGAAAACCAGCGTCAGGCACTAGTTGTCTGGCATTTTTGCTGAACTGGGCCTTTTTGGCGCAGCCGGGAGGCACACATAAGGCTCGGTTTTATCAAAATTTACTTTATTTTATTATTACTATGTTTTACTTTTTATCTGATGTATTGTGTGTCTTTTAGTTTGTGCTAAATAAATGTATTTTCTTTCTTTCTTCTTCTTTCTTTCTTTCTTTCTTTGATGTGCTGTCGTCTGTACATTAGCATAGTTAGTAAGTACATTGTTACTAATACTGGGTCTTGTTGTTCGAAATAAAAGATGATAAGAAAGTGTTCCACTTACATATTCGGTACACAGCTTAGTCAAATACTTCTGCTTCTGCTCTTCAGTTCCCAACTTCATAAACAGAGAGTTCACAAGCGTGTTATGGATGTCCACAAAGGCGGCGACGGCAGGGTCTACCCTGGACAACTCCTCGACCACCAGCATCATCGTGAGGAACCCGCAGCCGGAACCGCTGTACTCAGTTGGGGTTTCGATGCCCATGAGCTGTGAAGGTAGAATATGATTTTATAACTAGTTACGATGTGTGGATTATGATAGGTAAGTTGAACTAGTGGAGAAGAGAAAATAAAGAGCTGTGAGGCTAAAAAGAAACTGATGCCGTCCAAAATCGGATGCGACTGGGATTAACGCTGAGATGATGATGATGATTTTCTTGCCTCCTAAATTGATTAATGTTAGTAGCCTTTATCTTAGCCTTTATCCTACGTTCATCTATGGACACCGGCCTGCATTATGCTATATTCGCGGCCATGGATCGTATAACAGATGACGAACTATCTTAAAGGAGAAGATAATTCCAGAGGCATGTCACGACCCTCGGTAATAAGGAGAACGACTTGAGGAGGAGAAGGAGTAGCCTTTAGCCTTCCTCAAGAGTAGGGCTATCGAGTATCGATTAAAAAATATTTATATCTTATTTTTATCAACAGACATAGATTATGCACATGCATATGCACCTGACTACCTACTGTTTAAAAGTAAGAGAGAGCCAAGCCAAGAGGTTAGATATTTTTTCAAGTAAATAAGATAAAGCCACTTAATTAACAGACAAAAACAAACTTGATAAACACTCCAAAATTGGAATTCAAACTGATATTAATATAATATAAGTAATAGGTAATAATTAATATCAGTTTGACTTTCAACTGAATGTCATGAAATCTAATTTGGAACATCAGAGTGATAATTTGAATGGTATTGTTGGGTTTATTGAGACTTCGTAATGCCCATTAATTGTGCATTACGAAGTCTTCAAGCATCATTTGTATGGCATGAAGCGAACAATGATGAATGGCGTATCGTGAGATGGAGCTCTTTCTACAATTATTTCTTTCAGTTTCAATTATCAGGTGAATGAACTATTACATATACTTACATTATACTATACAATATGTTATATACAAACTTGATACAAACTGACTTATATACAAACTTGATAAAAACTCCAAAATTGGAATTCAAACTGATATTAATATAATATAAGTAATAATAATTAATATCAGTTTGACTTTCAACTGAATGTCATGAAATTTGGAACATCAGAGTGATAATTTGAATGGTATTGGTGGGTTTATTGAGACTTGGTAATAATCGTACCTAATACACATAAATTGTGCATTACGAAGTCTTCAAGCATCATTTGTATGGCATGAAGCGAACAATGATGAATGGCGTATCGTGAGATGGAGCTCTTTCTACAATTATTTCTTACAGTTTCAATTATCAGTACTATAATACAATATGTTGGTAAAGAAAACCCTGTCCGATCCGTGAAGGTATTGTCAGGTATCGATAACTGATTCTAATAATACCTACTAAGCCGAGCTAAACTTAAAAAAAAAATCTCCCTAAAAAAATAAATATTATTTCTCAAAAAGAGGTAACTTAATACATGTGCACTAGGCAACACATGCGCGGGCGAAGGGCGCAGGGCACGCGGCACGCGGTCGCATCGCTATTCCAAAAAATACCAAATTTCGGGGAAGTTTTAATTAATTCGCGAAAAAAAGGTTATTTCAAAATTCATTACTATTGTTACTATGATGATTATGTAAAATTTCATATTTTATGTATTTGGTCATGTGTTTACATAACCTTTAATATCCTTAAGGGTCGGACGGAGTTTTCTTTACATATTGTTTAATGTATAACCACAACGACATTATTGGTGCAGTGGCTGTACGCTCGACTGCTGCGCTTCGCGTCGCAGTTTCGATTCCCGCACGGAACTAATATTTTTTATGGCCTACCTACAGGTAGTTGTCATGGGTCTGTTTGTGTAAGTGCGTTTAAATATTTGTAAACGCACCCACGATACAGGAGTAATTCCTAGTGTAGGGAAATGTTTCAAAATAAATAAATATGTATATTATTCTATATAACCAAGACTTGGAGTATAAAATATTGATTAATCTTTACATACGAGTTACTATACGCAACCAAACTTGACAAACCAGCCCCCTAATCGGCGAACACATTTTTGTCAAATGATTGCAACTAGTTCCCACCGAACGATCCCAACCCAACTGATCCCAACTGTGTTCGCCGATTAGGGGGCTGGTATTAAAATGCGCAGACTTTATCGGAGATTCTGCTTCTCCTAGCTTACATTCATGAATATCATTTTTTTTTTTCAAAAAAGATCCTACCTTATTAATACACAAAGAGAGCGCAGGCCGTTCTTATTTTTTACTAGCTCAAACTGGCCCATTATCCAACTGTTCGACAAAAGCAACCCAACATTTCATAGATCAATCACGACTCTGTTCTATGTTTCGCTAGACTCGCTAGAGGATCAATTGCGCTCACTACCTGTAGCAATGGCAATCATTTTGACAGTTCAATATCATTCATTATTTAATTTACATTGTTGAGCAGACATACGAATCAATAATTAGGGTGCAGTTCACAAGGAAGGTGTCCAAGCAAAGTCCTGGGTCAGGGTTGCGGGTTGGTTAAACAAGAAACCGTGGCCCTGGCCGTCGCACAGGCAAGTGAAGAAACACGGGTGGGTTTTAGTCAGTAAAAGTCTGACACGCCCTTCCACTCCACCCAGAGCGGGAGAAGTCATTTGATGATTACCCATCCCAGCAAGGTGCCTCTTGGTCGTGCCCTTAGCGATCCTCTCTGTTTAAACAAACCATTATTTTTTATTTGCTCTTGTATGATATTTATTAATTAGATGTTATACAATATGTAAAGAAAACCCCGTCGGACCCATAAGGATAATAAAGGTTAGGTAAACACATGACCAAATATAATATAAAATTTTACGTAATCATCATAGTAACAATACTAATGAATTTTAAAATAATCTTTTTTTCCCGCGAATTAATTCCAACTTCCCGGAAATTTGGTAATTTAAAAAAAAGTGACAACTCCATTTTGACGGTACGCTTATGCGATTCGACCACGCGTCGCATGCCCTGCCCCCCGTGGCCCGCGGAAGGGTGTCCTGCCGCACATGTATTAAGTTACCTCTTTTTGCGAAATAATATTTTTTTTTTGGGGGATTTTTTTTAAAGCTTAGCCCGGCTTTGTAGGCATTAGTCGAATCAGTTATCGATACCTAACAATACCTTCACGGATCGAACAGGGTTTTCTTTACATATTGTGTATTTACCTATTTAAACTAATACGATACACTCAACGTATATATTTATTGTATAATCTACATAATATGTAAACAGTTCACTGTAAATATAAATATGTCGTGGTGGCCTAGTGGTTAAAACACCAGCCTCTCAAGTATGAGTGCGTGGGTTCGATTCCAGGTCAGGCAAGTATCAACGTAACTTTTCTAAAGTTAAATGTACTTTGTAAGTATATCTTAGACACCAGTGACTGAAGGTGAAGGAAAACATCTTGAGGAAACCTGGACTTTAAGTCTGAAATCGCCAACTCGCATTGAGCAAGCGTGGTGGTTACGCTCAATCCTTCTCTGTATGAGAGGAGACCTGTGCCCAGCAGTGGGACGATAAAAAAAATGGTTGATGATGATGATGATGACACTGTAAATTACCTACATTTTTTCACTCTTCTTCCCCTTAGTATTCCATCCAAAGATTGTTTGTAAAAGATCGCTCTTAGCGATAAGACCGCCCATTGTGTCACCCTTTGTAAAATCTTTATATTTATGTTCTGTAACCTATAAGGTGTACATAATAAAGAGAATTATATCCTATTCTATTCCAAATAGATCACCCTGTAGCGGTACCTACAAACGCCACATGGAACAACGCGTCTGAATACTGATGTCACACGAATACTACATCTCGCAATCAGAGTTTACCGTGCAATTAGCATACATACAACTTCCCAATTTCAAGCATTGGGCAAGTGCCCGCCAGACATAACCCCCGTCTGGTCGAAGGATGCTCCCTTTTCAATGGAGGATGAGTGAACTTTACTCCCTGTTCCTCATGCCTCTACAACCCAGCAATGACGGTGTTAGAGGCGACCGATCCTGGTTTCTACGGGCCCACAACTAGTACAGTATGATGCAGACATGTCATGAAGTGATGTAAATAGATACTCACGCCATTATCGAAAAGTAGCTGTCGGACGCCGTCATCAATGCGATGTTCATCCTCCATTTTCCTGACTAGTGGAGCTATCTGTTCTGACGCCAGTTTTCTGACTGTAATGAGAAAAGAGAAGATGTCAGTAACTGCTGTGCCACTTCCTACTGCTTTAGCTGGAAAGAAGAAGTGGCTTTGGCTTGGCTTTTACGAGAGTTCAACATCGTACCTACACTGCATTTTGAGCAAGACGTGGATTTGCAATTTCCTTGAAATTGGTTCAGGTTTTAATTACCAATATGTAAATATTGTGTTACACAATTGCATGGACTGAAATTTAGGGATTTTAAGACCATACCCTCACCAAATGACCTTGCGCATTTGCTCCCTCTTCACCGCGCCCCACCTCTACAATACTTCGTAAAATTTTACTAGCGCCGTCTGGCGGACGTAGTACTTACAAATACAAGTTAGAAACATAGACCACAGAAGTAACAGACATAGCACTTTTATTTATGTTTATTGGTGCGCCCAAATACTTTTGGTTATTATGTACTCAAACAAATGTTGAAGATACTTCATAATAAAAATTCTGCGGTGTTTATTTTTTAACCGACTTCAGAAAAAGGTGGTTCTCAGTTCGATTTATTATGTTCGCTGATAACTTTATGGTTAATGAACCTATTTTGACCATTCTTTTTTTATATAAAGGGATATGCTGCCTATGTAATCCCATTGTTACCACGTCAGTGTCGATAATAGAAATTCTGAGAAATTTAGGCCAGTTATCGAAAATTGTAGGCACGCTTCGGGTGACAACTTGATACTCGTGTTTATATCGGATGATACTATAAAACCGTGAAGATTTGGGCCTGACCTGATAATGGAGATGACAGAATATCAAGGGAATCCACATCGGAAGCAACTGTCAAGTGTTTGGGCTTATTTTATGTGTATTGATTAGACCTTCATAACTAAATATGTTATGACTGTAACTTCAGGGTTGGAAGTTAGTTTTGTAGATTGAAAGTTAGCTAAGTCAGATGGACAAAGGGATAGAAAAATAATATAATAAAGTTTAATTTATCATTATTTATTATTTTAAGGGAAAACGTAATCAGGGTCAAATAAATTTCTGCAGAACTGACACCTACAAAAAAAATAATTCATGTTTTTTTTTGGGACCAGGCAAGACTGTGAAATTATATTATTATTCTCGTTTAATAAAACAAATACGTAAATTGTAAAAAATAAAACTACCGTATATCAAAATAAATAACAAATACATATACTATAATATTATTTACACAAAGCTTCCTTTCGCAGAAAAATAATAAACATCCGACTAATACAATATCCGATCAGACTGGACGTTGACGCCAGCATATTTGGAAAAGGCCTGCAAGCAAACGACCTATTTCGTTTGCTTTAATTCCTTTAAGACGACAATGAAAGTATGAGCATTTCTAGAAATAACGCAATGAAATAACACAACTTAAATTCAGTCTCTTGATTTTAATTGATTTTTGCATAAGCATGACGAGTAGGTAGTGTTTGTACTATGTTAAAGTAGAGTGTTGTAAATTGTTGAGGAATTCCCTCGACTGTCTATGGTTTTCATCATCTGATGTACTTCAGACTTTAATTATTACCCATATGGGTGCAAATTTCTCAACAATATAAATGAATTAAGTCCAACCATAAAGCAGCTACTGTAAACCTTTGAGGAGTTCCCTCAACAGACTGTCCTTCGTCTTCATTATCAGACTCATAATGATCATAACAATCCATCTAGGTGTAAAGCTCTTATCAATACAAATTAATCAAGAGATTACACAAGGTAGCTGCTGTGAATCGTTGAGGAGTTCCCTCGAATTTCTCTCGGCTCTATCATCAGATCTATTGCAGACATTCATTTTAGCCTACTTAAATGGCTGTAAAGTTTTCATCAATATAAATGAATTAAGTCCAAACATAAGGTAACTATTGTAAACCTTTAAGGAGTTCCCTTAACTGGCCTTTGTCTTCAACATCAGAGCTTTAATGATAATCACAACTCATTTAGGTGTAAAGTTCTTATCAATACAAATTTATTAAGCACAAACACGAGGCAGCTGATGTGAATCGTTAAGGAGTTCCCTCGGCTGTCTCACGGCTCCATCATCACCTCCGAACTTTACTTAATTGTAGTGCGTTAAAACACTTAATGAAAAAACTTAGAAAAGCCCTAGACGCCCCTTTGATTTTTTAAATTTCTCCTAGATTTACCTAGTCTTCCATCATCAGATCCTAATTTCCTAAACATGAGACTACCTTGAAGATATCGTCTTTCTAATAAAACAAAAACATGTGGCACTCGGGGCTGCCGCGGTAAAGCTATTTTATACTAGCGGCCGCCAGCGACTTCGTTCGCGTGGAGTTAGTAATGCTCTGCTCCTATTAGTAGCAGCGTGATATTTTATAGCCTTAAGCCTTTCTGGATTAATGAGCAAAAAGAATTTTTCAAATCGGACCCGTAGTTCCTGAGATTAGCGCGTTCAAACAAACAAACTCTTCAGCTTTATATATTAGTACTAGCTTTCCGCCCGCGGGTTCGCCCGCGTGGAATTGGGTTATATCGCGTTTTTTAGATTTCCCATGGGAATAAAACTAATTAAATGACGATTGATCAGTTTTTAAGGATTGATCGTAGAAGGGTGAAAATTTAGGATTGTATGTATTTTTGTATGTTGTAAAAAAATAGAAACTAAAAATTTTGTGTAAAAATAAAAAAACAAATAGGGGTGGCCTACCCCTAACATTTAGGGGATGAAAAATAGATGTTGGCCGATTCTCAGACCTACTCAATACGCTCACAAAATTTCATGAGAATCGGTCAAGCCGTTTCGGAGGAGTATAGGAACGAAAACTGTGACACGAGAATTTTATATATAAGATAGATGTTCGCTAGTACCAAATTTTGTATGGAGAAACGCATGGTACTATACATTGAATCTGCGCTCACGCGCAGGGCTGCAGATCTGCATGAAAATGCAGATAAAAAACGCAATCCTGCGCGTGGCTGCGGGGTAAATCGCAAAGGTATGCACACCGAGTTCCGCAGTATGTAGTTAGTAGGAAATTTTTTATTAGTTATTTATGACATAGTATTTTTTTTATTTTGCCAATTAACGTATACATTTGTATAAGTATGTATTTTCTTTTTTGTAGTTTATTTATTTATTTACCAGTGACGTCATTGAAGGAGTGCGAAAAATGGTGGCGATTTAGCGACTAAACTATATTTGATGTTTTATTTTTGACTTTGATAAAGAAATAGAAGCTATGCCACAGCTTATAATTGACGTCATTTTTGTGATCAGCGCCCCGAAAACCCGTCACGATACCCAAGTCAAAATATCATGAAATATAATTTCGGCCACCTTGGATTTCAAAAATGACGTCATTTTCGTGATTAGCACCCGCGAAAACCCCTTTCACGACACCCATGTCAAAATATCATAAAATTGGTGTCAGCCATCTTGGATTTCAAAAATGACGTCATTTTCGTGATCTGCACCCCCGAAAACCCCCGTCACGACACCCATGTCAAAATATCATAAAATTGGTGTCGGCCATCTTGGATTTCCAAAATGACGTCATTTTCGTGATTAGCACCCACAAAAACCCCTTTCACGACACCCATGTCAAAATATCATAAAATTGGTGTCGGCCATCTTGGATTTCCAAAATGACGTCATTTTCGTGATTAGCACCCACAAAAACTCCTTTCACGACACCCATGTCAAAATATCATAAAATTGGTGTCGGCCATCTTGGATTTCCAAAATGACGTCATTTTCGTGATTAGCACCCACAAAAACCCCTTTCACGACACCCATGTCAAAATATCATAAAATTGGTGTCGTCAATCTTGGATTTCAAAAATTACGTCATATTCGTGATCTGCACTCCCGAAAACCCCTATCACGACACCCATGTCGAAATACCCAAAAATTCATCGAAATACCACATTTTAGGCGAAGTTGGCTGTCGGCCATCTTGGATTTCCAAAATGACGTCATTTTCGTGATTAGCACCCACAAAAACCCCTTTCACGACACCCATGTCAAAATATCATAAAATTGGTGTCGTCAATCTTGGATTTCAAAAATTACGTCATATTCGTGATCTGCACTCCCGAAAACCCCTATCACGACACCCATGTCGAAATTAGGGTTGTAACGGAGCTTCGCCTCCGCCTCCGTTACTGCGGAAGTTCCGCAAGAAATCGTATCTTCGCTTCCGCCTCCGCCTCCGCACAATTTTATGCGGAGTTATAACGGAGGTTTATTTACGTATTTATAAAATAAATAACGCGCAAGCTGCGACGCTCGACAACCGTCCGGCCGCGTTTGAGCGCGAAATGGTCAAGAATCAACTAGTGCGAGGCGGGATTGCGGCAAACACAATTTGTTTCTCCTTAATTATAGACCAATATCTATACTGCCTGCACTGTCTAAAATATTGGAAAAAATTATAAACAAAAGACTAGTCAGTTACTTAGAAGCGAACAACTTATTGTCTCCTTCACAGTTCGGGTTTAGAAGCAAATTGTCAACAGCGAATGCTGTACAAAAGTTAACAGACCACGTTGCACAAGAACTCGGTGATGGAAACCAGGTCTTAACTATCTTCCTTGACTTAGCAAAAGCTTTTGATACCGTATCTGTTCCTTTGCTTTTGAATAAACTGGAGGCTTTAGGAATAAGAGGTACACAGCTGAAACTCTTCAAAGATTATTTAAGCAATAGATCGCAATGTGTTCGAATCGAGTATATGACTAGTGATGAAGAAAAAACTCTAGGTTTTGGAGTTCCACAAGGCAGCATCCTTGGTCCATCGTTATTTCTTATATACATCAATGATTTATGTAACTTAAATGTAGTAAATGGCAAAATAATATCGTATGCCGATGACACTGCGATTATCTTCACCGCAAAAACGATTTCCGAGTTGTATGGCATAGCACAGGCAGGCTTTAACTCTGTTCTTAACTGGCTTCGTTGTAATTTATTAACACTGAATGCTGAGAAAACAAAATATATTCATTTCACAATGCGCAATGTTGATAACAAAACAATTGATTCCCATTTATACGCTCACCGCTGTAGTAACAAACCGTCTATCACTTCTTGTACCTGTCCTAGGATCCTTGAAACAAAGTGCCTAAAATATCTTGGAGTCTTTGTTGACAACACACTATCCTTTAGACAACATATTGAAAGTTTGGTTACAAGAGTACGTAAACTGATGTTTGTATTCAAAAAACTGCGCTCCATTGCAGACGCCAACTTAGTGAAACAAGTGTATTTTGCTCTATGTCAATCTATACTTCAATATTGCATAACTTCATGGGGTGGAACATCAAAAACTATCCTTCTCTCCCTCGAACGTGCGCAAAGAGCTGTTCTAAAAGTAGCACATTCTCTACCTTTCCTTTTCCCTACCTTCCAGTTATATAATTCCTGCAAAGTTTTGTCAGTTCGGCAAATTTATATACTGCACATAACACTAAAACAGCATGCTACGCTTACTTACAACGCTAATATAATTACCAAAAGGCGGAATGATATAGTGTGCAGCTCAACCTCTACCTCTAAATATGCATTTACACACAAATTCTATATGTTCTTAGGGCCCTTTTTATACAATAGGTTAAATAGAGTATTAAATATTTATAATTTGAATAATTTTAGCTGTAAGAATGTTGTTTCTAATTATCTACAAGGTTTATCATATGAGCAGACTGAAGACCTACTTACAGTATGTAAATAAATTTAGAAAATAATAATCATTGCATTATCTAATATTACTATGTAAGCAATAGGATACTAATAATAACACTGTATACTTCCGTTGTGTCCTAAATTTTTACGTACTACTTTTATTGTTAATTTATTGCGTAATAAAAATAAATACAATAAGCACTTTTACGCCTGAAGCACAGGTTCTACCTAGTTCAGGCAAATTATACATCAGTGCTACTTAGAGTTAAGAAAATTATTGTAAAAATTATGTACAAATGTGAGAAATAAACAATTATTATTACAATTATTATAAACAATTATATTATTATTAATTACCCGACTACGGCAAAGCAAAAGGAGGGTTATGATTTTGACAGGCTATGTATGTATGTATGTATGTATGTATGTATGTATGTATGTATGTATGTATGTATGTATGTATGTATGTATGTATGTATGTATGTATGTATGTTCATCTGTTCCCTCGTAACTTCTAAACTACTTATTCGAATTCGATAAATGACATATCATTAGAAGCGTCTAAATTGTCTGCTGGTTATAGGCTATATGGAGTTTCACAAAATCTAACGTGGCGCCCTCTAGCGGACAAAATATACAGAGTAAAAAAAAAAAGTTAAGATAAATATGCCGTGTTTGGTATCATTTGAAAGGGCTTAACTTGTACATTTTGAATATATATATATTACTAGCATTTGCTTGTGACTTTACCTGTATTCATCGGCTGATTGCATATAATTCACATCTTTTCGTTCATAGATAGCTTCTTTACTACTTATCAGAATAAGACCACTGCAGAACCATTAGAAGGGCCTTGATATTCTGTTGGTTATGAGCTTTAGAGCTTGTCACCAAATTTAGTATTACGCCCTCTAGCGGACAAAAAGTTCTATGTTAATACAAAATTAAAATAAATATACCGTATTTGGTATCATCTAAAAGAGCTTCACGAGTACTTTATGTTTGGACATAATCCCTAGTAATGCTTCGTAGAAATTTGAATGTAAACCAGGGTTTGGTAAACGGAGCGATGGGAGTGGTGCAGGCCTTCGAATGGCCTGCTCTTCGGCGCGATCAGTTGGAACAGGAGAACAGCCAAGCGCTGTTCTCATACAATTTGACGACGCACCCATAAAAGCAGATACTAACGGACTTATCAAAATCGAGCCTTGCCTCACTGAATTTGACGGCTTGAGGGGTTCTGGGCAAATTCAGCGTAAAATGCTCCCGCTGATTCTTTCTTGGGGTTGTACTGTACATAAATTAGAAGGTTGTACTCTAGATAAAAAAGTTACAGATCTAGGAAAGTCATTGCTTGCTAAAGGACAGGCCTATGTCGCTCTCAGTAGAGTTAAAACCATAGAGGGATTATTTATAAGTGCCTTGGATCATAATAAATTACTTAAAAATCCACAAGACAGTCGATCGTTAGCAGATTGGAAAGATAGATAGATTAAGAAATCTTCCCAGGTCCTCTTAATATAAGTTTTTTTTTTTTTTAATAATTATAAACTAGCGCTTGACTGCAATCCCGCCTGATGGTAAGCAGTGACGCAATCCTTGATGCCTGCGCACTAGTTTATTAAGCCTATTCACTTAAAAAACTTAGGAATAGCAAGGATGACGGCAGTTGAGCCAGGTGATGCAATGTTAAATCCAAGACCAACACGACCAACCATGCTGCGCCAGAGGGAGATTGATCTGGAGACTCTCCACGACCAAACTCCCGACACAACAACATTTGGCGCATCGTACTCGCCACACAACGCAACACAAAGTGCTCAGACGCGTCCTCTGTACGGCTTCACCAGACATCATGCTGGAACACGACGAATCGCTAGGCGGCAAGACTTTGTCTGGTGGGTGGTAACTTCTGCTGGCAGCCGATGTTATGGCCTACCACCGTTAGAAAAACATTCAATCTATTTATACTAACGGCCTCATCCACTAATTCATGACCCATTCGGTGCCATCGACGCAAATGTGCGTCGCTACTACGAAAAACCGGGAGCTTCATGCGGGAAAACCGTTGCTATACGCGCTACGCTCCAAGCGCTACGAAATAGTAAAATAGGACATCTCTACATATTACTATACGCCGATACATAAGTCAAAAGAGATGTCGTATGTTAACTACCTAGTTTTTAGTTCGTCAATTTAACTTTTATTAATATTACGCGCCACAAATACACTTTAACACCAAAATAGTACAAATAATAAAAAGTTAAAAAACTAAAACCCAACTACGACAAAAAACGACGCTGAAAAAGTATAAAACAAGATTTTCAGAATACTGAACTGAACAAAGTTGCTAATATAGTTGCAAGTAAATGGACACAGTAGTATTTAGAGATAAATTTTCATGTTTGGAAAGGCGTAGTCACACGTTACATATACCTACCGTAGCACTTTCATAACGTGTGACTGCGGTTTTCCAAACATGAAAATTTATCTCTAAATAGTGAATATTGCATACTTCAGAATAGTATCGTAAGACATTATTGTCAATTTACAACGAAGGCATCTTGGTAGAGTCTACTGTGTCCATTTACTTGCAACTATATTAGCAACTTTGTTCAGTTCAGTATTCTGAAAATCTTGTTTTATACTTTTTCAGCGTCGTTTTTTGTCGTAGTTGGGTTTTAGTTTTTTAACTTTTTTTCATTACAAGGAGGTAATATTTTTTTTTACCAAATATACTACTATTAATATACGTATTTAAAATAAACATTTTGTTTTAATTAACCATAAATTTAATTTTTTCCTATATGTACTATCACCTCCGCCTCCGTTAACCTCCGCATCCGCGGAGGTGAGACTCGTCGCCTCCGCATCCGCCTCCGCCTCCGCTAACAAGCCTCCGTTACAACCCTAGTCGAAATACCCAAAAATTCATCGAAATACCACATTTTAGGCGAAGTTATCCGCAAACAAACTTAAAAATATAACACTTTTTACAAAAAAAAAACAACCGACTTCAAAAACCACTACAAAGTGAAAAATAAATAATTTCGGAAGTTGGTGTCTTTGGTTTTGTATATTCGTTTTAGACACCGACTTCCGAAATTAGTTATTTTTCACTTTACATTGTGGTTTTTGAAAGTCGGTTGTTTTTTTTGTAAAAAAGCTTTTATTTTACATTTTTTAGTTGTTAAAAGTACTATGTATTCAGTTGCATCCGGTCAGTCTGGAAGCTGACACAAATATAGTTGGAAAACGACGTACATTTGTTTACTTTAATTTTTACCCGTGAGTACCTATTCCCTCAACTGCCTATGGTCTTCATCATTAAATTTACTGTAGACTATTATTTTAACCTAATGGGAGTAAAGGTCTTATTAATATAAATGAATTAAGTCCAACCACAAAGTAGCTACTGGAAACCGTTGAGGAGTTCCCGGAACTGGCCTTTGTCTTCATCATTAGAGCTCTTAAGAGAGTCGCAACCCATCTAGGTGTAAAGTTCTTATCAATACAAATTAATCGAGCCCAACCACAAGGTAGCTGCTGTCAATTGTTGAGGAGTTCCTTCGACTGTCTCCCGGCTCTATCATCAGATCAAATCTACTCCAGACCTTTATTAAATTGTAGTGCTTTAAAATACTTAATGAAAATGCTAAGAAATGCACTAGTCGCCCCCCAATTTTTGAAAGTTCCGCTTGTTTTCTCTGGACTTCCACCATCAAACCCTGATATCCTTATCATGGGACCACCTTGGGAACGTCTTCTTTCCAACAGAAAAAGAATTATCAAAATCGGTTTATAAATGACGAAGTTATGCGCGAACAAACATAAAAAAACATATACGGTCGAATTGAGTAACATCCTCCTTTTTGAAGTCGGTTAAAAATTGAACATAAAAAACATATAATTGAGCAACCTCCTCCTTTTTGAAATCGAACACCAAAATAAACATCAATAACAGAGACACTCTAAGATAGTATTATACTCTATGCGACATGCGGTGCGTGAGCGAGCAAGCAGATGCTTTCTTGCTCACGCGCCGCCCGCTTAAGCTAGCGGAGCGCGCGATGACGAACGACACGGGTTCCCCCTTCGAGAGCTTGTGGCATACTGAATCTTAATAGCCCGGGCAATAGAAATGATGGCGAATGCGCTTAGATTCTTGAATAAAATTTTGATTTTGGTCGTTTTAAAAAAATATTTCTACAATAATGTTCGTCATGAAATTACCTATCCATTAGTGTAAGAACGCAATCTAAATAATGCTTACTTTCCGAGGAGATGCACGTTTATGATAATTATTTCTCTTGTCAGTGGTTTCGTTGTGAAGGAATTATTTAAACATTACTCTTAGTAAAAAAAAAATCTACAAGTTTGGAGCCAAGATTATGGAGAAAATTTATGTATTTTTAATAAGTTGATATTTCTTTTGGATAAAGAGTAGATAGCTCGGAAAAACTACATAAAAACGGCCTGCGGTGTGATTTTCCTCTGGAACCGCCTTAAACGACTTTGAGCCTCCAGTTTTCAAATATACTAATAATGATGCAGGATTTGCGCACAAAGCCAATAGACCGGCGTGGCTAGTTTTAAAACATGTCACGCACGCCACTGATGCGATGTAGTCGACTGACTTTAAATACCATGCTATTCAGGACAGTTGCGTGCAGCATATAAGTACTTAGTCATGTGGGTAATAACAAAGTGAAGACTGCGTAGTGTATATTTATTTAAGGCCCGCATCATACAAGATGCGACTATGTATGTAACGTAAAACTGCGTCAAAAACGTTAATAAATGTGAATCTGTGGAAAAATGACTTTACTGTGTAGGAACACAGTAATATCGTGTCAGCATAGTGGTCAAAACACTAGCCTCTCAAGTATAAGTGTGTGGGTTCGATTCCATGTCAGGCAAGTACCAATGTAACTTTTCCAAGTTATATGTACTTTCTAAGTATATCTTGGACATGAATGACTTATTACAAAGTGAAGGAAAACATCTTGAGGAAACCTGGACTTTATGTCTGAAATCGCAAACCCTCATTGAGCAAGCGTGGTGATTACGCTCAATCTTTCTCTGTATGAGAGGAGATTTGTGCCCAGCAGTGCGACGATAAAAAGGCTGATGATGAAAGTTCAGTTTACATTATAACTTTTTTTTATGGTTCTTCAATAGTAGTAGATATTAAGAAATTTACTTAATTCATATCATAATAGAGTTGATATTTATTTAACTCTAAATTGGGGTATGCAGCACTGCGCGTTTTTACTATAGAAACCCATTAGAAACCCAATATAGTCTGTTGTCAGCATTCGTCGCAAGCCCGACCTTGGGGTCTTGGGTTCGGTGGTTATGTCGGCATATCATTCTTTTGCTCATTCCTTATTTATTTGGAGTCTGCGAACATACTTTCTGTTCAGCGGCATCTTGCTATAAGTTACCCCTTATCTAGCTCAATTATCACCATTCACACTTCAGCCATCGTTTCTATGTCTTTTTTCTACGGTTATAGTCATAACTTTTAAACTCGGAAATTTTCCTCGTGAGTGACATTTTCCTCCGCAGAATCATCTCTTAAGAAGCTTTGAAACTGTATGAAATTAAGGTTGCCTGTAAAAGATCGCTGTTAGCGATAAGACCGCCCATTGTGTCACACTTTGTTAAACCTTGTGTACAGACGAAAGCACATCAAGCTACTAAAAGCTGTCAGGTTTCTTTGTTACATTTTCAACTTTATTTCTAAAGCATTAAGGCACAATGTTGTTTGGGAATATTTGGCAGTTTCGGGCAGCTTGACCTGCTGTCGTCCGTACTTAATAAAGAGTATTTAGTTTTCTGTCGGTTTCATAAAACAACAAGGAGACCCATTTGTAGTTTTGTTAAACCGATTAAGTACGAAATTATACAATATGTAAAGAAAACCCTGTCCGATCCGTGAAGGTATTGTTAGGTATCGATAACTGATTCTACTAATGCCCATAAAGCCAGACTAAACTTTAAAAAAAGATCTCCCTAAAAAAATAAATATTATTTCGCAAAAAGAGGTAACTTAATACATGTGTGGTAAGCAACCCCATCCGCGCGCGGCGGGGGGCAGGGCACGCGGCACCTGTGACGTGGTCGCGTCGCTATTCGCTTATAATAATACCGGTGTTGTCACGTTTTTAAAAATTACCAAATTTTGGGGAAATTGGAATTAATTCCCAGGAAAAAAGGATTATTTCAAAATTCATTACTATCGTTAGATGATTATGTAAAATTTTATATTATATTTGGTCATGTGTTTACCTAACCTTTATTATCCTTATGGGTCGGACAGGGTTTTCTTTATATATTGTATAAGTGTAGGTATATTTATCGAAACACCTTCCAAACTTTTATCTTATCAGACACTAGTTACTTTAAAAAAACACTAAATATTATCTTACAGCTGCTCTGTCGCTAAGTATTTTTGCGATTACAACATTCGGAATTATCGACCGATAACATTGGCCCCCAGTAATAAAATACGTCAAAGTATGTTCGAGGGTTCGTCTGTTATTTCTGATAAGTCTAAGATAAAGGCATACAAATAATTGGACTAAGTGCGTTGTGCAGCGTCTCTTCCACGAACGGATTCTGAAGCCTGGAGCACAGGAGTAGCCAGCCTGTCGGTGTTCTATGGGATGCATTAGGGAGACTGTGCGAGGGAATTGCATGATTTAATTTCTCCACCTCCGTGCCATCGTCGGACGACCCGTCGTAGAGTAAGTTTCCACCCCTACATTGTCAACACCACAACGATCCGAACGAAGCGTTTCGCTTCTTCTTTTATGCCGCGTACATCGAGGGACTGAAACAATTTGCCAGCGGCGATGTTTCCATCGGACTACAATTTAAGTGTCTTCAAGGCTAGAGTGAATAAATAGGCTCTTAATAAACTAGCGCGCTTTACCATCATCAATTGCATCACTGCTTACCATCAGGCGGGATTGCGGTCAAGCACTACTTTATAAATTATAAAAAAAAACTTTCAAAATAAATCTAAGACTCTTCTCGATCTTAGTTACTACGGTAGTCATGTCCTAGCTAAAGTCAGCTATAAGGCGATGGGGGTTTAGATGATCTTAGAAAACAGCACCTTGAACCTTGAAAATGAGTAATTTTTTTTTTAATATTTATTTTCTAGCGCTCGACTGCAATGCGAGATAGTTTATTAAGTCCATTCACTTAAAAAAACTTAGTGAATAGGAAGGAAAACGGCAGTTGAGCGAGGTGGTGCAATGTGAAACCCAACAACACGACCAACGATGCTGCGCCAGAGGGAGATTGATGTGAAGACCCTCCACGACCAAACTCCCGACACAACAACATTTGCCGCATCGTACCCGCCACACATCGCAACACAACTGCTCAGACCCGTCTTCCGTACGGCTTCACCAGACATCATGCCGGAACACGACGAATCGCTTGGGATTGGGGCAAGACTTTGTTTGGTGGGTGGTAACTTCTGCCGGCAACCGATGTTATGGCCTACCACCGAGTATTACCGAGTAAATTAATCATAAGTGCAATCAAAAATCATCTACTTATGTACTTCGATTCTGATGAGACGCCACTGGTCGCCAGTTTGATCGTTCCTGTGCTTCGTGTATCAAGCGCATGCTAGCGGCTTTCACAATGTGGCCCTAATGGAATCCTTCGCGTCTGGGTCGCATCGAATACATCTTTGACGCGGCACAACGACACGCAATCAAAAGCCTATCGTCGGTTTTGCGATACGTTGCCGAAACGCAGTGTTGTGACTTCGCCCTGTTCTTACACAGCTACGTATTCAGGTACCTACACGGTCGTCAATCCGGAACTGTTTGACCCCATCATTCAGGTTCGGTAAACAAAAAACGACCTTAATACAACACTACTACTTACTAGCTGGAAATATCTGGATAAAAAGTATTATCTATGTTAATCCTGTTGGGTAATTACGTAACACACTATCAGTAGCAATGGGTTTCATTTTGACACTTGAACAACATTCATTGCGTTATTTACATTGCCGACTAGAAAGTAAGCAGAAACATTTTTCGAACATATGGACCGATGGACTAACAATACCTAAGCTTCAAAATGATTCCAACTGATTTATAATAAAAAGCCTCGAATCATCTAAATTTCTTTGTTAAATCGTACTATGTATCCTTACTAATATAATAAATGGGAAAGTGAGTTTGTTTGTTCCGCTTTCACGCCGTAACTACTGAACCGATTGCTTTAAAATTTTTCAGACGTAATGTTAGAAGTCTGGATTATACAGTATGTTAACTAACAGAGGGCGTTCCCGTTAACCCGAAATAGTATAGCATACATACATGCTAAAAAAAATATTTCCATTCGAAAACAAAATGTTTTAAAATTTTTTCCAATATGAAAATATTCAATAAAAATTTTAAATTGACATGTAAAAGAAACACACTGTACGCGCGAACATGAAAGACGGCAACGTCGCAATTTATTTATACATGACGACTACTATTTTGATTTAAAACAGGAGGTTTCAAATTTATTTCCAATTAGAATTTTTTTTTATTCGGATTTTTTTATGCTTATTTTTTTATGCTTATTTTTCTATGCTGATATTTTTATTTTAATCTATTAATGATATATGTATATTAACGAGTTTAAGGGAACGCCCTCTGTTATTTAACATACTGTCTGTGTGTCTGTGTACTTTTTATCCCGAAAACATTTGATATTCCCGAGGGCAATCTAAAAAACGCGATATAACTGAACTCCACGCGGGTGAAGCCGCGGGCGGAAAGCTAGTAATATAATAAACGGGAAGTTTGTGAGGATTTATGAATGTATGTATGTATGGATAATAATAGTAATAATAAGGCTTGATTCAAAAAGCGGTAGGTACTGCTGGACACGGCTCGCATCGTCAGGAAGTTCCTCTCTCTGGAGCCCTGACCGCCGGTAGCTTGGACCCTGTTCCCGATACCGGTGGGCTACTATTTTTATATTTTTAAATGTTTTTGTTTTTTTTTTTTATATAAATATTTAAAAATGTAAATTATATGTAAGTAAAATAAATAAACGAGTAATAATAATAATACTTTTATTTGTTTAACATAGGTAATAGAGATACAGTTCTTGATTTTGATGAGCAGAGCGCTAGTTATGCTAGTAGGTGTACAAATATATGCAAATGTAGATTATTTATTATTTTTATGTCATAACTAAATGAGGAATTATTAAAATGAAAAAAAAAAATATTAGACCAAAATAAAAAATAAAATATCTAATAGGTCAAAATAATTATGATGTCAACAAAAAAAAAAAAAAATAAAAATAAAATATGGATGGATTGTTGATGTATGATGTATGCCTGCCCTAAAACTGCCGAAACGGTTTGTTTATAAGTTTATAACCAAGATACAAATAGCATACTTTTTATCTAGGTATTCCACAGGGTCGAAACTACTACGTGTGAAACCTCTGAACCGTGAGCGTAGCTACATAGTTAGCTATATCTTTCATAAGAAAAAAATAGGAAAATTAAAGCAATTTTAACAGATTGAGAATGAGTAGGTATAAGACTAATCATGTTTAAAATTACTAGAATGACCCCTCAGATTGCATAGCTTATGTACCTTAATCATGTTTAAAATTACTAGAAAGACCCCTCAGATTGCATAGCTTATGTACCTACTCTTTAAAGTTTCTACGTAAATAGATTATTCTATGTCAATAACAGAGTGTAAATTCAGTTATGTTATGTTGAAACAGTTATCTACTGAATATACAAAATAACATATTTTTCCGCAACATGTGCGTTTGCGTCATAGATAATATGCGGATGAACGCGTGCCGCTGAGGCTGGTTCGAGGTTGCGCCGGTAAAAGTTCTAACAAAAGGATTTAGGGAAGCCTTTGCCTAGCACTTAGCAGTGTGACAGAATAGGCTAAGACAAAAAATCACACTCATACTAAAAATGGCTCAGAACTAAGATAAATGGTGAAAGTTGGTGAGGGTGTTTATTAATTATTTACGCTGGCCCAACGGGTGTGGACTTACAGTTCGTTTATAACCAGCACCCTAATTACGTAACACACTCATCATCTTCATTACAGCGTTAATCAGTTACATCCGAAGCCTTTTCAGCTTTGGAGTCTGGGGTCCGCTTTACCAGTCCAACTGCTGAAATGGCTAAACTTCGACATTTTCCGTAAAGCGACTCCCGTCTGACCTCCACAACCCGAAGGCGACATCGAAGCATTGCAGTTAGACCAATTGTTGGACTTTTGAGGGCTCCAAGAACCCGTAACGACTGCCACTAGATGTTTGTATGGCAACCGGGACCAACGGCTTAACGTGATTTCCGAGGCACGACCAGACCAGTGCAAGTATTCATATTCATGCATACAAATACTTGCACTGTGCGGGGATCGAACACGCGCCACCTTGCGCAGCGGCTGCGTCCGCTACCGCTACGCCATGGAGGCGGTCAATTACGTAACACACTAATTATGGACAAACACAATCATAGATAAGTACCCACTTTTTTTCATTTTATTGCTTGCACGTGGCATAACACACAAGCCTCCTTTTCAAGGCGAAGTGGGCTATACTATAGATGTCACACAACGATGTTTTGAGGTAAAATGCCAGCAGGATAATTGCGTAACACATTATCAGTAGCAATGGGTTTCATTTTGACAGTTAAACCACATTCATTACGGTGTTGGACAGATATATTTTAGAACATCCTTTCCTTTCCTTTTCTTTAGAGTGAATACTACTTCAACTCTTCAATGGCCTCTGTGGTTAGATACCACAATTTTGCCAATAACACGTGTAACAAATTATAGAAATTTGTTAAAAAATATTTCACAATAATGGCGGATATCGCCAATGACAGTTGAAAAAACGGCCGCGTTAGCCGAAGGAGATTTGATATAAAGCCATTATGTGGCCACTATGCTGCGATATTTCAATGTTCTTCATGCATTATTTACTGAATGCACTTTTACTACATAAATCACGCGCTTTTATTTAGTAAACGACACTATAAATAATTTTAAAGTCAATGAAAAATGCGCGTGACACTCATTTTAGCTTCCCGTCAAAAACCCCTTTTAGAACATCAACAGCAATGGATCAGCAATATGCTTCAAAATGATTCCAATTGACAGTAATTGTATATTACGCGATTAGGGTGCTCGCTGGTTTCGAATTCAACGTCCTACTAATTGAAGTTGGTGTCGTTGTTACCCACCTTTACAGAATACAATTAAATTGGGATGTCGGTTTATTTAACCTACATGTGCACATAAAGGATTTTAGGACAAAACCATCGGCAGTGTGTCATAATCACCATCATCTCAGAAACATGAAGTCTACTGCTGGACGTAGGCCTCCCCAAGGATTTCCAAAAGAACGGATTTTGATCAGGTCTTCCGCCCACCTAGTCGCTGGGTGTTCGAAGCTGCGCTTGCCGGTACGTGGTCGCCATTCAAGAGCCTTCAGCCCCATCGCCCAACATTTACGTGCTATGCCCCACTGCCACTTTAAAGAGCTAATCCGCTGGGCTATGTCAGCGACTTTAGTACCTACTTCTACGAATCTCCTCATTCCTGATCCGATCACGCAGAGAAACACCTAGCATAGCCCTCTCCATAGCTCTCTTATTGGTAGTGTGTGGCAGTGGTAAAAAGTTATTTACATATTTGAAAGTGAGGCCGAAAATTGTATACAACTAGTTAGCTGCACCGCGACCGCGACGTTTACCCACATAAGTTTCAAGTTGTCATTGTCTGGACAAAAACTACAATTTGGTTATAAACCAACCAACCATCAGTAGTAAGCAGCGTTGCTGGCGATGGTTCGCATGATTCTCACACGTGGTGGACTGCATACGTTGGCTTGACTTGGAGGTGGGCCTCAGAAACCTCTTTAATTCCACTTAGACGTGCTTTTGAGAAAGAAAATACTACTTAAACAGCGTTGCTGGGGATGGTTCGTGATGCTCACAAGTGGTGGACTGCATACCAACGTATCACGCTTCACTTGGAGGTGGGCCTCAGAAACTTCTTTAATTCAACTTAGACGTGCTTTGAGAAAGAAAATACTACTTATTGGCAGGAACAGTTAAGCTAATCTACATGTAAGAACTTAGAAGGCATAAGGTAATGATAATTACATAAAATTACCCTGATAAGAACGCCCTGCCCTTCCTTCATCACTTCAGAGTGCTTTCGCCGGTAAGAAGTGGCGCAATAAGATAACAGATTCTGTGTTTAAAGAACTAAAACGTGGTACCCATAGTGAAACTTAAAAAAAAAAAAAAACTTATGTATAAATCACGTTCTGGGTACCTATCTATGTATAGCTGCTAGCGTAATGGTGATAAGATAGTAGTAATAGATACGTTTCATAATTTATTTTTCTAAAATTATTTAATTAACCGTAATCGGTGTTATCAAGAAAACTTTAGGTTACGATTGATCGCACAAACGTAGTCGATAATTATCTAGTACTTAATTGTGTAAGAATTCAATAACACGATTAGAGGTAGATATTTGTGGCTAATATTTTGGGTAATAGGTATAATGCACCCCGAGAGATGGGCCAAGATCGTCACTCACTGGATACCTGAGGGAGGTCATTGCCGTCGAGGTAGACAACGGCAAAGGTGGTGTGACAATCTGGTAACGTTGGGACAAGACAGGGAGGTTTGGAAAGAAAAGGGAAGCCCTTTGCCTAGCAGTGGGACACCAAATAGACTACAAAAAGTGAATGCTGACAGTATAGCAGAATGTTAACACTTTGAACTTGATACAATATGAAGATATTAAATATAAGATATACATTTTTATTCGATACACGATTTTAATCGTTCAAAAGGCCGACCGTCACTTTTAAACAGAAAAAGTAGGTAGAGGTTAATAAATTATAATATTTACATAGAATCTTTTTGTTTGGTGTCCTTTTTATATCATATTGCGGAAAAATGCGCACATTGCCTAATAGGTACATGTTTTGATGTTGCCGAATTACGATTCGCCAATAGAAAATATATCTAATGCTATTTAAAAGTGACGGTTGGTATACCTCAGGAGAGTAAATTCTTGCGGATTGAGTAATAAGCCGAAAAATGTAGATTCCTCTTCCAGATAACTTCATAAATATTGTTAATTCAATAAACAACTTTGAGTTATGTAAAATAATGAGAGGCACCTCTCTTCAAATAATGGGTCGTATCTTTCATGGTTCTGAAGCAGTGTGTACTCACTTGTTTCCTGCATGGTTTGCTCGTCTTCGGTCAATACGGACAAAGGTCGAGGAGCAGTCGCTTCTGAGCTGTAATTCCTCTGCATTCCCGAAGCAACCACAGGAGCCCGCCATTGCTCCAAGATCTGCAAAACCGGCTACGTTTAAAAACCAAACATTAATACATCAAACGGAATATGATTCCAAATCCGTATTCATAAAATTTTAAAAAATCGAATTAATTCCACCATAGTGAACAATTAATTTTAATTGAAGCACTGATCACACACCTTGCTGCCAACGCGGCGTAATGGGAACATTGTTTTTTATTAATTTATTTTGTACTATTTGTATGTGATGTGGCCGCGCCTGCGCTGAGCGGACTTCGAGTTGAACTGGATTCATTCTCGAGGCCGGTCTGTTATCTCACTCGCACTAAGATAACGAGTTTCGACCAATTGTTGATCAATGATTGAATGGTATGTACTTAGCTGATTTGCCTACTATGTGTTTAATTTATTTGAGTGACCTTGACAGTTATAAGATGTATAAGTATGTTTATTATGCCTATAATGTGTTTTATCTTTGTGGATTTGTTGAAAAGAATCATCTGGATATTTTATACTTTAGTTAGTCTTAGTTAGTTTACTGGAACGAAACGGCGAAGACATGTGTGTATTACTTGTTTGACGTAGGTAGGTACTTAGTCTAGTTAAGATTGATAAGCAGCCAACAGCCAAAAATGAGTAGGTAAAAGAAATGGTAGCTGCCCAACTTCAATGTTCAAATAAGTATTGTTCTGAGGTACATACACCGGTGGGCAGAGCATGCAATGTTTTCAATATTAAAATTTTATCTATATGAAGAGGTACCTACATAAAACCTTCGTTTCGTTGCGGCAGGTACTTAAATATTAATGTACCTAATTTACTGAATAATCGTAAGTGAATTAAAACAATAAGATAGTTTGCAAATTCGTTATTGATATCGGGAATTGACAAATGAAAAATAAACGTCTCCTTATAGTTTCAAATTCTTTTGTCAAGAAAGTATTTTTTTGTAATTTTAATATATTTCATTAACAATAAAAAACTAAAATTAACTAAATTATTAAAATAAGGTTAAGAATCACCACTCTGCATAAAAGAATAAGATTTTTTTTTATGAATAAGAACGTGCTAACTATAACTAGTGCGCCTTGCCACCAACGATTGCATCACTGCTTACCATCAGGCGGGATTGCGGTCAAGCGCTAGTTTATAATTTATAAAAAAAAAAAAAATGCCCGACTATCGACATCTTTATTTTTTGCCATTAGCAATAGTTTTCGATGGACTCTTGAGCCAACAACTGCCTCAGTATAAAACACACTGATGGACTCTTAAACTGCATCAAAGTTCAGTATTACTTTGAAATGTTTTTTTTTTTAGTAAGTGTGCAAACTTTTTAGATTAAATTATATAAATATGGAGAGACTGGCTCTTTATCTTAAAATAAAAAAAAAACAAAATTTAAAAATAGAACTGCAGTAAAACAAATGAATGTTGCCGGGAAAAGAAAATTTACTAGTAAGTAGTATCAAATTTGCGTGTTATATAAAGTAGGTAAAGTTTAAATTGATTCGCATTGATTTTTTATTCTTTTGTCAATTGAATTATTGTTACCAGCAGAACTGTTGGGTTAGTTCTTTAACTCATCAGGAGTTTTTGAACCATAATATGGATACTTTGTCCGAACAAGCGGCTCAAATTGTAGCACTGGTGCGGGAGGGCTTGGATCAACGAACGATTGGTAGAAATTTAAATTTAGTCCACGGTTTCTAGAATATACAGAAGGTTTGTGGAGACAGGTTTTTACAGAAGGAGACGTGGTACAGCCTGTACAGGTAGGACTCGAGCAACCACCTGTCGTGATGACCGATTTATTGTTGCAACTTTCGTTTCCTCACGTCAGTTAACATCAAAACAGAGCTTAATGAAGTGCGTGGAGTAAATGTGAGTGCAAGAACGATAAGAAGAAGGTTAAAGGAAGAGCATATGGGTCATTCCATGTAACGGGTGTTACAGGTCGTACACTTTTACTTGACAATTAATTCATGATGCAATAAGAAAACAATTAAGTTTTATGAGCTTAACACCTTCCATCTAGGACTATTTACTGGTATCTGTAATAAATTGGACAGTTACAAACAGCAGTAAATATGTGCGTAACGGGCGTTACACGATTTTGTCTAAGCTTTCGGGCTTAACCGAAATGAAAGCAAAACTCTGCGAATTTCTTTACTTTACGTTAGTGAAAGAATTGGAACTACGTAGCTAAATAAATTCTTAACTTCGTAGTCCACTTGTTTTAAAACAAAAATACAAACATAATTTTTTATCGAAGTTTAAAACTGTAACGGGTGTTACAGCTGAATGTAACTGGTGTTACGAGTACGAAATTAAAACAATATTTGTACCAATAAAGGTATTTTAATAACAATAGCAGTGAAATAATCATGTTTACTGCTAATTTGCATTAATATTTTTGGGAAAATAACAATATCTGCTCCTTCGCATGGACATATTGGCATATCCCTGCACCACTGTACCCTTTTTTTTTTTTGCTTTCAGAGAGAGCATTTTGACTAAAAGATTGCAATATTTTTTAATAAAAATATTGTAATGTTTTAGTCGAAATACTCTCTACGCGATTTCTAGTTTTTTGTCTGGTTTTATGCTTTTAAGTTTGGATCTTGTACAATTTTTTCTTTATCTTTTTTTCTTCGTTTTCTGTCCCTCTCTCTTTCTTTTTGCACGGTGTTCTGCATGTTTTGCAGATTTTTTTTCAGGCTTTGTCTATATTTTTCTTCATTCTATTTTTCGCTGAAGACATCGTCAGTGTAAAAGGAAAGCTAGCTCAACCTAAGCAAAGTACATCATACTGCATTCGGCATCAGGCATAATTATTATTTTGGGGCCCGCCAATAAATCATGCTACTAAGTTAAATTGTCGGCGTTTTTGCTGAATTGCAACATTTAGTGTCAGAGATCTGTCGAGTTGTCAAAGGCTGCTTGAAAACAGCTAACTATAATTTATCTAAGTGTCTTTTTCTTAATTAAATAGAAAGAATAGCATGCAACTTAAATTTAGTCTAGTTTTTGAACAAGGGATTCGGGGCTAGTGAATGGGTCAAACAACTCAAGACATTAGAGGTTACCCATTTACCAACAAGATAAGAAGTAAGAATAAAATGCAAATATTTTATTCAACACAGCAAAATGAAAATGTTGTCAACTGTTGACGAAAACATTTTTTATTAACGAAAGACATAAAAAACGTGTCATTATAATATTTGGAGGACCCCTAAACGTAAAACCTTTAAAAAATCACTAAACTAACGCCATTACGTTTTTATTAGTTCTTATCAAAGCATGTCAAAATTTGGTAACACCCGTTACGTAACGGGTGTTACACACTGTTACCCGCCAAAATTTCACAAACAATAAGGCCAATCTTCATATAAATGCAAACTTAAGTGGTTATCAATCATATCCTTACTTTCTTAAAAGCATTTTATAATGCGTGCAATAACTTAATCGCCAAACAAACAAATGCACTTTTTTGTAACGGGTGTTACAGGTAGGAGGCATAATTTAAAAGTTAAATAAATGGAAAGAATAATAAAACTTACGAAATAATATTACACGCAACAACTGTTGAAAACTTTTCTGTTCGAATGGCGGGAAGCGTAATGCCAATTTAACAATAGTTTTCTTTTTTCAGTGAATTCAATTTTGATTAAATTTATCAACCATCAATCGTTCATACTAACCTAACTTAAATATGTAAAAAAATCGAAAAATTAAATACTTATCGAAAAAATAATGATATATTATTAAAATATGGGGTTTTAAGATTATCCTACGATACATTTTAATTTAAAAACAGTAATTTAAAAATTTATGTTGCAGTAGCGTTTTTCATGGAATTACCCATATCACCCTTTTTAGATCAGCAAATGGTCCAAAGTTGTCTGTAGCTCACAGACAAGCCCGCTTAAGATTTGCGCGTGATCACCTAAATTGGACATAGAGCCATTGCCACACACAGACACAAACAGTAAGCCAAGATGATACCACCTACTATTCTTTCGGTTGTCTGTGTAACAATACGGAGGCCCATGGGCCTCAGTATTGTTCACGGACGAGTGTAGGACACGTTTATATAGTACAGATGGTCGCAGAAGAGTCTATTGTCGACGTGGGGAGCGATATGCTCAAAGTTGCATTGAGGAGCATGTTCCTTTTGGAGGCAGTTCGTGTATGGTCTGGGGTGGCATATCGATGAACGGGCGAACAGAACTTGTGTTCATAGACATGATCCGTCAAAACGGTAATAGAGGGGGTTTAACTGTACATCGCTAATTTAACAGAGATCTTAGAAGATCACGTGGGATTCATAGGCGAAAATTTTACTTTAATTCAGGATCAGGAGTTCGACATTATTGCGAAGAGATTGGGATACGTACAATGAATTGGCTAGCACGCAGCCCGTATCTTAATCCCATTGAGCATGTTTGGGAAAATTAATAAAGAGCTGTATATGCGAGAACTCCTGTGCCCACGACAGTGGCAGCACTAAGAACAGCACTTTCAGAAGATTGGGACAAGTCCGCAAAATCTTTTAATAACCCTAATACAATCTATGCGGAACCGATTAGAATCCGTAATAACGGCACGTGGAGGTTACACTTTATTAAACCACTAGCGGCCACCAGCGACTTCGTTCGCGTGGAGTTAGTTATGCTCCGCTCCTATTAGTCGTAGCGTGATGTTATGTAGCCCAAAGCCTTGTAGATCATGAACTATTGTTGAAAAAAATGAACGCTTCTGGAATAAGAGGTAAGGCCTTAGATTTAATTGAATCCTATCTTACAAGAAGGAAACAGGGTATCCAAATAACGCGCTTATGTCCTAAACTTAAAATACAGACACATTTTATGGCAGATTATAGGGAAACTAATCTGGGTATACCACAAGGAAGTGTAATAGGGCCACTTTTATTTAATATATATGTATACAATATGTAAAGAAAACCCTGTCCGACCCATAAGGATAATAAAGGTTAGGTAAACACTTGACCAAATATAATACTAAGTCTAATACTATGTCATCGCCAATAACTCCAAATCGGTACACATTTCTTCAAAACGGCGAATCCTGAAACCTTGGATAACAAATGGACTGCTCCGCTGTATCCGAAATAGAGATGGTATGGCTCAAACACTAAAAGCAGACCCTGAAAACTTCATTCTCATGAGTATATTTAAGCGATACCGTAATTTCTGTAACAAGCTTCTTAAGAATTTAAAACACGCATACGAAAGGAAGGAATTCCAAATGGCGAAAAATGACCCTAAAGCCACCTGGAAAGTCATTAAAACTTTAACTGGAACTAGTCGTAATGCCAAATCTCCTAACGAGCTGTTAACAATCTCCTCAGATGAGAAGTCCTCGGTCAATGAAGTCAATGAATTTTTTGCCAATGTTGGTAGGAACTTGGCTAACAAATTCTTCCCTAACTCGTGCACTTCGGATTATTCTCTAGATTCTCAGCCTTCTAACTCCCTAGTACTCCTTCCTACTGATGAAGTGGAGGTATCGAACCTCATTATTGGGCTGCGAACAGATGCTGCGGTTGGTTGGGATGGCATTTCATCGAGAATGTTAAAATCCTGTCTGCCCGCGATTGTCCCAGCCATTACTCATATCTGCAATTGTTCTATCTCAACGGGATGTTTCCCCAGGGTCTTCAAAAGGGCTATTGTTCACCCAATCTTCAAAAAAGGGGATAGACATGGTGTAGATAATTATAGACCGATCTCAGTTTTGCCTGCCATCTCTAAAATATTAGAAAAGATCTTAAATAAACGACTGGTGGACTATCTTGAGTCCAACAAGTTACTAAGTGATAACCAGTACGGTTTTAAACGTGGCAGGTCGACTGAAAATGTTGTTGCTGCATTGGTAGATCATGTGGTATCTAAGCTAGATGACAAAATGAAATGCTTGGCTATCTTCTTGGATCTTTCTAAGGCTTTCGACACCGTGTCTTTTCCCCACCTCTTATCTAAGCTTGAAGCCTCGGGTATTCGCGGACATGCCTTAAAAATCTTCCGGGATTACCTGTGTGATAGAACTCAATGCGTTAAAATAAATGATGTTGTTAGTGACACCATTTCTTTGAGTTTTGGCGTTCCTCAGGGCTCAATCTTAGGTCCTACCCTATTTCTAATCTATATCAACAACTTATGCAAAACGTCTCTAATGAATTGCTCAATCTTCACTTACGCAGATGACACAGCTTTACTGATTCATGGTAGTGATTGGTCTGAAACAATACAGTGTGCGGAACTTGCTTTAAACTCAGTGATGGAATGGTTGTCAAGAAACATCCTAACTTTAAATCTAAGCAAAACGGTATACTTACCTTTCTCCTTATTGTCCACCAACATTCCTCCTGCGGAATCAATGATGCTTAGAGCCCACACTTGTTCATTCGGTCTATCTTCGTCGCAACGTGGCTGTCCTCAAATCAACAGATGCGATTCAGTCAAATATCTCGGTGTCTGGTTGGATGGCTCTCTGAGCTGGAAACCTCACCTTAATAATCTCATATCGAGAGTCCGTAAGTGCATATTTACTTTTAAAAAGCTAAGGCACTCCGCTGATCGCCTTACGATGAAAACTGTTTATTATTCCCTATGCCAAAGCTTAATTAACTACTGCATCACGGTGTGGGGTGCGACCCCTAAGACAATCTTCATCCCTCTTGAACGAGCACAAAGAGCGGTTCTAAAGGTTATGACATCGAAGCCATTTAGGTATCCCACCACGGCTCTCTACAGCGAATGTCAGGTCCTCACAGTGAGACAGCTGTTTATTCTTGCTACTATTCTCCGCAAACATCCTAGTGTGGTTTACGATCCGAATGCTATTAAAAAGCGTAGACACTTCGATGTATGTGCAACACAGGGATGTAGAACGGCCCTTGCTCACCGTCATTTTAATATACTGTCATGCCACCTATATAACAAAATAAATAAATACTGCCGCATTGCTCCCATGTGTCTCAATAAATGCAAAACTGAGGTCACCAAGTGGCTCCTGACATTGACCTATAATAAGACTGAAGACTTATTAAAGATTTCGCTCGGCTGATATTATAAATATGTTAATATATTCATATTAATTAATTGAACATATAAAGGTTCCCATAGTTTTTATCACACAAACACACCTAAAAACACACACACACAAAGGTACATAAACACATATGATGACGTACTGTGCTCGTCCTGCAACTAATGTGTACAATGATTGGGCGAAGACGCTGGCACCCTAAACACAAGTTTAATCTTACATGGGGTGCCAGAGCTCGACAATAACTCTGTTTCCATAGTTGCTTAGTATTTATATATATGTATTCTTGTTGTACTATTTATTGTGGCAATAAAAATCCTTTTTTTTTTTTACTTATAAAATTTTACATAATCATCATAGTAACAATACTAATGAATTTTGAAATAATCCTTTTTTCCCGGGAATTAATTCCAATTTCCCCGAAATTTGGTAATTTTTCAAAAAGTGACAACACTGGTATTATTATAAGCGAATAGCGACGCGGCCACGTCACAGGTGCCGCGTGCCCTGCCCCCCGCCGCCCGCTGAAGGGGTTGCATACCGCACATGTATTAAGTTACCCCTCTTTGCGAAATAATATTTATTTTTTTAGGGGAATTTTTTTTTTAAGTTTAGCATGTCTTTGTGGGCATTATTAGAATCAGTTATCGATACCTAACAATACCTTCACGGATCGGACGGGGTTTTCTTTACATATTGTATAAACGATCTTCCAAAAATAACAAAACATCCGACTATTATATTCGCGGACGATAGTACAGTTTTATTTACAGGTAAAAATAAGACTCTTATTGAATCTGACATCTTTGACACCCTTAATAATATAATACAATGGCTGACATTAAATAATCTAGAAATTAATTTAAGTAAAACACACCTAATGACATTTAAAAATAGAATTCCCCTAATGACGAAGATTAATATTAACTATAATGACGAAACTATTACTGAGGTAGATACAACCAAATTTTTGGGACCTATCGTAGATGGTAGCCTAAATTGGAAAGTGCACGCGGAGATCCTTTGTAACAAGTTGAGTACTCAATCGTATGCATTGTATATGCTCACAAAAAAACTTAACGATTTCGCAGTTCTGACAGCATATTATGAGAACGTTGAAAGTATTATAAGATACGGAATCATATTTTGGGGAAACTGTACCGAAAAAGAGCAAATATTTAAAGCACAAAAAAAGTGCATAAGGGCAATGTGCAAGCTCGATCAAATGGATAGCTGTAGACCATATTTCAAAAAATTAAAATTATTGTACAGTACCGTGTCTGTACATATTTGAGTTGGCGATATTTGTCAGATATAATTTAACGATGTACGAAAATTATAAAAGTAAACGTCACAATTTAAAAGTTAACTGTCTTCAACACAAAAGTGCATTGATGAAAAATAGTGTACTCTGTATGGCGCCACTCGTTTATAATCCCTTACCAAAACAATTATTAGAAAGCATAAGCTATAATATATTTAAACATAAAGTAAAAAAAAATCTCGTGGAAAAGGCCTATTACAGTGTAAACGAATTTATACATGACATGCAATCTAATAACGAGAGATGACATTATTGTATTTGGTTATTGACTTGACTTGTTTATAATTATTGGTTACTTATTGTTTGACATAATTATTTATAAATTTTCAGTTAACCTGTCCATGACGAAATTTCCTGACATTTATTATTTTTATGACGTTTTCTTTTTTTTCCTTTTTAAAATTATTTTGTTTCGAATGAATTAATAAAATTTAGATGATTATTAGTAATTGTACAATAAGTAGAGACAAACACCAATTAAAATTGCATGCCGTCATGCGGATTATGGAGATGCCAAACTATTTTATGTATCAATGTTTTTATTACCCATTTTCGCAATAAATGAGTTTGAGTTTGAGCCTTCCTGGATTAATGGGCTATCTAATGCAAAAAGAATTTTTCAAATAGGACCAGTAGTTCCTGAGATCGCGTTCAAACAAACAAACTCTTCAGCTTTGTATATTATAGATATATACAACGTGTAACATAAAGGGTATATAGCTACATACCAAGGGCATGGCGTCTTTAGATGATATCAAACGATATCGGAAGGGTTTCAACTCAAAATAAAATACTCAAAAAATTGGTACCAAATTTTTGGTTTCGTGTGTTTCTTAAAATCAAATCATACATCATCATCACGTGGCAGCACACTACATACGTTAATAACTACTCGTTACCCGTCACGTTACTTGCCAAAATCCGATAAATGTCTTCAATATCTCTGTGCGACTAGTATGATAGTAGCCTATCACAGGCGGTGTTTTCCTCATAACTTCCTAACATAAAGAGATAGGATTAAAAAACCCTTCCAATATCGTTTGATATCATGTAAAGATGCCATGCCTTTGTTATGTATATACCCTTTATGTTACACGGTGTATATATACAATATGTAAAGAAAACCCTGTCCGACCCATAAGGATAATAAAGGTTAGGCAATCACATGACCAAATAAAATTTGAAATTTTGCATAATCATCATAGTAACAATACTAATCAATTTTAAAACTATCTTTTTTCCCCGCGAATTTACGCTAACTTCCCCAAAATTTGGTGTTTTTAAAAAAATGACAACACCATTTTAGGCGGTTTAATTGTCGGCTTTCCTTTTATTGTTTTGTTAGATTATTTATTTCTTTGGCGGCGTCGCGCGTGACCTTTGTCGGCGGCGTAAAAGAAATAACTAGTGATGCACTAATTTTTGCGCAATAACGTTTTTTTATCGCTATTAATCGAAACTTGTATCTGGTTGAATGATTTGTTAAAAACACAGATTACCCAATGGTAAAAGTACTTTTGTTTGTTTATCGATTAATTACTAATAACATTATTATAACACAAGTATTAGTGTTTACTAATACTTGTGTTATAATAATGTTATTAGTAATTAATCGAAACTCGAAATTCGAAACGAGAAGGACTTATGAAACACAATTTTAGTAAAATTTTACAAATATTTTAACGGTCAATATCATCGATTTTGAGACAGAAACTGAAATTAAAAATTTGGCATGATTTTCGTTTACAGCAGTGTACCTAACTAAATTAAGTTTTGTAAAAGTTCTAAACAATTCCATGCGATGTTGAATCTAGAATGAGAATGAGAAACTACAATACTAAATCGATAACAAAAATAGACAAGTAAATTGTTTCCATCAAAAATCAATATTTTGATTAGTTACACATCCCTATTTACTCAAAGGATGCCGCGAGCAGCCCCGTAGGTACAATTTTATAAAATAAAAATCATTTTTACTTTAAATTATCAGTTGCGCGTGAACATCGCTCTAGTGAAGACTATTCGTGTATTGTGTGATCATGTCGTTTCCTAATGTAGAGTAATGTAACATGCTGATGGAAGGTAGCAACTGCTGTTTTGTGATCAGGTGATTGTGGTCAATGTGGTCAATGTGGTTCCAGTATGACGGTGCGTCACCATATCTTTGTCCTGTACGTGAGTACCTCCATTAACAGTTCGGCGAGCAGTGGATTGGTAAGGGTGGACCAACTGTGGCCAGCGCGGATTTGACACCACTTGATTTTTGTTTGTGTGCATGTCTGTCCTAATCTCGTGCGACGGTGCCAGCTGGGCCTGTATCGTTATTAGTAAACGAAATATGGAACAACATCTCCGCCACAGCCCAATCAAGCAAGCAAGCAATCAGCTCATCGAATGAATGATACATTTGGAGAGTCAGACGACCTTCCTACTTAAAAAAAAAAGTTCTTTTCACGAGCTGCCTAAGTATCATTATTTCTTTCGAGACTCGATAAACGTAAATAAATTACCTATACCTACATGCATGAGGTCAACTGAGGTTATGAACTGTGCCTGTGTTGCCATGAAATTACCTATTTATTTTATTTAAGTTATTTATTTTTTAAGGGGATTTTTTTTTAAGTTTAGCCAGGTTTTGTAGGCATTAGTAGAATCAGTTATCGATACCTAACAATACCTTCACGGATCGGACAGGGTTTTCTTAACATATTGTATACAACGTGTAACAAAAAGGGTATATACATACCAACGGCATGGCATCTTTAGATGATATCAAACGATATCGGAAGGGTTTCAACTCAAAATAATATACTCAAAAAATTGGTACCAAATTTTCGGTTTCGTGTGTTTCTTAAAATCAAATCATAACAAACGTGCAGCACACTACATACGTCGTACTAGTCGTTACTCGTCACGTTACTTCACAAAATCCGATAAATGTCTTCAATATCTCTGTGCGACTAGTATGATAGTAGCCTATCCCAGGCGGTGTTTTTCCTCATAACTTCCTAACATAAAGAGATAGGATTAAAAAACCCTTCCAATATCGTTTGATATCATGTAAAGATGCCATGCCTTTGTTATGTATATACCCTTTATGTTACACGTTGTATATATATGTATATATATATATATATATATATATATATATATATATAGATAAATAAACCCCTGCATAAAGTTTGTGTCTATTATTAAAATCAATTTTTTTTACTAAACCAATTTTGCTTAATGTTTTTTTTTTTTTCAAAAAATTTTATGGACCTTTTCAGTACACAAACTTAAACTTAAAGATATGACCCTACGCTATTTTAAAGTTCACGAACCAATCTAGAGGTTTCAATTTAAATCTGTATAGAAAGTTTGCATACCTACCTACTTGGTTAAAAATTACTTTGATGCAGTTTATGAGTCCGTCAGTGTAGCTGAACCTGTTATGTATTCTAGAAGAATGGTCACAATTGTATTTCAATATTGAATATAAACTGCTCAATAACGCCATTGACTGTCCACAATTGGTATGTAGGTAAATAGGTTCAACTTCAGAGTACCACGTGGACTGCATCGTAAGTCCATAACACCCTTAACTCCATAAAGACATCATCATCATCCTTTTTTATCGTCCCACTGCTGGGCACAGGTCTCCTCTCATACAGAGAAGGATATAGTGTCTGGTGCTAATTCACCTGTACCTCGCATCAGTGGCGTAGCTAGCTTGGGTGGCACCCGGGGCGGAAGTCGGTGGTGTCACCCCATGGAAAGTAAAAAACTGGAAGGTATCTCTCCACAACTGTGCTAAATTAGTCAATAAATTGGTCAATTTGCGTGTGCTGTCATCTGTATACCCAAAGATACCGGGCATCAGCAGATCGTTAATATGCAACAAGAACAGAGTAGCAAAGAGAAAAGACCCCGGTGGAATACCGGCATTAATCGATTTTGGCTCAGATGAGCATCTGTCGACAACAACTCGGAAGGACCGTTCAGTCAGGAAGTCTTTTACCAGTCAGGCTAGGGGAAATGCCGTACGCTGCAAGCATATTCAAAGGGCCAGCGTGCCATACCCGGTCGAAGGCCTTCGTGACATCAAGGGAGACAGCAATCGCTTCCCCATTTCTCTCGAGAGCCTCGCCCCACAAGTGAGTGGCATACATTAGTAGGTCCCCAGTTGACAGATTGCGTCGAAACCCGCACTGTCGGTCACTGAGGAGATCGTTACCTTCCAGGTAAGCCAAGAGACGCGAGTTCAATACGCGCTCGCGCGAGTTTGGTCGTGGAGGGTCTCCAGATCATCCTCTGGCGCAGCGTCGTTGGTCGTGTTGTTGGGTTAAACATTGCATCACCTCGCTCAACTGCCGTCTTCCTTCCTATTCACTCAGTTTTTTTGAGGCTTAATAAGCTAGTGCGTTTTACCATCAACGATTGCATCACTGCTTACCATCAGGCGGGATTGCAGTCAAGCACTAGTTTATAACTAATAAAAAAAAAAAAAAAAAAACTTGCAGAGTACGTAGGTTATTGAAATCGGCCGATAGATGGCAGGATCGGCACGACTACCCTTTTTGGGCACAGGCTGCAAGTTGGCAAGCTTCCAAGACTTGGGCACTATACCTCTTCTAAATGAGAGGCGATACTTAAGCGCGTCAATACAGGAGAGAACTCGGGCGCACATGCCAAGAACAATCGCTGATATACCATCTGGGCCACTAGCCTTATTCACGTCCAGACGACACAGTACTCTCAGAACCTCCTTGTTCCTAATGCCAACCTCCGGCATTGAAGTTCCGCAATGAGGAAAATTGGGTGGAGTAGCACTGCTAGTTTTAAGACGCGAATTGTGGCAAAGATGCAGAGACCTGCTTTCTCTCTCACCGTATTAGCCAGTGCTCCATCAGGTTTAACCAGCGGAGGCAGTGTGGGCCAACATAAGTTCGCCTCGACCGATATGGCAAGGGACCAGAAAGGTCTGCTACCGGATGACTGCGCAGAGAGCTTATTGCCAATATGAGTAATGCGGTCGAAGCGAGCCTTCTTAAGCGACTTTTTGTAGGACTTGGCAGCACGATCAAAGGCCCTATGGCCAGGAGCTCTGTGGTCCCGAGCTTTAACCCAGGTGAGAAATGCCGTGTGCTTACGTTGTTCCGCTTGAATGCCGTTGGCGTTGAACCATAGGCGAGTCGAGCCACCGACGGGAACATCACTGAAGGGGCCTAATAAAATACTTCATAGCTTGACGCACCACATCGGATATAGCGTCCGCACAGCTCCACGGATTGTCAGAAGAGAAGCGAACCAACTAGCAGGGTTAAGACGCAAAGAAGTGGCGCATCTCATCCCAATCTGCCGAATTGTATCGCCACATTCGCCGTTCACCACGTGAGTCGCAATCTAGTGGGGCGAAGGATGATACAGATTTCACCAGACAGTGGTCTGAAGTTCTTAACGGTGAGAGAACTGTTACAACACATCTATCCGGATTAGTGGTCAGCAGAAGGACCAAACAATTGGCGGTATGACCAACTACATCAGGCACCCTAGTCTGTCTCGCTTCGTAAGTAAGTAGTCGCTTCTCAACCAGCATAATCGATCCTCTGTGTATGGGAAAAGCCAGTCTTGTGGCAGGCATTGAAGTCCCCCAGAGCGACGAACTGTGTGTCAGGGTGCCGGTGCAGTACATTGTCAGCAGCCTCACTGAGGCGGTCAAATATTCGAATCGTCCTTCGTAATTAGGCCCCCAAATACCTGCCACCGGACCTGTACCGGCCAGCGGAACAGTGTGCTTTGGATCTCGCTACCCTCCACGACCAAACTCCCGACACAGCAATAATTGGCCAATTGTACACGGCACACAATGCAACAAAACTGCTTAGACCCATCCTCCATACGACTTCACCAGACATTATGCCGGAACACGACGAATTGCTTGGCGGCAAGACTTTATCTGGTGGGTGATAACTTCTGCCGGCAGCCCATGTTAAAAAATATGTTATTAGAAAATATGTTTTCTTCTTTTTATTATCTACTAGCTTTCCGCCCGCGGCTTCGCCCGCGTAAATTTCGGTTATCTCGCGCTTTTTAGATTTCACTCGGGAACATCAAATTTTTCCGGGATAAAAGGTAGCCTAGGTCCTTTCTCAGGGTCTAAAGATTGTGTGCTTTCCGCCCACGTCTTCGCCTGCGTGGTGTTCGGTTATATCGCGCTTTTTAGATTTCCCTCGGGAATATCAATTTTTTCCGGGATAAAAGGTAGCCTATGTTTTTTCTCAGGGTCCAAAGATTGTCTGTACCAAATTTCATCAAATCAAAATCCGTTGAGAGGTTTAGGCGGGAAAGCGTAACAGACAGACAGACAGACAGACAGACAGACAGACAGACAGAGTTACTTTCGCATTTATAATATTAGTATGGATGATTATAGAATAATACATGTTTAACAATTTATGACAACCAAACACAACATACTTCACAATCGCAAGTATGGTCCACGGGGAATCTCCCACGACAGTGTCAGGCTCTTTTGCGGGAATCCCCGATTAATAAATAGAGTTGAGCTAGAGCTAGAGGAGGAATCGTTGGAAAAAAAAATTGTGCTAACGATTTAGGTATTTTTAGAGACTGGGTGGGTGTCACCCCAAAAAAGGTGACACCTGGGGCGGACCCCCCCCTTAGCTACGCCACTGCCTCGCATGTGCAAACTGGTAAACGAACGCGTTGACGTTTACACTGAGTCGCTGACTCAATATCGACATTTGTCAGACGTCATTACATTAGGTAGTGTATCAATTATTTAAAATCCAGTCTAGTTAGAATATAAGCATGCATTGATAGAACTACAAAGAGCACTTATGTAGCAGTGGTGTTTTCCTGTAATTAGTTGTGCAGTTATATTTAACACATGCTTACATGACAATAATTTGTACCTATATAATCATAATGTGTAAAATATCTGTAGCAACTGTTCATCATCATCAACCTTTTTATTATCCCACTGCTGGGCACAGGTCTCCTCTCATACAGAGAAGGATTAAGCGTAATCACCACCCTTGCTCACTGCGGGTTGGTGATTTCAGACTTAAAGTCCAGGTTTCCTCAAGATGTTTTCCTTCACCTTATAATCAGTCGTTGGTGTCCAAGATATACCTACTTAGAGAGTACATATAACTTAAAAAAGTTACATTGGTACTCGCCTTACCTGGAATCGAACCCGCACACTCATACTTTAGAGGCTGGTGTTTTATCCACTAGGCCACCACGATTTACAACTGTTGGTAAACCTTAATTGAATAAATATTTATTCTAGTATTCTAAATAAAATCTGATTTCAAGTTTTTTTTTTAAGATAACGTAACTCAGGTTTTATTTAGAAAAAATAATGACTATTTTCTAATATTGGCTCCCCTATAAAATTTGATAATATCGTTTAGTAAGGGTTTTACTTTAAAGGTGCGATATGTAAAAAAGCAGATGTAATTAATTTAAAAATTATGTAATTAAAATTGTAGATACGTACAGACGACAGCATATCACTAAAGCATGAAGTCTCAAGGTTGATTGGGAATATCTGACAGTTTGAGGTAGTTTGACCTGCTGTCGTTCGTACATGATCGACAATAGGGATCATGTTCATGGGTTGGGGCTGTATAAAAATTATTGTTATTATTAAAATAATAGGCTATCCGCTATTGACCTTTGTGATTTATAACTCAACAATTTTTGTTTTTTTTTTTCTGTGTGTTACATTTATAGAATATTAAATAACCCTAAATTTTTCTTTAACCAGTTTTGCTATGTTTTTTGTATGATTGTTTTTATTGTATACTTTACTGGTAGCCTTAGTTGGAATAATCGAATATCTTACGACATGTACTAATGGACATGCCTTAGAAATGATAATTGTGGCACTTCGAAAGAAAGAGAGGAAACGAGGTTTCGGTGTATCTTTATCTCTCTCAAAATCATCAATCATCTATGAGGAAAGAGATAGTGCTAGATCGAAAGCATAGGCTATATCTCTCACCCTTTTCAAACCAAAAAATTACTCCAGATTATACACGTACGGCATGTCCATTAGTTTATGTCGATTGTGTAATATAATTAGATTACAGATCTCGGAGCGAGAGAGCATGTCACTTTACTGCATGGGATGAAACGTTTTAACTGTGACAGCCGGAAGTATTTCTATGTTGGTAGTACTATTTTCTAGAAACATGGAGAAAGAGCCCAATAGTTGCCATATAAAGAAAACTACCGCAAAAAGAGGTGAAATAGAAGACAAACTTTCCATTGAAGTGAAATTTGGTAAAAAATTCTGCTAATCATTTGCTTATCGTTGAGCCGTGCCCCTATTTTCTTAAAAAATATACATAAATTTCCTGCGCCCAGTAGGTAACTAAGTTAACGGCGGCTTTTGTGGCAAGTTTGAAGAAATGCAACAAAATTATGAAAACAATTTCAGTAGTTTAAGAGCGTTTACTAAGCACGACTAGCAACGTCGCCATTAGTGTCATAATTCGTGGTTTTCATTTTTTATGATTTATTCGGAGTATAACTATTTAGAATTAGGCGAAAAGTGTGTAAAAGCTAGGAAATCATGCGTTTATAGTTCTACTTATAGCAAATAATGCATTGAAAACTTGCAAAGTGTTAGTTTCATGGTATGAACTAGATTATTATTTTCATAGTATGATTATAGAAGAATGGACAGTCTAACTGTACAGTACGGTGTTACGGTTACTTACTTTTTATACACTATCCACCTAATTCTAAAAAGTTAGTAGAACACATTTGTAAAATATAGCTCCAAAAAAAAATTGAATCCTACAAGTGAATAGAAATCTTTTCGCGGCTGGGTAAGTTAAATTAGAATATGGCAACACCATACTCAATTGTCATTCAGTAATGGCATGGTTCGTTTCTCACAAGACTTTTCTCGAAAATTATTCGTTTTCCTAGTCAATCTAAACTAGCACGCGCTTTATTTGTAAGCATACTGTGTGTTGGTTCAATATCTTGCATTACGATTGAGTTGGCTGACTAAGACGCGTCAAAAATCTTGACTGTCACGGTTTTGACTTTTCGCGTGTGGTGTTCTCAAGATTGTAAATCCTGAGACCTTGTGCCTAGTAACAAATATACTTGAAAAATGGCCAAATGGGGCGAGGGTGACCCTAGATGGATCGTGGAAGAGCGGCCAGACGCCACAAATGTGAACAACTGGCATTGGACGGAGAAAAATGCGGGGCCATGGTCGAAAGATCGGTTAAAAGAATTGTTGAATAACTTCAAAATAGCTCAAAATGGTGTTGACTGTAAGGTGGTGGAGGTGGAGAAGATCGACGGTGAGGCATCAGCGAACAATAGGAAAGGAAAGCTAATATTTTTCTATGAATGGGACATCAAACTGAAGTGGGAAGGTACTCTAGCTGGTAGCAAAGATGTTGTGAAGGGAGAAGTGAGCATCCCGAACTTGTCAGAGGAGAATGACGTTAGCGAAGTTGATGTGAGTATATTTATGTTAATTTTGTAACTTATTCATTCAAAAGTTAAGCGCTTTGATATTCATGTAAAATTCTGTTAATCTAAGTTATAATAGTTTAGATTTTAGGTTGATCCTTCTATGTTTCTGCTTTATGAATCTTCCATGACTTGAAAATCGAGATTTTAATATTAATGAAACATGTATTTACAATAATGTAGTCATGACTCTGTCATTTATACAGCATATCTCATAAATCAAGGAAATCAAACCACAGGTAGGAAACCAGTGGTTTTCTCTAGATAAGTAATCTTGGTGTAATAGGAAGGATCTAACATTTGTAATTTGGTGCTAAAATTGTTAGCTTGTATTTTTTTTTTCTGTTCATTTTCTCATCACTCATCATCACACATTTTGATCAACTTATTTAAATTTAGTTAAAGAATTTTTCTATAAAATCAACAAAATTTAGTGTAAGTTTGTATTTGTATTTATTTTAAGGTAATAAGCATTAGCAAGTTGTGGTAGCCTAGTGGTTAAAACACCTGCCTCTCAAATATGAGTGTGCGGGTTCGATTCCAGGTCAGGCGAGTACTAATGTAACTTTCTAAGTTATATGTACTTTCTAAGTATATCTTGGACACCAATGGGCAATGACTGAAGGTGAAGGAAAACATCTTGAGGAAACCTGGACTAGTCTGAAATCGCCAACCTGCATTGAGCAACCGTGGTGATTACACTCAGTCCATCTCTGTATGAAAGGAGACCTGTGCCCAGCAGTGGGAAATAAAAAAGTTGATAATGATGATGAAGCACGACAATTGGCTTTTTCACTTTTAATGTTGCCTAATACCTATCTATCCTGTGTTTGTGATTTATCTGCCAAAGAAATTAACAAATAATATCATTTACTTATATATCAAACAAAAAAATCCATATTTTTAGTAAAAAGCAGCTTGGAACTAAGTTACTTCACATGCATAAATGCATAAAATTTTTAAAGAATGGACAGTCTTTGGCATCAGCTATCACACTCCAACCACTCCACTTTAATCAATTCACTCTAGTTAATTCAATCCATTATTCACTCCACTCTGTCGCTAGTTTATGCAATTATGCAATGACATTTGAAAAATCAATAGTATATCTTAATTTGACAGGTATTAACTAATATTTATCTTCTATCTTTTTATTAATCCTTACTAATATTATAAATGCGAAAGCATCTCTGTCTGTCTGTCTGTCCGGCTTTCACACCAAAACTACTGAACCGATTGTAATGAAATTTGGTACACAGATAGTCTAGAGCCTGAGAAAGGACATAGGCTATTAAACATTCCGCTATGACCAATAGGAGCAGAGCAGGAACCAAAAACGTAGCGAAAACAGGAGCAAACGCGGACGTACATATTGCTACCACTATTTTAACAGGTGCTTATTTTAAATCAACTGAGCTCTTTCAGTTTGAAGCTTACGCAGGTGAAACCCCGGGGCACAGCTAGTGTAAAATAAAGAAGAAAAAGGTGCTTGGTTTGTGAACCAGGGAATTTGCAACATTTTTTGTACATTTTCTAGATTTTTAGATGTTTGTTAAAGAACTGTGCATTATTATGAATTGTTGTAGTATGCCTGTCTGCTTGACATTTGTGGTTTATGTACTCTGTGGCATTTGGTGCCTTGGTGAGTCAGGACTGATAGTGATTGGAAATACTTATGATTGTATGAATAATTTTCTGTTTACTAAATCTGCTTGTTACCCAGCTGCTAGTGAATTCATATGTTTTCAACTATGGATTTAAACGGCTATGTTAAGTTACGCAAATATCTTGTCTTCTTGTCTGGCGCTAGATTCTGGCATAATATAAATTACATACATAATAACATACCAATTCAGCCTATAATGTTCTCACTACTGGGATACAGGCCTCTTCTCAGTGAGAGGGAGTGGGCCGTAACCTACCATAGGGGCAGATGTCACATCTCTTCAAAGTTTTTGCCTCTAGGACTTGCCAGTTTCCTCATGATGTTTTTCCTTCACCGTTTTGAGAGCAGTGGTGAAGAAATAATTTACACAAAGTAAAGCTCCTGATGAGGTTTGAACCTACAATCTACAAATTGTAAGTTGGGGACGATATTACTGGGCTACTGCTGCTCTCAATATAAATTTAATGTGCTTCAATATACTCTTTCAGCAATTTAGTTGAATACCATTAATACTTATTAAAAAGACAGCCACAAGTCAAATTATCTAAAAAGAACATGCTATGTCTAGTTAGTAGTGTGAGGTTTCATGAAGTCTCATTATGTCTATAATTGTTAAATGATTTTATATCTGAAAGTAGGTTTGTGTAAATTCTTATACCATCACAAGCAAAAGTATGTGAACACTTGGTTTTATTCAAAATCATTTTGCTTCTTTATTTATGAATGAAATTTTATGTTGTTATGAACATAACATTTTTGGTTTATGTAATGTACAGATGACAGCACACCAAGCTACTACAATCAGTAAGATTTCTTTATTGGATTTCCAACATTCTCTAAAGCATTAAGGCTCAAGGTGATTGGGAATATTTGATATATTCAGGTAGCTTGACCTGCTGCCATCCGTACACGAAGTAATTGCTTTTAAAAATTCCTAAATGTTGACATATTAATATTTAAGACTACACATCAATAAAATTTTACTAGCTGACCCGTGCGAAAAATTCGCACTATACTAATAATTTGGTTCGATAGAAAGAGAGAAATAGGGAGAAAACGGTTTCAGACCCTTGGAGAAATAATATATGGCGATAAACTAGATGAGGTTCCCGTTTCCTTATCTGACTAGTTTGAGAAGAAATCCCAAACCAATTGAGACCACAGTCTCACAGAGATTTGGTCAGACATAATGGCCAAACCATGTAGATTCTTGTCTGTAATGCATTTTTGAGTAAAAAACTACATCAATTAAGAGACCCATTGAGTCATTGCACACACTTGTCAGTAAGAAATCACGCAGTTGTTATACATACTTTGTTATGTACTTTGGAGCTCAATTAATATGCATTAGATCATTAAATTTATACCTTCTCCTTTTTCAGATTTCAGTCACAATCAAAGGCAGTGGCGAGGAGGCTCAAAGAGTTAAAGCATTCATGCATAATGTAGGACGAGATAAAATTCGGAAACAACTTACCGAATATGTTCGTAGTCTCAAAGAAGAATTCTCCAAAGGTCTCATTCTTCCTAAGAAAGGTGAAGATACTGTCAAACCAGATAATGTCTCAATGATAACTAGCGGTTTCAATAAGAAAGTCAACATGGAACCGGTTGTTTCTACAAAGAGTAAGGAAGTTGGTTGCAAGTTGGACACAAAAAGTATTGAACTGACGGAGAAATTCCAGTGTCGTGCACAGGAGTTCTATGATGCTATGACTAGAATAGAAATGGTTACTGCTTTTACTCAGGTATAATATTTTTTATTTATTATACAAGATTAGTTTTTGTTTATACGAAACCCCTGTCCAGTAAAGTAAAGAATTTATGTACAAAATTTTAAATAGATATTATGAAAAACCACAAAGTTATGAGCTTGTTATCCTACTTGATTGTCCAAACAAAAATACGGTCCACGCTCCGCTGAAGCGGGCGTGCGGGGCGTTGTCCTCTGTCGCCAGCTGTTCCGCCGGCGTGCGCAATACTATGATCTACCGTGCGCGCTCGGTAACCACACTACGGCAATTTCCAAATATATTTGGGAAAAAATATAACATTGTGTATAAAAAAAAAATGATTGGAATCGATTCAGTTGCTTATTCTGAACAAACTATATTCAGGTTTCGTATAAGGTAAAAATAGTGTTGTATCTGATAAGTTGTCTTCATAGTTTCACTGTTAGTAAGAAATCAGAAAGATTTCTAGATGATGAACTACACAAGTAAACTAACTAAACAATAGCTTAATTACGTGTAATCTAAAAAATACACTGATCTAGAAGAGTCTAGATCAGTGTATTTCAACCTTTTTCATGGCACAGTCCTTGTAGGGTAATATTTGGCGACCGTTCCGTTCACCGCTGCTCAGTCTGTCCCTTTGGGTATCTTTTGGTTGAACAGAGTTCCCACAATCAACCATTGTACCTTTGAAGTGTTTGATGCTATTTGGAACCTTGTTCAGCGTTATTCGCATTAAGCAGCTACGAGCCCTATTCATTAAAAGCTTAGGTTTAAAATCATATAATTGTTCTTACAGGGACATGTCAAAATGGATGCTACGAAAGGCGGCAAGTTCGCGCTATTCGGTGGCAATATATCTGGCGAATTCAAGGAGCTGGTGCCTCCCAAGAAGATAGTCCAATACTGGCGCTACAAACAGTGGCCGGCACAGCACTTCTCTGAGGTCACATTCACCATTGATGAGAAGGTATAAGCTCTCAGTTGATTCGCATTAAGTTTTTCATACCATGGCGTTGGTTGAATAATCTTGAAATGTGTTGCTGTACTTATTTGGCTAGTTTGTTCCTTAAATTTTTAGTTAGACAGAATAATAGTGATTTTTTTGATGAGTTATTATACATCAACGTTTTGATATTACTGTGTGGCTACCATGAGTTTATATTACGAGACTCGATCGTCGATATCGAGCACCTTTCACTCATCGATTGGCCCGCTTCAAGGTTGTAAGAACTCTCAACCAATGAGAGCGCCAAACGCGCTCGATGTGTATGATCATTGATCGAGTCTCGTAATGAAAACTCATGGTAGCTACACTGACCGTCTCACACAGGGCGGGTTACCGATTTACACAGACCTTTCCATTCACAAGTACCATTTTTTTTGAAGTATGAATGCTATGTTGTAATATGAGACATTACACAAACCTATGCATGTGTTCGGAAAGTGCTGTGTTCGTAACAAGATAACATGAGTAAATCGCTTGTCAATACAGCTGAGTGTATACTTACTTTGGCTCTTGACTGTGACGACTATTAGCTGATTTAACACGTTCAGTGCCACCGACTCGCCCGGGTCCACTGAAACCCTCCGGGCGAGTCGGTGGCACTGAATGTGCCCTTCATGACTTCTCATAAATGAGGCTGAATTGAGTGTTTCATAGGAAAAACTGCCTAAAAACTATTGTAAAAGATACCCATTTTCAATAATCCCAAGAAAAAATGTATTAACATTTTCCAACTTATCACATTATATCATATATCGTATCATCTTTGTCCAGGATGACCACACCCTAGTAACAGTGAAACAGGACCTGGTCCCGACTGCGGAGGTGGATCAAACTCGAGAAAACTGGCAACGTTACTACTTCGAGAGTATTAAGCGAGCGTTTGGCTTTGGAGCTTTCCTGTGATGCGGAGAAGTAATTAGGTGTGTATCGTAACATATACATCATATTCTACAAAAATCTATAAGTATAACCCGCGCAGATAAAGAAAAGATCTGAAAATGGCGGCGGATACTTATGGTACGGTTGACAAAACATGCCATTGTTCAATCACAAACCAAATGCTAAGATAGTAAAATGTCAAATTTACGTTGTAAATATTGTTAATTACAACGTAAATTTGACATTTTACTTGTTTGTTGTTGTGTTTGTTTTTATTGTTGTTTTTTTGTTTGAACCATCAAACTCAACAAAAACAACTTGATATCAACAAAATAACAGAGACCTTAGCAGAACGAAATTAACAATAACTCGGAGTGCGTCAAAGTAGCTTCAGTAGTTTGGAAAGCGAATCCTGAATTCCTGATCGATGATTTTTTTGCAGCGCTTACTTCACTGTGTGAGTATAGACAGCGATAGAGAGTGAGTGAGAACGCATGCAAGCGGACGCCATTTATAGATCTTTTCTTTAACTGCGCGGGTTATACAAATATGAATTAATGGAAATATCAACTTTAAGTCCTTTACAGTAAGGTTCAGTTTACGTTACAACTTCACTCTGAAATCTACTTAAATTGGTTTAACGTAAAATAGGGTGTTTTTTAACTTGAATTAGGTTTGTATGTTAGTTTAGACCTGTCAAATTAGTCCGCTCCTGAGGAAAATTGGCGTATTTTTGGTCACCATGTTTATAATCGCACCACATCACACTAATTTTAAGTTAACTGCATCTTTTTCTTTCCCTTTCGTTAAGAATAGGATAGAAGATAATATTTTAGTTTAATTCTTTCAAATTAAGATACTCTTTCTCTATTGCCGTTAAATACTTAGTTCTAAAAGATGCCCATCTATTTCTATTAATATAAAAATATCTATGGTGCAAACAATACGGATGACAACTATTCTGTTACTCTCCATTGGTTTTGGTACTTAATTAAATATCTCTAAACGATCTCCAAGATAGATATGAGCTTTTTTGAAATTTATTATTTAAAAGTTCAGTTATAAAGTTTACTTTTCTCTGTTTAAAAGTTCAATTTCAAAGCTTACTTTTCTCTTCTTTACAGGTTCAATTTTAAAGCAGTTCTGTTGAAGAATGCACCCAAGGACAAGTTTTGTAAAATGCAGGATTTCATTTTATGTAAATTTTGTAATTCAGCTGTGATGAACAACTTGATAATAGCGTTTTGTGAATTCACTGGGACTTGGATTCAAGGCTTTTTTATTTATATATATAGCTTTTGTAGTTAGCACTCGAATTCCGATGTGTCAGAGCGAGACGACGCTCTATGACCCTTTGAGCGTTAGAAAGGGAAAAGAAACGTCATTCAAAAATAATAATTCCGAGCATAATTGCATGCATAGATAGTTCAATTTAGAATAGAAAAAAAAAAAATATAACGCCAATGATACAAAACAGTGTTAGGTTGTAAAGGAAACTGGACTTAGTGTAATCGAAATAGGACTTTAAATCCTATACCTGTGGCTTATTAGTTTATTATATTGGTGTTGTCGAAAGTCATAATAGTGTAATACATTAATAAACAATTGCTGAGTTATAAATTAGACGCAGCGTAGGGAGGCCCCCAACAAGGCGGACCGATGATCTGATGAGGGTCGCGGGAAGCCGATGGATGTGGGTAGCACAAGACCGGTCATTGTGGTAAACCTTGGGGGAGGCGTTTGTCCAGCAGTGGACCTCTATAGGCTGAAGAAGAAGGAAAGTTATAAACGGAAATATATTTATTGCGAAATTTGTTTGATAGCTTTGTAATTCAATCTATAAAGCTATTAATTACAGTCGACTTCTACCCCTCTTATTCATAAACGTTGCTTAAAGTTAACTAGTGATTAGCGATTCTTACCATATTTTTGACCTTTTAGCGTTACTAATTTTAATCATCGCTTATGAATTAACCACAGTGTTTAAGGGGTTTATTCATAAACAATGATTGAAGTTAAGTGATGTGCAAACGTCTAAAATGTATGGTTAAAGAATCGGTAATCACTAGGTAACTTTAAGCAACGTTTATGAATAAGGGGCTAGACTACAGTGTAATACTGTGTACAATGACTACACTATTATTACAGTAACCCCTTTATTCATAAACATTGCTTAAGGTTAACTAGTGATTAGCGACTGTTTTACGATACATTTTTGACGTTTGCACGTCGCTTAACTTAAATCATCGTTTATGAATAAACCCCCCTTCTTTAGTGAGAGTATAACATGAAGGAATTTTTCCTTTTCATGTTCATGAACTGTACACTTTAATGCAATGTCTGAATCTACTGTTTGTGATTGTGAACATGATGTCTTTAATTGCTTTTTATGTATAGAATAATTATTAGTAGCGAAATTTTTTACAGTAAGGGTCAAAAGTGGAGTACCACTTTTGACACTTATTGTTATTGCAATAAAGTTCAAAAGTGGTAATGCACTTTTGACCCTTACCTATAAATTGTTTTAAAGATATTGGTGGATATCTTCTTGTATATTAGGCCTCATAATTCCTTTATCACACTAAAATTGCATGTTACTTGCGCTTCTTATACTACAATAAGGTTGATTTGCCTAGAACACTAATAGGTAGTATCAACTTTTGTGAAGTCTTAGCTTGTTGGAAATTTATGTTAAAAGATGGCAATGCATTTGCGACGTCGACTATACTTAGATAAATAAGGTTTAATATTCTGCTAACCAGCAGCAGCAGCATCCTGATTATGTAACACACTTTCAATGCCTATCTATTTTGAAAGAAATCTTAGGTCCGTATTCCAGAAGGAAACTCAAGCATTGATCTCTGCTTAAGCATTACTTAAAACTAGTTTCAACCAATCAAATGGCTTGAAACGACACTTAAGTAGAGCTTGCGTTTTGAGTGACGTTCTGTAATACGGACCTTAATCCATTGCTTCATATGATCGAAAAAAAATTCAGCTCACCAATGTAAATAACGCAATGAATATGTTATGCAATTACCCATCAGGCATGCGATATTAAACCCAACGTTTGACGGACACCTGTATAATATTCTCATCCTACATCTCGCAAGCAGAGTTTTCCGTGCAACTAGCACGTATACTCACGATATCAACCGGTGTGGAAGTGCCCGCCAAGTCCGACACACGTCTGGTAGGATCTATTTTCTATGAATAATATCTAGTAATAATCTTAGGATCCTCTATTTTCTATGAATAATGAGTGAGATTTACACCACACTTTTTGTTTTGTGACTCGTACAGGGGAGTTACTATGACGTGTTAAAACCATCATGGCGTCAGTGTCAGAGAAAGATGGAGCTATACAGGATGAACAGTGCTATCCCCTTTTCACAACTATTTAATAATGGTATTAACATCTTTTCACTGCATTTCATTGCATTTGCGTTCGAATTTTGAAGAGTTAAGGCGACTATGATTTTTGAAGCAGATATATTGAACTAGCCTTGAATTCACGTCTAGATCTTTAATTAAAAAATCTAAGAATCTTGTTAGCTAGTATGTTAGTTGGTTTGCGCTTAGAACGACTAAGACTTGTCGAAAATACTGATAGATACACAACATACTGGAGTACATTTTCGTACGTTTTTTTTACGCGTAGTCGTATGCAATCAAATAATTATTATAATTATTTAATGTTATAATTAGGAATTAAGTTATCTTTATTTAAAAGTTGTTTGGTTTGTTCGTGATATATATTTTTGATGTATCTTTCTACTCAATAATGTATTTACGATTGGTTTTATGCATCAATGCTAACATTTGAATTCAGAATCAATGTCATACGTAATATAGGTCAAATTCCGTTGAATTTAAATTCGATGTTTATTAACACGAACAAACTAAAATCAACTTTGAATAGATAACGTTAAAGTGCATAATAAAGGGGCAATGAATTTATTGTAAATTATATGAAGTTCAGACTAGGAACAGAATTGATGTTGTGTATCTAACTGTGTTATCGAAGCAAAGTTCTTCGCTTAATTCTGTAAGTATCAGATTAATTGTGTAAACTTTTTTTTTAATTTGTGGTATTCACCAATAAATTATGTTAGATTTATTTTTGGTCTTTTATTTGTTTATCGACTAAGTTGAGAGACGCCCATTAACAGTATCGGCACGACTGAGAATTTTAGATTCTGATAAATTATAGTTTAACTAAAGGCAATAAAGTAGAAAATTCGATGATATACGTTCGTAGTAACAAAATACCGCTTTGATCTGTTTGAGGCCACTGCATCGGCAGCTTACGATGTTGTTGCGGAATGCTTCGGGATCCTTCGGTACGCCATCGCTCGCCGCGCCGCTTGCGCCGAGGCATTGCTTCGGGATCCTTCGGTATGCCGTCGCTCGCCGCGCCGCTTGCGCCGAGGCATTGCTTCGGGATCCTTCGGTACGCCATCGCCCGCCGCGCCGCTTGCGCCGAGGCATTGCTTCGCGATCCTTCGGTACGCCGTCGCTCGCCGCGCCGCTTGCGCCGAGGCATTGCTTCGGGATCCTTCGGTACGCCGTCGCTCGCCGCGCCGCTTGCGCCGAGGCATTGCTTCGACTTCGGGATCCTTCGGTACACCGTCGCTTGCCGCGCCGCTTGCGCCCAGGCATTGCTTCGGGATCCTTCGGTACGCCATCGCCCGCCGCGCCGCTTGCGCCGAAGCATTGCTTCGGGATACTTCAGAATCCTTCGTACACAGTCGCCTGCCGCGCCGCTTGCGCTGAGGCATAGCTTCAGGATCCTTCGGTACGCCGCGCCGTCGCCCGTCGCGCCGCTTGCGCCGAGGTATTGCTTCGGGACACTTCGGGATCCTTCGGTACGCCATCGCCCGCCGCGCCGCTTGCGTCGAGGCAACACTCTGGGGTAGCTCAGCATGCTCAAGGACGCCTCGTCATCCCTAACAACAGTACAGCATGCCAAGGCATACTTTCCTATATCCATAGATCCTTTTTCTTGCCGATGCTAATAATAAGCGAGGGGCCTAACCATATTTTGCAAATCGTATGTCTCCTTATGACAAGTCACTTCAAGCTCGCTAAGTTTTCACGAGGAGTTTTTGGCGGGAAAGCTGAGTGCCACGCTCATTTTTCATTGAAATTTTAAATTATTAATAGTGTCGTTTACTAAATAAAAGCGCGTGATTTATGTAGTAAAAAGTGTATTCAGTAAATAATTCATAAAGAACATTGACATATCACAGCATAGTAGCCACATCATGACTTTGCCTCAAACCTCCCTCGTAGACGGTTCACGCGGTCGTCTTTTTCGACTGTCATTGGTGATATCCGCCATTATTGTGAAATAAAATTTTCAAAGAATATAATTTATTACACGTGTTATTGGCAAAATTCCACAGGGACCAGGAAGGATCAATAGTTGAAGTTTTCACGATTAGATTTGTACAACAGACGTTGCACGAACACGTAATTCATTCTAAATGAGACCTTATAACAATGAGATACCATACACTGATATCATGGCGACTCTGCTGTTATCAATGAAAACTTGGCCCAATTTTCAATACAATATGATTGACCTAATTCGCAGTGTCAATAAGAGAATGCAATAGTTACGCTAAACTGACATGACGTACACTTATTTTGTTGCGATACAAATGATCCCTGAAACCAAGATTAAATAAACAAGAATAAAAATCTTCTTCGCCATTACTCGGTAAAGTCGCATATTAAGCCATGTATTCATTAGTAAACATTTGTTGATAAACTGTTTATGACTAGCGTTAAACAAAACACATCTTTCTGATGAAACATGGCCGTCTGGCGTCCACACTTGTCAGTTGTTCACAGGATGTCGCCCGGGGAGGTAGTGATGCTATCTGTTGCTTACATAATAATTCACAAGAGCATTAATCTAAAAAAAAAAAAAATAAAAGAAGGTGCTGCATTGGAAACTGTTGAATAGAAGTTATTTAATTAATGACTTCCGCGGATTTGATGGGTTATTACAAAACTTTTCTGATGATACAGAAAAACATATCGAAACCTACGCGGGTGAAACCGTTACAGTTAACAGTTAGTACATTATAAATTTATAAAGAACTAGCTTTCTGCCCGCGGCTTCACCAGCGTGGAGTTCGGTTATATCGCGCTTTTTAGATTTCCCTCGGGAATATCAAATTTTTCCGGGAGAAAAGGTAGCCTATATTCTTTCTCAGGGTCTAAAGATTGTCTGTGCCAAATTTCACCAAAATCGGTTGAGAGGTTTAAGCGGGAAAGCGTAACAGACAGACAGACAGAGTTACTTTCGCATTTATAATATTAGTTTCGATGATGTTTGCTTTAACAGCTGTGGGTTGGATCATAAGGATTTTTTTAAATATTTAACACAGAGTTCTGAGTCTTTGATATGTGAAAATATACTTTATTTGGAGTCCATACGTCACAAAATATCGAAAATGTCGAGTTTGTGGGTTGGATCATTTTTGCAGAAAACGGTCCAATTAATCCCCGAAAATGAGGAAACTAAAAAGCGCGATATAACCGAATTCCACACGGGCGGAAAGCTAGTAAGAATAAAGGGGAAAGTGGTTTATGAAAAACACGTATTTTTTAATAAAAGAAATTACTATTATAAATAAATAAATAATAATAAATATATATGGACAAATCACACAGATTGATCTAGCCCCAAAGTAAGTTCGAGACTTGTGTTAAGGGATACTAACTCAACGATACTATATTTATAATAGATACATATATAGATAAACATCCAAGACCCAGGCCAATCAGGAAAAGATCGTTTTCCATCATGACCTGACCGGGGATCGAACCCGGGGCCTCCACGTCGCAGGCGGTGTTGACCGCTGCGCCACGGAGAACGACAAAAGACTTAATGAGAATACTTAGAAATGCACAAGTCGCCGCTACGATTTTTGAAAGGTCCCCTTGATTTCTCTGGTCTTCGAAGAAAATGCAAAAATATTATATAAAAAATCTGGTCCGTGCACTCGACCATGTCTCCGCCTATGCGCTCAGGCATGGGGTCTGTCGTGTTCCTGGCCAAGTAATAATAAGTATTAAATGATAGTGTTTTAAAATAACTTTAATTAAGGCGCCGAATAAGTACGTGCCAATGGGATACTCTGTCCTCGTTAGAACAACGCAAAATAGCACTATCGTAAGTCATGACCCCAGATATAAGCGGTAAAATTATCTTATTATGGCCTCTGGTCAGTAATTCTTGAACCTTCCTTGTTTAAACATGAAAATATTGTGGTTATTGTGGTCGTTTGTGGTTTTGCCAGCGGTATGTATGGATTTAGAATGTTTTAAGCCTTTACTCATTAAAAAAAAATGTCGAACGCAGCTGTCATTTTGGTCTCAAATTAAAAATCAGAGTTTACTAAGTGAGATACGTTGAGTGCAGCGGTGACCTAGTGGCACACAGTACATTATAGTATAGCCTAGTGGTATCGGCCGCGACTTACAAGTTGTAGGTCGTAGGTTCGAACCCCTTTACTTTCATCGTCATCATCTCAGCGTTTATCTCGGTTGCATCCGCGGCTTTCGCGTTGTCGTCCGCTTTCCTGCAGATTCTCCTCCATTTCGCGCTATCTTTAGCATCCTGTGGTAAGAGCTTGTTGGCACGCATGTCATCTCTTACAACGTCAAGCCAGTACTTCTTTGGTCTACCCCGCTTGTTCCGGCCTGGCGGAGGCGCCATGGCAAGACATTATTGTTACCCACGTAACGTGCCGGTTTGCGTAAGACGTGGCCGTACGCGTAGGCGAGTAGGCGACTCTCCTGCAGTTTGTCTGCAATGTCACGAACACGAAGACTGCTACGGATGCGGTACCTAGTTCCTGATGCGGTCTTTCCGCATAAATCCACACCCACCGCAGCATATTCATCTCCGTGACACACAGCTCCTGCTTGTGTCACTAAAGCACAGGTCTCGCCTCACTGCCATACAGGAGAACAGGTCTAATGATGGTTTTATAGACCTGCCCTTTAAGCTTAATAGGCATTTTAGGGTCACAAATGACACCTGTCACCTCACGCCATTTTGCCCAAGCTGCGGAAATACGTGCCCTGACGTCGCAATCAATGTCGCCGGACGCGTGGAGCACAGACCCCAAGTATTTAAACTGGTCCGTGCACTAGACCATGTCTCCGCCTATGCGCACAGACATGGGGTCTGTCGTGTTGCTGGCCAAGTACACGGTCTTCGCCACATTGAGTTTCAGACCTCCGTTCTCAAGCGAGTCCTTCCACGCATTCACACGCCGCACCAACCGTTCCCTGTCCGCGTCCGCCAGCGCGATATCGTCAGCATACATGAGTTAGCCAGGGAGGTTGCTCATGTGAATCCTTGATGCTGTCCGACAAGACGTCTAATATCACGCTGAACAGAAACGGACTAAGGACGGATCCCTGGTGGACACCGACGGTGATGGGGAAGGGTTTAGTGTCGCCAACATCGGTTCTAACAACGGAATCGAAATTGAGGTATAAGTCTCGAATTATGTCAACATAGGCTTCTGGTACCCCTTTGGATCTCAGTGTACACCAGATCACCCCGCGAGGGACACAGTCGAGGGCCTTCTGCATATCTAGACAAAGCATATGCAGAGGCGTGTTCTTCGATCTGTATCTTTCCATGGTGATCCTTAGTGCGAAGGTAGGGTCCCTGGGTACCCTGGGTGAAACCCATATTGACACTCCGAGACAGCACACTCCTGCCGGATCCGGGAGTCTAAGATCCCCTCAAAGATCTTCATGGTGTGGGACATGACCTTCGAACCCCTTTTCTTTATGTAAATTAATTCATCACCACTGCTCTCAAAACTGTGAAGGAACCGGTATGTCTAGAAGCAAAAACTTCGAAGATATGTGACATCTACCAACCCTTACTGGGTCCGCGTGGTAGATTACGGCCCACTCCCTCACATCAAGAGGATGCCTGGGTCCCAAGAGTGGGAACCTTATAGGCTGATTATGTCTACGTAATAGACAAGAAATGATTTTCTGAAGAAGAAAAAACGCGTCTTTATCAGGTCATAATTATATTGTTATTCGCTGGTTTAATTTTAATGACGATACAATGTATTCAATGATAAAATAATGACTTCTGATAAGTGGATAACGGTAGAGACACAAACACATCTTAATCTTAAGCTGAGGTTCATGCAATCTGGGGCGTTGTGTTTTATGCGCGCCTCAAAGAGATAGATCGATAGGTGACAGTGTCACGATGTGCTGACATCTCTTTGAGGCGCGAGGGCTACGAGGGCCGATGCTTCCTGGGCCAGGGTTGCGGGTTGGTTAAAAAAGAAACCGTGGTCCTGGCGCATAGGCAAGTTAAGGAACACGGGTGGGTTTTCGTCAGTAAAAGTCTGACACGTCCTTCCACTCCGCCCAGAGCGGGAGAGATCATTTGATGATTTTCCATCCCAAACAAAAAAAAAAAGTTCATGCCATCTGTCACTTCAAGGTCTAAAGTAAAAATAGAAATAGGTACTTTTATGAATGATAAGCAGCAGACAAAAATTATCATAATCTAGGTCACGGTCTACCCATTTGCCAAATTTCATCCAAACTTGTTCAGGTGTTTTGGCGTGACACTTAATAAACAGAGACGTACCTATAATAAAATTAAATCTATACTAATATATAAAGCTGAAGAGTTTGTTTGTTTGAACGCGCTAATCTTAGGAACTACGGGACCGATTTGTAAAATTATTTTTGCGTTGGATAGCCGCTAGTCTTTTATATTATTCGCCTATATTTAATTTTTCTGTATTAGTTTATGTTAAATAAATTCGTAGGTAGAAAACTGAGGCCTCTTTTATTGTGGGACTAGCGATCGCCAGCGACTTCGTTCGCGTGGAGTTAGTTATGCTCCGCTCCTATTAGTCGCAGCGTGATGTTATATAGCCTAAAGCCTTCCTGGATTAATGGGCTATCCAACAAAATAAGAATTTTTCAAATCGGACCAGGAGTTCCTGAGATTAGCGCGTTCAAACAAACAAACACTTGAGCTTTATATATTAGTAAGTATAGATTGTCTATTAACGCATACAAGATGAATCTTTTCTTTTTTTCGGGTTGGAAATCCTCATAGGATGTCCGCCGCCCTGGGGTGGGCGACGGGGTCTGTCAGACTTTTACTGACTAAAACCACCCCGGTGAGACTAGGACAGATTTTATAACAGCCGGCTTAAACCATTCCACTTCCTATGTAGGTTGGATCGTTATCCTTTGTATGTACTTAGTCATCCATGTTAGAGAGACACCATCCTTATCTTTATCAACTGACATCGAAGCCAAGAACAACCTTACGTAACTCACCATCAATCAAAATCAAAAAGTTTCGAGAAATTACTCAACAATGTAAATATTACAATGTTTGTTGTTGAACTGACAAAATGAAAGCCAGGACCTTACAGGTGATTGTATATTTTCAGGTTTTCGGACAAAGTGGCTTCGGAAGGTCTTACCTTAAGAATTCCCGCCTGGTGAGTTTCTACGTCCATTTTGCAGTAAACTGTTAAGCTGAAGACTGAAGGCCTAGTCTGAGGGGTCTAGTCTTTTTTCTCTTTCTTTCTTTTTTGGCTTCGCACGGTTTGTGCATTTAGCTAATGTCACGTAATGAATTATTCATGCCGAAAAAGACGGCCGCGTGAACCGTCTTACGAGGTTTGAGACAAAGTCATGATGTGGCCACTATGTTGCGATATTTCACTGTTCTTTATGAATTGTTTACTGAATACACTTTTCACTACATAAATCACGCACTTTTATTTAGTAAACAACCCTATAAATAATTTAAAAAGGCCAATGAAAAATAAGCGTGACATTCAGCTTGACTTTCCCGCCAAAAAAACGGGGGTCTAGTCTGCTACTTTTATAAATTTGTCATTCCAATATGATTCCACTGTCATTGTGCAAAAAAGTTCGTAATCTGCTAAATTCATAATGATCGATCAATTATCTATCGGTCAGTCGTCTCGTAATGAAATGGTGATAGACTGACATTGCCGTATTGCCATTATTACAAAGACGATGGCAAAAAAGGCGAAGAAGATGAAGATGAAGGAGACGAAGATGGCAACAAAGTTGAAAATCTAATAAAGAAATTTGTCAGATTGTAGTAGCTTTATGTGCTGTCGTCTGTATTACATTAAATACCTAATGTGATAACAATAAATAGCATGACAAGCATTGTGTGTTTATAATCAAAATTAACGAGGCATTACTGAGGATAGATAGTGGCGCGATGCCCCAAAACAACGACATTTGTGATAAGAGGGGTATGTGGGGGTGTCTCCACCTCCCCCTCCCCTTTCCGCCCCTGAAATCTCGCAGAACATGTATGAACTCGCCTAATTACTAATCAAAGTATAAACGGGAACTTTAAATGCTCTAACTTTTAAATAAAGCGCGCAGTAGACATTGGCAAAATGTAACGTTCAATAGGCTATTTGACAGGTTTATAATGTCTATCTTGAATTATTTGGTTGCGGTTAAGATGTTCACGAAAAGTTTTTTTTTTTAATTTTAAATTCGTGTTTCGTAAGGAACATGCAAATAAAAATTCTAAACTCAAATAAGCCGCCGAAACGCTTTATTCAGCATTATGGCGTCGCGCTTTGTAAGTTACGTCACAAACTTATAAACGATTTTCCATTCCGCAGTTGTGTTCGTGTTTATCTGTTATTTGTCAGTCAGAAAACAAAAAAATACCACAAATCGCTCCAAATATCATCAAAAATCTTCTTAAAATGCTAAACCACCTTAGAACACATAGAACGACAACAAGTGTTTATGAGCGTAATGATGTCATCGTGACATTAGTCAATCCTGATCGTTTCATAATATGTGGCGCGAAAAACAAAATGCCAAACACATTTTTGTGTTTTTGGGTGTATTAATTGTTATTATTTTCATTAAAACTAATGTAAATGACATAAAAAACCCTCATTTTATACATTTAAAGCAACTAATCACAAATATATTCATACTGTCAAATAGCCTATTGCCAAAAAACCGCACAAAGAATAACAAATCTAGCTGAGTGTTCTAACGCTTGCTTACTTTAAGTAGTACCCCCCTGCCCTCCCTGGGTACTCTCATAATGATGTCTTTCATCGCTTTAAGAACAAGAATTGAAAACAAAACTTTTACGTCCAGCACATCACGCCCTCAATCTATGTCAAATTAAACAAATATAAACTTTATTTCTATGACTATTAAGTTCATTTCAGAGTGATTAACACTATGGAAAAGTACACATATTCATACTGTTAATCTATTCCAAAACATATTTCCAGTGTCACCAATGGAACTGCATCAACACAAAACTGGGTCTGCCTGACTCTTTGCCTTCCAAAGAAGTAAGCGAGGATGTGTTCAGGCGCGTGTTGCCTGAAGGTCACTGGCAGGATATACTCGGGAACGTTTTAGACAACTGCTATGAGAACAGGACTGGAAGGTTTACTAACACTTGTCCAGGTCAGGCGTTAATGCACTGTGTTGTGGATCAGATGATTGACGTAAGTAAAATTGCTTCGACAAAGGATACTATTATATAGCCTGGAGGGGTAAAAACCGTTGACACTAAAACCATAGGTAGTTTGCTTAGTTATAAAAATGTTTATTTGAATTTTCCGTGGTGGTCGTTCAACTCTAGCGTTCACGAAACATATGATTTCGCTAGCCGCTAGAGTGAAAATAAGTTCGTGGAAAAGTGGACTTTTACTAAAAAAAAAAGTTTTCTTTTTTCATTGAATTTACGTTCCGAAAGTGAAACCAAACCACTGGTTTCATGGCGACCGTTGTTTACACTAACAGCCTGTATACTGCGCTGTAAATATTAAGAGGGAACTCTAATGGTACTTTCTATATACAAACGTATTCCGCTGTTTTCTTCGTGTATTATGCTTTTGGAGCAATTTTTTTCTGCAATTTTACTCCGTGATTATACGTGCCCCTATCATTTGATTTTTTTCCAAAACTTAATTAATAAAAGAAATAGGATTCTTCAAAATCGCCAAAAATAACCCACTTTTACCTTGATGTTCATATGACTATTGACAAACGTGATGAGTTTTTGACAAAAAAGAAAATAATAGAAGCATAGGTATAAGTACTTTTCCTCAAAATTTTGATATAAAAATAATTGAGAACTGTCGTGTTTTGAAACGTCGTGAAAACAGCAGAATACGAAACGTCTTTTGGTCAACATTTTTGTAGGTAAAATCAGCCTGAGCAGCAACTGTCCTTTTCGCACTTTACTGGGAGAGGTCGGAAGCAGCGCGACGGCAATAGTTTCTTCAAATACCTATTTTCTAAATTTCTCGGCACTAGAGTCCCCTCTTAATTATATGTATTGTAGCGATATCTACAAACGCTAACTATAAAACAACGCGTCTTACTGACGGCACACGGATTCTACAGACCGTATTATAGAATCTTACTCAAAATTTAAGCATTAATTAAAACCAGTTTCAACCAATCAAATGTCTTCAAACGAGATTTAAGTAAAGCTTGCTTGTTTTGAGTGACGTTCTGTAATACGGACCTACATCTCGCAAGCAGAGATTACCGTGCAACAAGGCTAGTTGCACGGTGCCGCCGCAAACACGCGTCATCTGGGATGTGTATCTATTCCTAATAATGGCAGCAAAACCATTCGCAAACATCCCTAAAACACTACAACGCCGCGGCAGCAGCAGGAATATTCTCAGTGCATTATTATATTAAACGCGTAGGTCATCATCCTCATCAACCTTTTTATTATCCCACTGCTGGGCGTAAGTCTCCTCTCATACCGAGAAGGTCGAGAACGCCTAGGTAGTTTTGTGATAATTGGTCAACAAATATAATCAACATGCTTATCGCAGTCCACTGCGACAATAGGGTAGTTGACTAAAAAAAAAAAAACTAATTAGTCCGTCAGTCAAATTTCCAAAGAAAAACTAGACACGTATTTTTTCTTTTTACATATAAACAAAAAATGAAGACGATACAGTGAGTTGCCATTTCGCCACTCCTTGTTACACTTTTTAGCAACGATTGACATCACCAGCCACTTCAGATCTTCGATGCCTTTTATACCCATTTGTAAAATTTTATTGATTTGATAAAACAAAATATACGTATCCAATATTTTTCTATAATTTGAGCGACGGACTAAATAGAATCAATATTTTTTTTTACCCAGGAAACATCCCTATTAGTGTTAGGGTTAGCGCCCTGGATGAGGCTGGGACTAGAAAGTTGGAATTGGCAAAGACAGGCCATGTCCAGGACTAGGGCTGTGGATAAAAATGATGAAACTCTGTCAGCCGGTTCCAATACCCAAAGGGATACTAAGATACTGGGATACTAAGGCCCGTTTTCCAGAAGCTCACTCGAAACTCAAGCATTACTTTTAAATTCGTTTCAAGCCATTTGATTGGTTGATACTAGTTTTAAGTAATGTTTAAACAGAGATTAATGCTTGAGTTTCCTTCTGGAATACGGACCTAAAAGTCGGCTGTCTGTCTAACATCAGTCTGTATATAAATCATGAATTGTGATTGCTCGACAGTCGACAGTTAAAATTTTGACAGGTAATGTATGTCTGATGCCGCTTAGTAGTCATAAATTGTTAATGATATTTGATTAATGTAATTTCTAGTTCTGTCCAGTAAGCAGTACAAGGAAGGATGATTCGTGCTCCCCCGTCACATCTCTTGCTGGCTTGAAATACATGTTTGCACAAAGGTAAATGGAATTAACTGGCATCTCCGTGCTGCATCTTCTTCCAGTATAACTGGGTAGTCTGCTGTTTTTATAAATATGTCATTCGAACACGATTTAATTATCATTCCATTGTCATTGTGCTAAAAGTTTGTAATCTGGTAAATTCGTAATCTGACAGAATGATATTGCCGTATTGCAATTATTATAAAACCCGTCAGTAGAAATGATTTTCTAAAAGCGGCTACTCAATTTTAACATTTATTAATGTGGGGTGTAGTCTGTAGTGTCAGTGATTGACCACTGGAACGTCATAATGACGTATTTTTGTTAGTAGATTATGAAATTTGTCAAAATCGATCATTATGAGATCACTGATTGACCATTCTGATACTATTGTAATAGCAGACTAGGGCCCCGTGGCCCTACCAAGGCCCGTGACAATATTATTTTAATCAGACTTGTCAGAAACTTTAAAGTGTGGGAAAGAGATAAAGCTATATCCATACTAATATTATAAATGCGAAAGTATCTCTGTCTGTCAGTCTGTCCGGCTTTCACGCCAATACTACTGAACCGATTGTAATGAAACTTGGTACACAGATAGTCTAGAGCCTGAGAAAGGACATATGCTATATAAAACCCCGCTATGACCAATAGGAGCAGAGCAGTATGAAAAAAAAAATTGCGAAAACTTTAGTGATCGCGGTCGTACATATTGCTCCCATTATTTTAAAAGACGCTTATTTTATATCAACTGAGCTCCTGTAAACTGAACTCGAAGCGGACGGAGTCGCGGGCAACAGCTAGTAGGATATATTATTGCTTTATGTCTCTATTGCACATAGTACAACTAGTTCTTGAAATCCCGCCTGATGGTAAGCAGTGATGCAATCGTTGATGGCAAAGCGCGCTAGTTTATTAAGAGCCTTTTCAAAAACAAAAACTGAGTGAATAGGCTCTTAATAAACTAGCGCGCTTTACCATCGACAACTGCGTCACTGCTTACCACAGGCGGGATTGCGGTCAAGCGCTAGTTTATAAATTAATAAAAAAAATAAAAAAAGAATAGGAAGGAAGACGGCAGTTGAGCGAGTTGATGCAATATTAAACCCAACGACACGACCAACGATGCTACCCCAGAGGTAGATTGATCTAGATACCCTTTATGACAACATTTGGCGCATCATACCCGGCACACATCGCAACACAACTGCTCAGACCCTTCCTAAAACTAAAAAGACTTACTTAACTTAGAAAGCATGAAGCAGCCTTAATCCCACTTGCTTCGTCTCTGTGACAGGGATTGGCCATTCCACTACGCTGGTCCAGTTTATGTCAGCGGATAAAAAATAACTTATGACAAATAATACAAAGCTTATATATTTTCAGTCGTTACGTTAACTTAGAGAAGAATTTGCCAAGAGAGCGTCGGCCAACATGGTTTCTGAAAAATGTAAGTTCTTGCACAAGTTTTTTTTATAGCAAAATCAAGCGTTCGGGTCGCTTCACGGAAAATATCGAAGTTTAGCCAAAATCAGCAGTTAGGCTGGTAAAGCGGACCCAAGACTCCCAAGCTCAAACAGCTTCGGATGCGTCTGAGATTGGGACTGCGCTGAGATGATGATGACTTAGGTCGCGTTCCATTAAATTTATTCTATGTTTAAAATTTTGTATTTTTGCCAGAGTCAAGGGGTAAAAATGAAATCCTATAGGTATTACTTTTACCTTACGACCTATTATCATCATCCATTCAGTTGAAAGACGTCCACTGCTGGACATGGGCCTCCCTTAAAAGTGTTGCCTTCAAAATTGAAAATTTCACAGATAATCTATTTCTGTATGTGGAGCCATCAGTCGGCCAATCTGCAGGTGCGATTCGTCCAAGTAAAGTGCTGTTCAGACACAGATTCTAACTTCTACATTATAGAACTGTCCGAATGGGTTCTGTACTAAAGGTCTCTTGTATCAATATTAATTATTAAAATCGTCCTATTTTTCTTCTAGTATTTCGACACAAAATGCTGTGACTTGCCAGTGATATTCAATAAGACAGTCTTGGAAGAATGTGGCTTCTCCTCCTTGATGAACTACTTCGACCACGGTCCGAAGTACACGGATGTGCAGACTATTGGTTTCCTGGTAAGGTTTGGGCTTCAGTACAAACCACTACATCCTTACTTATATTATAAATCGGAAAGTGAGTTTGTTAATTTGTTTGTTCCGCTTTCACGCCGTAGCAACTGAACCGATTGCTTTGAAATTTTGCAGACGTAAAGTTAGAAGTCCGTATTAAATAATAGGGTACTTTTTATCCCGGAAAATTTTGATATTCCCGAGGGAAATCTAAAAAGAGCGATAGAACCAAACTCCTCGCGGGCGAAGCCGCGGGCAGGAAGCAAAGTCACTTTCTCTGTCTCTATATCCTTAGTATGCTTAAATCTTAAGATTTAATAATTGGGGACGTACTTTTCGCGGCGGTACCGACCGGCCGGGGCGGCGGGATCGGTGGGCCGCTATGATTTATGTACAACGTTCAGACGTTCTACTAGATATGTTAGTACTTTTCACAAACGGAAATATAGCCACATTGAATGGTAATGCAAAATTTTTAAATTCTCTTTCAGCTCAAGTTTCAATTTCTCTTTTGCAGAGTACTCCAGCTACATCTGAAGCGAAACCTGGTGCTAAAGTTACAACTTCAGCAACATTATTAGAAACCACACCTATGAAGGTCATAAACAAAGAACAACCTGATACTGACATTCCAATAGAAGTAAGTACTAGGGCAAAATGAAAAAGGAAGAACAGAAAAATATTTATTTGCGGTAAACATGACAAGAAAAATACAAAAATTAAGAATTGTTTCAAGGAGCATGCGTCACGTCAACACTAAACAGCTGTCGCTCAGCATTATGCTGTGACCCTATGCAAAACACAACCCAGGGCTACTATAGTATAACTGAAATATTTTGATGAAGGTTGCGGGAAACCGCTGGATGCGGAAGGCGCACGACTGGTCGTCGTGGGAGAGGCCAATGTTCGGCAGTGGACGTCTTTCGGCTGAAATGATGATGATGATGAAACAAGCACTATTGTAATCAGCTAAACTTCAATCTTCCAATGTTACAGAACTTTTCAAGATCAACGACTCCTGCACCATCGCCAATTGCTGATAATGAACACCTACACATAAAACGATTGCCGGTATATGATTTTAGTGGGACGCCATCGGATATTTCAAGTAATGTACGTACCAAAGATGTGAAAGTAGATAGAAAGAATGTACTTACGTTTATGTGCGTTAAAAATGGCTGCTAACAACAAGCAAATAAAAAAAAATACTTCCAAGTGTGTCTTCATTTTCATCAGCCCATTTACGTCCCCACTGCAAGGGCACGGGCTTCCATTAATATCACGAGGGGAAAACGCCATAATCACCACGCTTGGCAGACGGGTTGGCGAGAGTTTTGGTATAAATTGCAGAGGTTTTATACTCTGTGTTCTGGTGATTGCACGGATTTTGCCTTAGTTGCTTTCTGCAACATCTCAGTAAGAGTGAGGGTGGTTATTCTACTCTGCCGAGTACCACACGGTTAAGTGTGTATTAGGTGCATATTCAAATTATATGAACCTTAGGTACAGATCTATTATGAGGCCTCCTAACACGTATGTTGAACCAATCATTAGCAAATCGGAAAAATTTTGCTAATTCTGGGGAGAAAATATTACAGTCGGTCAACCATCTTGAAAAAAACTCTTAAACGCTTCCGTTCATCGTCATTATCATCGTCACGTCAACTAACTACCGTAAGCCTTTTCAAAATAAAAAAAAAAAAAAATCAAAGAATTTATTTCAAATAAACGAGTTACAGGCACTTTTGAATTGTCAGAAAGTCGGTCAGTCAATAAGATGAAGCTAGTCGCCCATTCCAAAGAGTAGGTACCTATGGAGAAGAACGGGCAAGAAACTCCATGGACACTCTTTTAAATTTTCAAGCTATTGTTACAAATATTTGATTACATCATTCATGTTGAAATCAACCGTGTGAGAACGATGCAGAAATATATTGTACGCTGAGAGCGTCTATTATGGAAAACACACAAAAATCAATTCAGAAATTAAAATACGCCATGGCAGCTAAGAGATGACTAGTCCCCTCTGACGGCGTCCGTTCACGAACATAATGTATGGATCAGCATCATTCAGCTCAACCATATTGAAGGGAACCTAATGACCCAACACACACGCCACCATCAGCGAGACATTTGAGTGAGCATGACATACTCTCAACAGCCAGAGCACAATCAAGTCAATAAAAAAGACTAACCCAACAAATAAATGCCTTAAAGCACATTCGTACATTGTGCTCACACGTGTGCCATGCAATTATAAAATACTAAGAAATTGAATCTACACAATGCTAAGATAGTTTTGTCCAAGGTTCAGCAGCTCCAAAGCCTCCAAAGCCTTCCTTTCGAAAGCTTCTACATCATGAACGAGTAACTTTTTTGCAACTACCAAGTCAAGCACAATTTACATATCTGTGATGATCCCTAAATCCCTATGTAATTCCTTAGCGCTATACATATCTCAGTTAATTATTTAAAATATGTTTTTCAGGAACCCACAGACCCACTCGACTGCTGTGAAATGACGAAATTCATCAACCCTTCATGGAGATCCGAGTGTGACTTCCACCTAAGGTTTAACGGTCAAGACAGACTGGCAATTTCCAGCCATTCTCCGGTCACTGAGGCCCCGATTACGACCACTACAAAAAGGACTAACTCAGTTGAGGATATAATGCTGGTGCCTCAGTCAGTGAGTACTTGTGTTCTCATAATAATCATAGACAGCCTTATATCACCCACTGCTGATTATAAACCTCTTTCTCCTTGTGCCATGCATCCCTGGTCTGTGCGAGCCTCATTTAGGTCTTCCCCATGATTTTCTGCAGATGTTACTACTTTGCTTAGAATTATATCAAAATATTTTAATTATAGAGTGGGTGCTTTATTTTATGTAAAATAATTCATCACCATTGCTCTCAAAACGGCGAAGGAAAACATCACGAGGAAACCAGCATGTCCTAGAGGCAAAACTTCGAAGACATGTGACATTTACCAACTCGTACTGGGGACCGCGTGGTAGATTATGGCACACTCCCTCTCATACAGATGGGGCCTACGTCCCAAGAGTTGGAACATTATGTTGAGGTTTCATATACAAAGTCTGGCTGTAAAAAGTATAGTTTTATATATTTGAAATATGAAGCAAAACGTGTCAAGTTGACAAGGAAAATTAATATGTCGATTCTTCTGCGGCTCTCTTGTAATGTATTTATTATAATCTTTGTACGTAATTATATCTAATAATATCTTAAATATTTGTATTTTCTTTTAACGCGACTTACACTCACTGTGCACTCTATCTTAGAGACGCATGGCATTTTTGAAAATATTATGCGGGTAATGGACTTACGTTGGATTTAAGAAAAGCAAAACAAAATACAAAGCTTCTGATGTTCTAGTTCTCAAAAAGGTTCATCCTTTTTTTTTATGGGAAACAGTTTCGGTGGTAGGCCATAACATCGGCTGCCGGCAGAAGTTACCACCCACCGGACAAAGTTTTGCCGCCAAGCGATTCGTCGTGTTCCGCCATGATGTCTGGTGAAGCCGTACGGAGGACGGGTCTGAGCAGTTGTGTTGCGATGTGTGCCGAGTACTATGCGTCAAATGTTGTGTCGGCAGTTTGGTCGTGGAGGGTCTCCACATCTATCTCCCTCTGGCGCAGCATCGTTGGTCGTGTTGTTGGGTTTAACGTTGCACCACCTCGCTCAACTGCCGTCTTCTTTCCTATTCACTAAGTTTCTTTTTTTAAGTGATTGGGCTTAATAAACTAGCGCGCTTTACCATCAAAGATTGCATCACTGCTTACCATCAGGCGGGATTGCAGTCAAGCGCTAGTTTATAATTATTTAAAAAAAAAGTTTTCAAACCAAGTTCGAATACTTCCAATTAACATAAACAATATTTCTTTTTACATTTTCAGTGCCAAAAAGAAACCTGCGTGTTCCGGCAAATGGGTATCATCACGGATACTGGGATCCTCGATATTGACGCTTACATAAAGATGCTTCATAACTATACTAAGAATCATCCAACCTGGTCTAAGGCTACAAGTAGAGTCCTAACTAAGTGTGTGTTCAAACCAGTGAGAAGTTACGAAGCTGAATGCGAGATTAACAATATGCTAGCTTGTACCTTGGATGTGTTGACTGAGGTATGTAGGCTTTTAATAAATTAGTGCGCCTTCATCATCATCATCATCATCAGCCTTTACTCGTCCACTGCTGGACATAGGCCTCTTTCATGGCACGCCAACAAGCTCGATCCTGAGCAGTTCTCCGCCAGCCACTACCAGCCAACTTATTGATGTCGTCGCTCCATCTCGCCCAAGGGCGTCCCACGCTACGTTTGCCGAGACGCGGTCTACACTCAAGGACTCGTTTACCCCAACGGTTGTCGGTCCTGCGGCATATGTGACCAGCCCATTGCCACTTCAGCTTGCTAATCCTCTCAGCTATGTCGGTAACTCTGGTCCTCTGTCGGATCACCTCATTTCTGATGCGGTCCTTCAGAGAGACGCCCAACATAGCCCGCTCCATAGCTCGCTGAGCGACTTTAAACTTATGGACTAGTCTGACCGTTAGTGTCCACGTCTCGGCTCCGTAAGTCGATTCAACGATTCATCAACGATGAATCAACGATTGCATAATTACTTACCATCAGGTGGGACCCCGGAAAGGAGTAGTTTATAACGTTTAAAAATACGTACAGTGGCATTGGTACAGCGGTGGCTTTATACAACGTTATTTTTTGATTATGCGAAACCTGAATACAGTTTGTTCATAATAAGAAACTGAATCGATTCCAATCATTTTTACATCATGTTATATTTTTTCCCAAATACATTTAAAAATTGTTGCAGTGTGGTTACCGAGTGCATACGGTAGATCGTAGTTGCGCACGCCGGCGCAACAGCTAACGCCAGAGGTCAAAGCCCCGCTCGCCCGAGCGGAGCGTGGACCATATTTTCGTTGGGACAGCCAAGTAGGATAACAAGCTCATAACTTTGTGGTTTTTCATGATATTTTTATGAAATTTTGTACATAGATTCTTTACTTAAAAATAATGGACACGTGTTTCGGGTTTCTCATAAACAAAAAATAATGTTATATTGTCGGCTGCGACGTACAGACGACAGCACGTCAAGCTACTACAATCTGTCAGATTTCCTTATTAGATTTTCAACTTTATCACTAAAGCCTTAAGGCTCAAGGTTGATTGGGAATATCTGACAGTTCGGGGTAGCTTGACCTGCTGTCGTCCGTACAAGTTGTAGGTTCGAACCCCATCAGGTGATGAAATAATTTACCAATAAAGCGTTATTGAAGTCGTGGTGGCCTAGTGGTTAAAACACCAGCCTCTCAAGTATGAGTGCGCGGGTTCGATCCCAGGTCAGGCAAGTACCAATGTAACTTTTCTAAGTTATATCTACTTTCTAAGTATATCTTGGACACCAATGACTGCAGGTGAAGGAAAACATCTTGAGGAAACCTGGACTTTAAGTCTGAAATCGCCAACCCGCATTGAGCAAGCGTGGTGATTACGCTCAATCCTTCTCTGTATGAGAGGAGACCTGTGCCCAGCAGTGGGACGATAAAAAGGTTAATAATGATGATGATGATGATGATGAAAGCGGTATTTGTAAATTATTTCATCACCACGGTGAAGAATCGGTGCCAAAAGCACTGATTCCTTTGTTCACAAACTAAATTAAATTTTAGTTCCGTTTATCTCTTTCTTTCTATCTCATTCAGAAAAGGACAGAAGACATTAGTTTAGTCCTCTGAAATTAGTCCGCGCCTGATGTAAATTGACCTATTTTTAGCCGCATGTTATTAATCGCGTCTAAACTATTATCTATGGTCTTTTTCAATTTGACAAGGAATGTTGTGTTATTAAAGGATTGTTATTAATAATTATGTTCTCTTCACAGAATTGCCCTTACAAGAGGAAGTCTAACATTTGCAAGTAAGTGACTAAAGTACTTGGTCTATTTTTAACCGACTACAAAAAAAAGGAGGAGGTTCTCAATTCGCCGGGATGTTTTATTTTTGAACAGCTTTCGAGTTCTAAATCCGATGGATTTTGTTAAAATCTTACCGTAAAAAGTGAAGTGAGTAGCGTTAATGACTGATTTAGACGGTGCAATTTAATTGCCTATGGCCCTATGGCATAAAATAAAATTGATGCAACAAATGACTTTCATCGTTTAAATGGTGTTTAGACAATGCAACTTTATTGTTGCTTCAATTTAATTAAAGCTATAGACAATTAAATTGCACCGTGTAAATCAGTCTTTAGGATTAATTGGAATAACAACTCACTCCACTTTCGCTTCACTTAAGCTTTCAGTAAGAGATGTTGTGGGTGATGGAACTTGTGGTGGCCTAGTGGTCCGCCACCCAACATCAGCCTCTCAAGTATGAGTGTGCGGGTTGGATTCCAGCCCATTCCGCCCATTGGTCTGTTCGGTCCAAACGATCCCAACTAGTCGCAATCATTTGACAAAAATGTGTTCGCCGATTAGGGGGCAGGTCAGGCAAGTACCAATATAACTTTTCACAGTTATAATGTACTTAATAAGTATATCTTGGACACCAATGACTGATTAAAAGGTGAAGGAAAACATCTTGAGGAAACCTGGACTTGAAGTCTGAAATCGCCAACCCGCATTGAGCAAGCGTGCTGATTACGCTCAATACTTCTCTATATGAGAAGAGACCTATGCCCAGCAGTGGGACGATAAAAGATTGATGATGAAGAGATGGTTACAGAATAGGACTCCAGTATTTATTGTCTTTTATATCATTGTGACATTCCTCGCTGACCGTACCAACGTGTTATTTTCAGACATGGTAACCACGACGTTCCCTGCCAGATCAGTTCTTCTAAATATAGACCTGTGAGTTTTAAACTTCTTCTTCTTAGTGTTAAAAAATCGGTTGTCTGTAAAGTCTGATGATAGTTGAACGTGACAACGTCATAAGAAAATACTGACAGAATGGTTGCATTTTTAAAACCTTTACCGCCGCAATTATCGTTGCTATAAACAATTGACACCACATTCACTTTTCACTGCACTTCATAATTGACGAAAACATGTAAGGCTAGAGTGAGTAGGCTATTAATAAACTAGCGCACTTTACCATTAACGATTGCATCACTGCTTACCATCAGGCAGAATTTCGGTTAAGATCTAGTTTATATATTTTTTTTAAATAATTATTCTGTCCCGCCCCAGTATAATTATACAGATGCACTTAAATACAGTTAAAAAAAATATGATATCACTTGGAAAGACTGGTTGTCATACTTTCGGACCTTTGACGACCCGTAACGGCTGTCAAAGATCTACAAATGACCCCCGGGACCAATGGTTTAACGTGCTTTCCTATCATGACTTTGCCTCATTCCTCCCTCATAGACGGTTTACGCGGCGGTTTTCAACTGTCATTGACGATATCCGCCATTATTGTGAAATAAAATTTTAAAAGAATTTCTATAATTTGTTACACATGTTATTGGTAAAATTGTGGTATCTATTCCACAGAGGCCATTGATCAAGAGTTGAGGTTGGAAAGAAAGAACGTGCTTTCCACTTCTTAATTTCTTTTTTCTTTTTCCTAACGTTTGAGGAGAACTACAGAAGCAATGCTACCTAAGTAATCGTATTACATTAATGCTTTTTATTGTACAGAAAAACCGTCGTGAAATATGTGTTCTGCCCGAGCTGATTCACCACAGCCACCTTCAGGAGTGCGGTTTGGAAGCCTTGTATAAAGTTGAACACGTTGCTGTACCACCTAAGATCAGGAATCATGGATGGTTTACTAACAGATATACCGTAAGTTCAGATTTATGGAGGATTCTAAAGTAACACCATAGAAAGATTGATGCTGCTGGACCACTTGTTGATAAGTGGTTTCAATGGTTTGTTCAGGTGTAAGTATGAGTAGAATACAAAATCAAACACAAGCACAGCAGAATTTTTTCTCACGGTGTACTTTTAGCCAAGCTTGTGTACCACTGTCTCACTGCTGCAACGCTGTTGATCTATTTTTATAATAATAATAATAAATAATAATAACGTTTATTCAGAAATTATTGACATTGTTACACAAAATATATTATAGGCTATAATTTATTGTTACAATTGGATTACACATCTGTAACCGAACTAGGCAAAAGCCTGTGTTTCGGTTATCAGCGCCCAATCCCTTAAAAAGTAGACAGGAGATATATGTAGGTAGCCATTGAGTACAGTCAACACTTTGTAAATTTACATGTTCAAAAATAGAATAAATCAATTAAATTTAATGAAATAAAATAAAATAACATCATACCAAATAAAATTAACATTTTTATAATTTACCAGAAATAATACAGTAACTTAAAATTATATTAAATTAAGAATAAGCACTAAACAGTACGTGTGTCCTCTATTTGTGTGATATGATTTTGTGTGTTTGTGTAAGAGGGTGTGTGTATGTGGTAAATAGTCAATCACTGTGGTATATGTAGTATTAACTCAGTCTCTTCATAATTAAGTTTTTGTAAGTATTTTGTAACCTTTTCCTTACATTGAGTTTTCGTTAAAGGGTAGATATTGATTGCTTTATTTATCTTATTATAGATATAAGGTCCAATGAAATTTGTAAATCTTGAGCTAAATTTAGTAGTATTTATTTCGTTTCTAACGCATACTCTATCTGTTCTTCGTTTTTGTAGGTTTAGCGGATTATAAGTCTGTGAGGTATGTTGTAGAAGTACGACATTAAGTAGAAATAGCTGTCTTACAGTCAGAACCTCACAGTTCTTGTATAGTTGTGCGGTGGGAAAAAAGATACGTTTAAAAGTACAGACATTGAGTACTGCACGTTGGGCGATCTCAAGGCTCTTCAAGGTGGTTTTTAAAGTCCCTCCCCAGGAGGGAATACAGTAACATAGAAGCGACTGACAGAGAGCAAAATAGATCTGCCTTAGCAGTTGGGGATCAGCGATATTCCACAAATTTTTAAAAATAAATATTAACTTGCGAATTCTAGCAGATAAAATTTTAATGTGTTCTTTAAAGTTGAGTCCGCTGTCAATTGTTACACCTAGATATTTAATCGTCTGCACCCGTTCCAGTGAAGGGCACGAGCAGCTAGATCTCGATTGACACTCGTGTGATACGATTTTGTGACTCTGAGTGACTCCACTTACATTTCTAATGCCAAAACAAATAAACTTCGTCTTATCTATGTTTAGAGTAAGAATATTACCCCGCAACCACTTCCCGACCGCATCAAAACCATGTTGAGCAGCACGGAAAGTCTCGTCCCAATCTTCCGCCGAAAAACAGAGGGCAGTATCATCAGCAAAGGAGATTATTTCACCCTCGGATAGCCTAAGATTAGTGAGTTGGTTTATATATACCAGAAACAACGTAGGCCCCAAGATGCTGCCCTGCGGAACTCCGTGAGTGATTGGGAGGCTACCACTTTTGTGTGCACCAAGTCGGACACATTGAGTTCGCCCTGACAAATAACTTTCAAAAAGCTTGTGCTGCGTGCCTCTAATTCCCAGTCTTTCTAGCTTATCCAGTAGAATGGAGACAGAAATAGTATCAAAAGCCTTTGCTAGGTCTAGGAAGATAATGAGACATTTTTTTCTCCTATCTAAGTTTGAGCTAACATAATTGGTTAGTTTATTAACGGCCAGCTCAGTTGACATGCCCTGCCGAAAGCCATATTGATTGGTAGACAGCAATTGATTTCTTTCTAAGTAGCATATTAGTCTGTTGTTTATTATTCTCTCTAGTATCTTCGACAAAGCTGGTAGAATAGATATTGGTCTGTAATTATTGATACGATTTCTGTCGCCACCCTTATGAATGGGGCAAACCTCAGCTCTTTTTAGCGATTCCGGGAACACCCCCGACTGCAGGCAGTTGTTAAATATTTTAGTTAAAGGGGGAATCAGAATGTCTTTGTAGGTTTTTAAAAACTCGCTATTTATGTTATCCCACCCACATGCACAGTTTGACTTTAAACCAAGGACAAGGCGCTCTACCTCATCCTCTGAGGTATCCATTAATACGAATGAATATTCTGCAATTGAGTCAGTACATGTATTTTGAGCATTGTAGTCTAATGTGTGTATGTTTTTTTGTTTTATTCTTTCGGCTAACGAGCTTCCTACGTTTATGAAATATCTGTTAACTTCATTGAGTGATTGTTCAGGAGTAACTGATAATGTAAGTAGTTCTTCAGATGAATTCGGTTTTTTGGAAGTGTTAGTGATATCTTTGATTACTTTCCACAGTTTTTTGTTATCCTGCTTTGCTGCTTGAAGTTGGTCTCTCTCGTATGCTCTTTTTACTTTTCTTATTACGGTAGTGCAGAAGTTTCTGTATCGACAGTATGTAATTTTTAAAATATCATTATTTGGATCTAGTTTTAACTTTTTATGTAATTTATCTCGATTTCTCACACATCGCAGCAATCCTTGTGTCATCCAAGGTTTTATTATCTTGTGGCGCTTAGGAATAATTATTTCTTTTGTGTTATTAGCAATTGCTTGTTGAATACACTGTACGAAACAGTTTATGGAGTAATTTGGGTCTGCGAAACGATTAATTTGGGAGAAGTCAATATTTGTTATATCTCGCTGTAAACCTATCTTGTCAGTTTTTACTGTTTTAGAGAACGCATATTGTCTTTTTTTTTTCAAATTCATGTGTAATAAAACAGGGTAGTGATCGGTTATTGTGGTTTGAGGTACAATTATACTGGTAGGACAGTTGGTTTTTACCAGTGCATGATCAAGACAAGTATGACTTTTGCTACGAGTAATTAGAGTATGAGTTGGCATAAGGCCATGTGTAGCAGCTAAAGTTAAATAGCGCTCTCCATTTTGACTTATTTTTTGAGGATCAATATCAATATTAATGTCTCCCATCACTACAACATGTTCGAAGGAGGAGAGTTCGTGTAGGGTTTTATCTAATGACGACAGAAATTGGTCGATGTTTTTATAGGACGGGGATCGATAAATGGCGAGTATAGCGATACGGTTATCAATTACAGCAACCAAACTATTACAATCATGCATTACAGGTTCTTCAATAATTACACTGAGATGTTCGTCAAAGTAGATTACTACACCATCATTTTGCTTAATGTTTCGCTTAGTTCCCTTATTACAATATCCTGGAAGGTTCGGTATAACAGTTGCAGGTGAAAGCCAACATTCTGTCAATAAAATAACATCACACTTTAGTTTTATTCTTTCTAGCAGGATGTTTAATTCTGGCATATTGCAGTTTATGCTGCGTATGTTTTGCGTAAGAATAAGTAGATCCTGGCCCGATGGAGTTAAAATTTTGTGGCAGTCCTCAATAAGAGATATCTGCGATTGAGATACAGATACAATCCAAAAATATATTGAGATATATTTTTGGATTGTAGTTTAAGCATCTGTTGGACGGATCAACTCCCTTATCTCCTCCTTTTATTCATCATCATCATCATCATCATCATCATCATCATCATCAGCCTCTACTCGTCCACTGCTGGACATAGGCCTCTTCCATAGCACGCCAACAAGCTCGATCCTGAGCAGTTCTCCGCCAGCCACTTCCAGCCACCTTTTTGATGTCGTCGCTCCATCTCGCCCAAGGGCGTCCTACCTTACGTTTGCCGAGACGCGGTCTCCACTCCAGGACTCCCCCCGTCCCTTGTCCCTTTTATTAATCTTATCTTATATTTTTGTCACTCATATTTCGTACACTACACCGATCAACCTCCTTCGAAGTCTTCTGCAGGATCTTCACTAACTCTTCTGTATTTTTTTTTTGATTCCAGTGCAAAGACTCAAAAGAGCCAACCTCATGCATGATGACGAAAATGGGTGTCTTGAACAAGTACAGCTTTATGGACTACTTTAAAATGAAGGACAGGATCCGTCAGTTCACTGCAAACGAGTCGGAGTGGTCTGCTTTGTTGGACATTTATATGAGCGCCTTCATCAACGTACCGATGTATGGGGAGCATTGCAACTCGGAGAAGAAGCTGCTGAATGTCCTTGATGCTATGTTGATGGTAAGTTGATAAAAGGACCTCATGGAACAGTAAAAATTAAGGAGATCTATTTAGATCTCCTTAATTTTCCTTGTTTTTTTTTTTTTCCTTAATTTTTTTTTTACGCATATGTGGTTTTTATTGCGGGTTCTGAGTTCTTAGTAGTTGGTAGATCAAACCATAGAGGTCTCTCTATGATCTATTCTTTTCCAATTTTATAAAGTGTGACATGCTAATAATTGTGGCAGCTACTTCTTCTTCCTTTATGATCATGATAATGTGTTCATGTACAGACGACAGTACATCAAATTTCTTTATTAGACTTTCAACTTTATCGCTAAAGTAGTAAAGCTCAAGGTTTCCGGTGGCTTGTCCTGCTGTCGTCTGTACAAGCTTACTTTCAACCTTACTTTTCAGTCTTTACTACAGATAGATCTTCGACATCAGGCTGTGATTAGGATTTCTACCTACTGCTATTAACGTCTTCCACAAAATACTACAGAAAGCTAATAACATTCTTTCTAATAAACACACAAATTTTTCAGACTTGTCCAGTTTCCAAGAGAAAGAACACAGTTCAGTGCAACAAAATCTTCATGGATATGATTCACACGGCACCAGACAAACAGAACGTGACAAGGGAGAAACTCGACGAAATTATGAAGCACTACCACCACGTATTTATGCCTAATGAGCCGGTCACCACCAATCTCAACCGAGCTATAAGAAAGAAACATTCCAAGACGGTCAAAAAACCGGTTTTCAATTTCGGGTTTCTTGATTCAAAAGATGCTCCTTCTGTCAATATTATTAGCGTAAAGCCTGAAGCAAGCACAGGAAGACCTAAAGTACCATTGATAGTAAGGCCTGTGTATCTTCGCCCAGAATTTGGACCAGGACCGGTTCACGATGGTGTCTTTAGAAACAATCCGTTCTGGCTACACAACCAGATTGCGAGAGCTCATATGTCTACGAGTTCATTGCCTCCTCCTATCCTGAATAGTCCAACTACTTATAATTCCTATGTAAATGATAGAGCACATATAATTCCTCCTACTGTTCCTCTAATGATTCAAACTACTCCGTATTCCGACACTGTCACGGAAATTACTACAGAAACTTAGTTAAACTGTTTTAGTTTGTATTTTGTAGGTTTTACTTTCTTCTTTGTTACGGTTTTAAGGGAATTTATCTTTCCGTGTTCAATCTGGACAAGTGAAATCGCAACTTGAGTCCTGAAATGGACAATCTGGAAGATTATCTTTTTTTTTGCGTTAATCCTCTTTACACCACTCTACACTGTTAAACATAGATATAAATGTAGAATTTACAGAGGGATACAATTGGCGGTCATATCGCCAAACAGAACTTTTATAGACAAAAACTAGACGTCTTAAGTTAAAATAATACACCTAATATCGATCTCCCCTTTGAATATGCCAATTGGAATTAGCTGTTTAGTTAACTTTCTAGCCTTATAAATAAAAGGCGGCGACTCTAATAACGGCCTGAACGATATTGAATAAGTTATACTTTGGGTTGAAAATATAACTAGTCACGCTAGATTCGAATTGGCCGAAGCCAGTGTAGCTACCATGAGTTTTCCTTTCGAGACTCGATTATACGCATCAACCGCGTCTGGCGCTGTCATTGGTTGAAAATTCTTACAACCTTGAAGCGGGCCAATCGATGACTCAAACGCGGTCGATATCGACGAACGAGTCTTCGTTAGAAATCTGATCAGTAGTTACACGCGAGCTGAAAGAGCGAAGTGAGGTGAATACTAGGTACTTCTAAAAGCCAGGCGGTTGACTAAACGGCAAATTAACAAAAAATAAAGAAACTAATTCTTGCATTGCGTATTTACATTCCAGTGTCCAATTCCAAAAACCGAATTACTTGAAATCATCACCAATTTCTAAGTACGATTGATTCAAATCTCAATCGTACCTACTTAGAAATCGGTGATTCAAATTTCAGTCGTATTTAGAAATCGGTGATGATTTCAAGTAATTCGGTTTTTGGAATTGGACACTGGAATGTAAATACGCAATGCAAGAATTAGTTTCTTTATTTTTTAACAATCGGAAAGGTGAAGGCAGACATTACGGGCATCCTCAAAGTCTGAAAACCAGTCCTACCAATGGGTACGTTCTGTACCCACTGTTACCCTGTTATTGGATTCGGAGGTCAAAATACTGTATACTCGTTTTCACCTGGCACCTGGTTAGACTGGAGGTCGACACATATTTGGGAAATGCCTAAAATAAAGATTTTGACTAAGGGTATGAGATGAATCTGATACAGGAGTCTGTTTATGATTCTGAACCCCTGAATTGAAATTAAAAATGGTGTATACATTTTGATCAGGAAGGCTCTATAAAAACTTATTTTAATATATGACTTTCTGCGCCAGGGGTTCTTATGGGAGGAATTCATAGCTACAGTCTGCGTATCGAAGCCCCAACAGCTCTGTATTGTATCCGTTAAAAACATTGGTCCCGATTTCTTTATTCACATTCTAAACTTAATTTATCTTATTCTTTCTTATTATATCTTATGCTTGATGTAAATTGACGTATTTTTAAATGCAGTGTTTTTAATAACGTTATAACTGTCAACGGAGTATTTTAATTTGACAGCACTGAACTAATTTAAATTTAAATAGACTGAAATAATAAAAAACTTTATCTTCTGTCCTTTTCTTTATGTACTAGAAAGAAAAAGAAGCATTGAACTTAAATTTAATTTAGTTTGGGCACAAGTGTATCGGCGCCATTGTATAGTTTGATATTATTTGTTCCAAATGTATTAAGTATATCAGGGTCGTGAGCAAAAAAATAAAAACAATTTTGAAGCAATATGAAAAAAAAGATTTAATACAATCATAATATGTACTGCTTGAGTAACTATTGTACTTAAAATATTTCCTACTACACTATCATAGCTATAAGTAATTGTTTCATTTGTAATTTCCACCAATATTTTATCGTCAGTCTTAATAAAAAGTTTTATAATTCGGCCTGTTTTTATTTTGACATATTATCTTCAAAACATTTGCGTATGGAATTATTTACTGCTTGATTAAATTCATTTGTTTTTTACTTTTACATTATTTGATTACGATTACTAAAATTTGCTTTTTATGTGACAATAATAAGGTTCGGCTATGCATTTTAAAATATTCAAAAATAAATAAAATAATTGATAAACTAGTAAATTATAACATACATCACTCTTTTTGTATAGATACATCCAACACAAACAAACAAACAAAAAACCATTACATATTCATCAATCCTAATTAATTTCACATACTTTGAACTCGTTCTAGTATTTTTTTAATAAATTATAAATAAGCAAGAAAATGGGCACATGAGTTTAACTCAAATGTAGAATAAAGCATAAGAAAAATATTGCAAGACTTCCACAAAAGTTTCTAGGCCAATTTTTAAACTAATTAAAAAAAAAAGGAAACATTTGAATAAAAATGGCAAGCGATTAATATTTTATAAGTAGATATGATTATTCGAGGCTAAACTCTATTTGAATGAAACTGTACATACATGTCAGACACTTAATTCATAATAGGAAGAATTACATATGTACATGTCATATGAACACATTGTAAATAAAATGTGTAATTAATAAAATCACTATTATCTACACATGGAAATAAAAATCATTTTGATAATGTCAAAGACACAGACGTAGTGCTTCGGTATAAAATATTATCCAACAACATAAAATGAACATATTTCATTTGTCTTAATATATCTGACCTTCTACGTCTATAAAGCATAATTTATATTTTTTATCTCTCTGTCTCTACCCTAATAGAATAACAAATAAGATTTGCGTATATACAAAGTTATTTTTTTCTTTATACAAAACCTGAATATAGTTTGTTCAGAATAAGCAGCTGAATTGATTACAATAATTTTTACACCATATTATTTTCCAAATATATTTAAAAAATGTTGTAGTGTGGTTTCCGAGCGCACAATATAGTTCACATAAGATCTTAGTGTCCTAGCGTGCTTATAGCGGGCGGGCGAGTGGCGTGTTGACCATATCAGGTAACATAACAACCTCATAACTTAGTGATTTTTCATGAGAGTTTTTTGAAATTTTGTACATAAATTATTTACATAAAAATTCTGGTTTCGGGTTTCGCATATACAAAAAATAACTTTGTAAAACAAGAATTGTATCAAATGGCGTCTTGCTAAACAAAAATTTCATCCAGAAGACCATATCCATGACAATCCCTATAGAAATTGTAATAGATTTGAGAAGGGTTAAGTAAATCACGGCAAAACAAACACGAGCACTGTCTATATTGCTAATAACAATATCTTAACTGCAACAAATTGACATTTACATTAAAGTAGGCAAGCTTTTAAAACATATTCTTGTAAAGTACACAAAAAGACCATTAAAAGTTGCTATAGCAACAACAAAGTACATAACTCCTTTATACAGATAACTGCTTCTATGATAATATTCGTTCGTTCGATTCCCTAGATATTATTTACAATCATAATAATTCCATTAACGAATTATTACGTGAAATAAATCAACATTGAGATATTAATAAAGATAATCCCGACAGTCACGGATAGTATTAGAATTTAATATTTTTTTGACGATTAATCGATGGGTTACGGATGAAGTGTCCTAATTTCGATATAAAAAATCCTCTAAGGTCAACCGGGGCAATTGCGTCTTTGGGGGTAATTGCGTCTAATCGAAATAATTTTAAATCTGTTTGAAAACCCACTCTCCTGCCATCTATACGTTATAGTATTTTATTCAAAGTAAACAAAACAAGACGGTAGGAGAGTGGATTTTCAAATAGATTTAAGATAACTTCGATTAGACGCAATTGCCCCAAAGACGCAATTGCCCCGGTTGACTATATCTATTTTTGTACATAAAAACCTGTCTATATTACATTTTAAAATCATGGCATATTAAGACTAATTGTGTCAAAATTTCTCATTGATCGAGTATCGCCGTTTAAACTATGGGACCCAGTATTGATCCTTGTAAGAATCTCTTGTTGGAGGGCCTTTAGCGTTCTCATTGCTGATAGGTCGGTGGGTGGGGCGAGGAGTAATGCTCTCCGGGCATGAGGGAGAGCTTCTGAGGGTTTGTTTAGGGCAAGGATTGCTCGGGCCATGGCGTAGGCACATTCGAAAGCATTCGGACGCAGTACAGAGGCCCGCGCTGCGAGGTCTAAGGCTTCCGATGGTTCCTGTTAAAAAAGGAGAAAACTTTTGAATCGATTGATTTGGATTTATTAATTGAAATTTCTATACAAATGTTATATTTTGATAGTGAGAAACATATCGCCTATTCCAGTTCTTTTTCTCTTGTGATATCTATCTTTAAGTTTTAAACATCAATGGTGTATCTTTTCTAAAAGTATATGTAGATGATGATTTCTTTTAGCAAGCTAGACTAGAATTGAAAATAACATTTCTAAGACCACTTACGTTCAGTTTCCTCTTACACCTCGACAAGTTCAGCAGTAAGTTTGTCTTCAACTGCACAAATGCGGACACATGCTCATGCGGTACTGGTTGAGTGGTAGGTGTTGTCAGTCCCTCGTCACTGATGAGAGGGTTGATCTTTTTCAGCGCGTATTGGTAGCGGTGAGCCGCTTCAGATGGTCTGTTCTTCCGGTATAACATGTTCCCGTCTTCTAGTAACTTGTTTAGCAGTATTAGCCTGGGGAGTAGAGTAATCATTAATTTCAAGTTGATCTGCTTCTTCCATGTTATTAACTAAATAAATATGGTTTAATAAACTGAAAAACATGCTTTTAAAAAATATCAAACTAAAAAGTTAAAAATAATTAAAAAAAAAAAAAAACGTGAGGCGCTTTGTGCCATAATTTTTGTATATTAAGCGTCCCACGCTTTTTAAAAAAATATTTTTCGCTTTATAGTTTGATATTTTTTAAAAGCATGTTTCTTAGTTTTTTAAACTATATTTATTTTCAACTTTTTAGTTCGATATTCTTTTTTAATAAAAAACGAACGAACGAACGTATTGAAAACGGTGGGACATTTTACAGTAATGAGCCGCACTCCTAGTCCAAAGAGTTAGAGACGGACAGACAAACAAGCAAACAAGCAAGCAAACATACAAGTGAAGCTAATAAAAAGCATGTAAAATGTCCAAGTTAAATGTATAATATATCTACTGTTTTCGACCATGTATACCTGTCGATTATACAGCGTGGAATTTTAATGGTTGTTTTCCTGCAGCGAAACGGTTTTGTCCTAGTAATACAATCGTTTCATCATGAAATTAAATATTAGAAACTTGAAATGGCAGATTTAACATAGTGATAGAAAAAACGCACGGGAGCTTATTATGGTTTGAACATTAAATACATTGCTTTCCTTTGAGGCGGTTTCATGTACATTCCGAGTAGTACGGGTAGTACCTACAAGTTGCGTAATTAACTTTTCTCACTTTTTCGAGTTGACGATTTTTTTTATTTACTTTTTTAATTATTTTATTATTATTTATTTTTGTTTTTTACTCTATTCATCGAAAGTACTCCTTAAAGCAAATCGTTCTGCCGCGGGGAAACAACCAGTAAAATTCCAGCGTGTATATAAGGTAGAAGATAAAGTACTTATACGTGTAAAATATGTATAGTTATTTTTTATTACTACACAATAAAAAACATTTCTAACTTACATGAATTCTGGTTTGCCTGAAGCCATAACCCAAGTTGTCGGACCGAGCTTAGCGCCTTTTCTCAGAAAACAATTAACGACCTGTGAAATAAACGCACATAATTATTTATAACTAGCTGTTGCCCGCGACTCCGTCCGCGTGTTGGTATAAAATAAGCGCCTGTTAAAATAATGGGAGCAATATGTACGTCCGCGTTTGCCCCCGTTTTCGTAACAATTTTTGTTACTGCTCTGTTCCTATTGGTTGTAGCGGGATGTTATATAGCCCATGTCCTTTCTCAGGCTCTAGAATATCTGTGTACCAAATTTCATTACAATCGCTTCAGAAGTTTTGGCGTGAAAGCCGGACAGACACACAGCCAGAGATACTTTCGCATTTATAATATTAGTATGGATAAATTAACACTATCAACATCAATGTGTACATTACAATATTGGGCTTTATCCCTCTATTCAATTAAAGTAACATTTTGGTATCAGGATGAATCAACTGTTTAGTTTTTGAATACAATTTGAAAATGTAACTTACGGGAACATTTCGCTGTCCAATGGCTCTGTCTAACGGCCTGAGGCCACTATGGTCAACCCTTTCCAGTGAGGCTCCTCTCTCCAGCAGTATGTCAACCAGATCGGATGGTCCTCCACATGCAAGACCTAAAGGTGTACGACCGCTGCCATCTGGTTGGTCTGTTAAGTAAAGAGGTCATTATAATAAAGGTGAATGGAATGATTTCACAGAGGTTTAAGATAGCAAAGTTGAGCTTTTAACAAAATTCACTATTATTTTAATTCATTAATTAATAAGATACTTAGAGAAGAAAAAATGTCACTAAGTTAAAGTCATATAAAAATATAAATTGACGTTTCGGTCCAATGATAGATCACAGCATGTTAATTGTTCGGATTTTATACATGGTTTGTTGATAGTATGGTCACAACTTACCTAAGGTAGCGCCTTTGTCCAACAAGACCACCATTGTCGGTATTCTAGACCTTAAACACGCCCAACCGAGAGGTGATATTCCATCAGCATCCGTTGCATCAGGATCAGCGCCTAACACAAAAGATTAAGCGTTTTGAAGAAACCGAATATTTGAAGACGAACGAGAAAACACTTGATAATATCACCATCAGTACAAACAATTGAATAGTTTTAGAAGAGGCTGTTTTGAATCACAGGTATACTAATTAATGTGTAAAATATAGTAGGTAGATAATATATAGGTAATGTTAAAAACTCACCATGATCTAATAACATCTCAACAACATCAGCATGACCCTCAGCAGCGGCTAAGATCAACGGAATCTTCCCACCAGAGCCCATCACATCAGCCCCAGAATCTAACAACCTTAACACTAGGGCTGTTCTCCCATTCTTGGCTGCTAATGCTAGTGGAGACAACTGACGAGCATTCAAGGAGTAAGGTGTTGCTCCTCGGATGAGGAGAGCATCGGAGATTGCGGCGTTGCCAGATGAACAGGCTGCTGTTAAAGCGGTCTCACCTGTTACCGGGCATATGCCATCGGGCTGGGGATGAAAAGCATTTGATGCAATTATTATATATAAAGAGCCAATTATGAACAGCTTAAAAAACAATGTCAGCTGGCTACTGATTATTATTATAACAGCTGACAATGCAAGCGTTAGGTTCAGTGTGAACGCAGCCTCAATAAGAATGTAATAAAATTAAGGGTTGATCAATATAAAGAAAGTGAAGCTAACAGATCAGAACAGGATTTTACACTAAAGAGCATTAACATCAATAGGAAGAGATATATGTTAAAGAGAAACCAAAGAGTAAAAAAAGAACTTTGTGCTTACAATTAATTCAGCAGTATCCAAAAGATATTCAACAATATCTAAATGCCCATTCTGAGCAGCAGCTATCAGTGCATGTCTTGATCCTGGGACCAACTGTTCGATGCTGCCATCATCGATGTCTAAGGAGTTTCTATCATTTCCAGTTTGACAGCCAAGGAGGTAGATAACTGTATCTCTGTGGCCGTTCTTAGCTGCGTGAACGAGAGGAGTCTGTTCTGCAGTGTCGGTGTGACTTAGCGATGCGCCTGAAAATATGAAAACAGAGATTATAATATGGTCATCTGGCAAAGTCAATGTTAAAGCGTTACCTCAATTTAACATCATTATTAACCCATTGAAGGATCCATAAACAAGATAGACTAGAAGTATTATTGTTATGACGTTAAGGGGTTTCTAATGTCCCGCCATACGTCAGAATTTCATCAACGTTAGGAATTTGAATAAGTTTTGTCTATGGAAGTGGCTTTAAATTACCTGCAGCTATAAGTCTCCTCGCAACATCAGTGTGTCCCCTCTGACACGCCAAAGACAAAGCTGTACATCCTTGAGAATTTGTCATTTCCATATCAGCTCCAAATTCAATCAACAATCCAACCATAGCCAATATTCCTTGGTACGCATACATGCACAGTAACGGCGCGCTGCCAAGACATTCCGTGATTTGATTAGGTGATCCACCAGCTAAGAGCATTAGCCGAGAAACTTTGACATTCGGTGTGTAAATGTTTCTCAAATGTGCAATTGCTTCACCTACGCTAGCTGAACTTGTTGCTACCAACATTGCTTGCAAATCTCTCGGACATAAGCCCAATTGCGCTGGCCCCATATTTCTATACATGTGAGCTTTTAAAATGTGATGTCCCAATTCCATCGATTTCTCTGAATCTAAAGGAGCCTGCACCCTGGATAGTCTGAATGCGATTCCACAATGTCCGGCTCTCAAATCACAGAGAAATTTTGGACTTTCATTGTCATCTCTTCTTATCAACCATTCCCTGAATGAAGGGTGGAAAAACATGTAGGTGTTGTCGATCCTCTTTACAAGAAAGTCTGATAGCGTTTCGAATCTGTGGCAGAATTCGTCCCAAGGTAGGAACGTATTGACCAGCAACGAATTCACTGAGTAGTAAATCTCTACCAGAGTTAGAGGATATAAAGCTGCTAAGCAGACGCTTAAGATGTGAGTGACCTTCTCAAATGACTGCACTGTAGGGAATCGTAGATTGAATTGCAACAAAAATATTTGTGCTAGCGATATGGGCACTACTTTGTAATTCGTTGATTTTACCACGATGTGACTTCTTTCAAGTAGATCTAGGATTAATTTTAGGAACAAAAACGAGCCTTGGCTTAGATGGAGCACGTATTGTGCGAACTTCATCACTGAATTGTGTACGCCTTCGGACTTTCCCGTCGAACATTTGATGTTTGTTTCTATGATTGGAGCAGCTTGTAGTCTTGTGTTGAAGTACTCCAGAAGATCTTTGTGAACATTGTCTGATTCATCTAGACTTAATCTTGTGTACGGCAACTGCTTCGATAGTTCTAGAAATTGTGTCCTTACAGTAGAGATCACTTTGAGCCATGATGGCATTTCTGGGACATGCTTAGCCAAGAACGAGGCAATGGTGTATCCATGATCGGGTCGGTGGTATTCAGCTTCACAAAGACCATCAACAAGAATGATACTGTTTGAGGAGTCTATGCTTCCACTTCTCCTCAAGATGATTAAAGGTTCGATGATGCCCCTCATGAAGGCTAAGTCTGGGTCTGCGATGCATTCTTTCAGTGACAAGCAGGCCAGTAGATGTGGCTCGCTGAGGAGATATTCTCTGTAGGCTTGCAGTCTAGGAGCTTGACAGAGTTGTGCTGCTAAAGAGTGCACGAATTCACCCACGAGGCAGGTACTGTTGTTATCGGCCTGGAAAGACAATAATAAATCGGAAATAAGAATCACGATAAACGAAAATATACTTATATAGTGATGTTTGAGATGCTCCTTAGACTATGGAGCAGTGCTTATTTGGCATAGTGGTGCCCTATTTTTTATATTTTATCCTTTCAAAAGCCTCACCTGACAAAAATGATAAGCGACGACGTGTGAGGCCAGTTGGGTGAACATGCCGATGGTCAGCTCTTCTGGAAGCAACTCCCTAATGTCTGACTGCTCTCTCAACTCCTCATATTCGCAGTTCCTCTTTCTGCCGAAGCAGGAGTACTCTACTAGCTGAAGAATGAGGGCAGTCTTGCCTGTGCCTGGACAGCCGGATACTATGATACCTGTTGAGAAGAAAAATGATATGAAAGTTGTACTATAATTTAATTTGACAGATATTTACATGTCACAAAATTCAAATGACAGTCGGAAAGATATAGAACGCGATGGACAACTTCAATCTTTAGATCAGTTTAATCAGTCTTTAGCAAGTAAAAGCTAAAACCATAAATTCGCTAAAGATTTGAGAAATTACAATTTGAAATCAACCCAACCGGTTTAGATATCGATTAAGGATACAAACCTGAAGCACTAGAGTCTAAAGCTTTTTCCATATCCCTCATAAGCCACTGTCTTCCAGAGAAGTATGTCTGGTTGTCTGTTGAAGGTACTTCGAAGAATAGTGGCCGTAATGTCAGTTGTGGTGATGGATGAACTGAGAGAGAAACAGAAATACATTAGATATTAGCTCGTAAAGTTATATTTCCTTCTTTAGTTTCATGAGGTTTAGAAGTAATGATACAAGTTCTTATATGATATGCAAATCGTTATCTGAAGGCAAAAGAGCATTGACTGTTCTCATTAGTATTCAAATAAGTTTAGTTGTACATGTATAAAACTAATCTGCTACAAATAATTTCTTACTTCATTAGCTAGATTTTCTGCTCTATTCTAGCTTAACACTATTACTGCCACATTTATCAAATCCACTAAGAAGCTTATCGTATTTAGCTACTAAAATACGTGCATGCAACTCTTTGCCAATTTTTGTGTTGGAAAAACAGCACCCAAATTGCGTAACAAATTATTAGCATGAATTGGAATCATTTGGTAGTATATTGCTAATCCATTGCTCCATATATGTTGGTACGAATGCATATACTGTCAAAATGAAACCCATTGCAACTGATAGTATGGAGGAGGAGAGGAGAATGAGGTCAGGAGTGAGATTCTGTAGTCATCGCATCGTGAAAACTTATACGAAGTGAGTATCGAGCAAGCTGCCATTTCAACTATTGACACCTCGTTCCAAGCTTCACCTAACTTTTTACCAGAGTTTTGGCGGGAAAGTCAAGCTGAGTGTCACGCTCATTTTTCATTGGACTTAAAATTATTTATAGTGTTGTTTACTAAATAAAAGTGCATCATTTATGTAGTAAAAAGTGCATACAGTAAATAATTCATAAAGAACATTGAGATATCACGGCATAGTGGCCTTATCATGACTTTGCCTCAAACCTCCCTTGTAGACGGGTCACGTGGTCATCTTTTTCGATATGAATAATTCATTACGTGACATTGGCTAAATGCACAAACCGTGCGAAGCCAAAAAAGAAAGAAACAAGAACTTTTGAAGATTTTCTTTTACTTGAAATTGGCACAAAGTTATAACTAGTGCCACACTACAAAAAAGAAAAACATTTTACCGTAAAATAGAATAGCATACTCTTTATTAAGTACACCATATAAATTATAGAACATAAATATGAAGATTTTACAAAGAGTAACACAATGGGCAGTCTTATCGCTAAAATCGATCATTTACAGACAAATTTACATCAGAAGTTTTCATTAAGTCAAAGGTTATTTTGAGAGACGATAATAAAATCTTCCGTACTTTTTGCTGATTCAATATGGTGGATGAAAAATATTAATTTATTATAACACTAGCTTTCCGCCCGCGGCATCGCCCGCGTGGAGTTCGGTTATATCGCGCTTTTTAGGTTTCCCTCGGGAACATCAAATTTTTTCGGGATAAAAGGTAGCTTAAGTTTTTTCTCGGGGTCTAAAGATTGTCTGTGCCAAATTTCATCAAAATCGTTTGAGAGGTTTAAGAGGGAAAGCGTAACAGACAGACAGACAGACAGAGTTACTTTCGCATTTATAATATTAGTATGGATTGAACCTTTTTTGATTTCTGATGATGTTGATGACTGCTTGCTGTTAACCCTGGCTGAACGTCGGGCAGCGGTCTTCCTTGTTTTGAAGAAGCCGCTAGACATTCGTGTTAGTTCATCTGATCGTCCGCTTTGGAGTGCTAGAAAGAAAATATAGCTTGATTATAAGTGATTTTTAGGACATAAGAGTGAAATGCTTAAGTTTCGTTTTGTTGGGGGAATTTGACTTTTTAGGGAGTTTCTTGCACCATTCCTTTCCCGTAGTGAAATGCGAGTTTGGCACTGTCTTATGTAATTTTGGCGCTTATTTATTTTAAATTAATAATATATAGGTATTTTATTGTACAGTATAAAAAAAAACAACTTAAAAATATATTCATCATCATCATCAACCTTTTTATCGTCCCACTGCTGGGTACAGGTCTCCTCTCATACAGAGAAGGATTGAGCGTAATCACCACGCTCGCTTAATGCGGGTGGCCAATTCAGACTTAAAGTCCAGATATATTAATCTCTAAGGATACAATAAGGCCGCCCTTATCGGTAACACAATCTTTTCCAGGCAACCTTAAAATGGACAGTGATTTTCTTGAACATAAAATGGCATTCTCGTTGGTGCCAATATTATATCCAAAATTTTAGATAGTAAATAAATACATACTAAATAATATAAGCAAATATAAATAACATAAGACTATTAATATAGATGATTGCAGTTAGGCACACGAGCTTATTCCTTCAAACAAAATTTCAAACCTTATTGAAAAGCTATGGCTAGATTAACGAAAGGAATTATTAATTTGGTCTATAGGAACCAAATCAATAATTCCTTCAGGCCTGATTACCCAAAGTTGTTCCCAATAAATCAATCTATTTTTAGAGTCGAACGCTGAACTTACGAAACAGTCAGAGTGCCTATCAGTGGTTCTCGTGTCAAAAGCTAATAACAATTCCTTAGGAGTGGTGGTTATCGGCAGCCGTAAAGCCCAGAGGGCGTGGTATCTTAATGACTGACCATTTTAATCTCCAAGAGCCTAATGAGGAGAGATAGGAACTCATTTGACTAATTATATCTGCCAGGGTTTTTGATAAGTCGCTATGATCCCTAGGAAAAATGAGTTACTAATGAACCCAGGATGCTCCCGTTGATAATAAAACAATATGCTGTCATGGAGATAGATAAAAATCCAAAAAAATATATGAATAAGTGTAATATGTGTATTCCTGTTTCAATATTTTATAAATTAAATTGTATTAGATAATACAATATCTTTCAATACATTTGGTATGCTTTTTTTCGTTTCGGAGGGAAACCGTCAAAAGGCGCCTGTTCTTCGAGGGGATTTCTATCTCTCCAAAGCCACTCCTGTGGTCACCATGTAAGGGGCACCGTTATATTTCAAAAGTCCAATCCGGAGACCTCTCTGTGTATCGCCTGTTAGGGTACATTTCTGCGGAGATTGTATAGGGATCTCCCCGAAACCTATGAAAGGCAGCACATGACCACAGCGCGCTGCCTTCCCTGAAGTTACTCAGTGGGATGACAGCGTCCCAACATTATAACCCCAATTATACGATATTCCTAGTGATAGAATGTGGACACAATAGTATTAAAAAGTCAGTCAAATAATTCTGGTGGAGACTTACTGTTAACAGAATGCCGTCGGCTCCCAGGACTCGATGACGAGCAGTTGCTGGCTGCAGATAATGACATGGACGCCAGAGAGCCTAAGGAGTCCCGACCCAGAGGCGTTGCTACTTCCACCTCTGAGGATCCGGTGAGGGTCGATACCTGAAATAAAAATAATGTTACAGTTAGTACAAAGGTGGCGAGGAGCGAGACTTAATTGAAAGCCCCGTGATGATAGAAAGCCTTGTAGAAGGTTGTGTGATCTATGTAATAGTATGCTGTGGGAAACCTCTCGCTTCCGGCTGTCTTGTCAGGAGCGAGTCAGGGTGGAGCGCCGTCGCCACCTTCTGTGAGACCGTAATGCTCGCAAAGGAGGCGGCTGAAAGGGAGACAGAAGCTGCCTCTTCCCTCCCCTCCCGCAGCAGACACACTGGTCGCCGCAGGGTTGCCGACTTTCGGCCACCGTAGGGCGCGGCCTGCGGACGGCAGACTGGGGGGGTCTTGTCGTCCGACCAGCAGCAGGCCTCGAGGTGGCGGCGTAATGTTCTGCGTTCGCCTCATAGTGGAGTCCTTCGGCCGGGGTGATGGCCGCAGTGAGTGACGAGGCCTGCCTAAGCATCTCTGGCAGGCCACTACCCGTCGGGGGGTAGCAATGAATGGAGTTTCTTGCACGTTCTTCTCCATAGAGATCTACGCTTTGGAACGTGCAATTTAGCTTCACTTTTCCTGGACTGACCGACATTGACCATTCAAAAGCACCAACGGATGGTTAATTTGAAATAAACAATTTTGATTTTGATTTTTAATTTCGGAAATTCCCGCTCCATCCGATACACGGTTACATACATGAGTTTGAACACGGGTTGGTTTTTTAGTCAATAAGAGTCTGACAGTCCCCTTCGCTCTGCCCCCAGGGCGGAGGGATTCCATGAGGATATTTCCAAACCGAGATCACAAAAAAAGAACTATGTAATAGTAGATCTGCTACTGTACAAAAACTCATCGTGAAAATTTAGGAGAAAGGAATTTAGAGGGAGCTCTCAATGCCTAGCATCAGTTGGAATGACAGTTAACTTCACACTCACTTCATCTAAGTTTTCGCAAAGTAACAAATTAAATTAAGCCTTATTGACTATTCTCATGGTTCATTATTAAGGAACCGATGCTGTATCGTATATTGGTTTGATGGGAAAAACTGAATTGACACGACTCATACTCCACTTTGGGAGGACCTCTTATGGCCTAAAAGCCAGAATCTACAGGATGTCTATCAAATAACCGTAGAGTTCGACGGGTTCTGGTTGGATTCAAGTGTCTTTAGTAACGTTAGGAGTTCCGTTCCATTGATATATGAAATTAAATGATTTAAGTTACATATTTGTATGAAAGATTACGCGGTAATAAGCCGTTTACGATTTACGAGGTATTAAAAAATAACTACTTACTAGATCTCGTTCAAAACAATTTTCGTTGGTAGTTTTTGTAGTAATGAACATCATATGTTTGTTTTAGATTTTTCATCTCTACCAACTTTGGCAACTTTTTTCCACTTTGGAAGCGTCTAGGTATCAGGCAAACTATTCGGTTTAGAAAAAAATATTTTAGAAACCTTGATATCATTTTTGAAGACCTATCCATAGATAGGTACCCCACACGTATGTGTTTGATGAAAGAAAGTGAGTTTCAGTTCTAAATATGGGGGGACCCCCAATATTTATTATAATTTTTTATTTTTTTTTGCATCCAAATCTTAATGCGGTTCACAGAATTCATCTACCTACCAAGTTTCAACAAATGGCTGTGACATACGGATGGACAGACAGACAGACATGACGAATCTATAAGGGTTCTGTTTTTGCCATTTGGCTACGGAACCCTAAAAAGGGTTAAGTACGGACGACAGCAGGTCAACTACGCGAAACTGTCAAAAATTTCCAATTAACCTTGATCCTTAATGCTTTATCGATAAAGTTGAAAATCTAGCAAAGAAATCTGATAGAATGTAGTAGCTTGATGTGCTGTCGTCTGTACCATAGTCCATACAAAAAAAAAAAAACTGTGTTTTAGGGTTTATTGTTCTAGCGACAACAAAAATACATCATCTAAGTAAAAACTGTCAAGCTATTACAGTTCTTGAGAAACAGCCTGTGTAGCTACCACGAGTTTTCATTCGAAGACTCGATCATCGATATCGAGCGCGTTTGATTCATCGATTGGCGCTTCAAGGGAGAAGAACTCTCAAACAATGAGAGTGCCAAACGAAGTCGATGCGTATGATCGAGTCCCGTAATGAAAACTCATGGTAGCGACACTGGTGATAGACAGACAGATAGATAGTGGAGTCCCATTTATATCCTTTACATTCAGAACCCTAAATCCAAATACATCTAACAGCCTCCGTGGCGTAGCGGTATTGAACGCGGCCGTTGCGCAAGGAGACGCGGGTTCGATCCCCGCACAGTGCAAATATTTGTATGCATGAATATGAATATTTGCACTGGTCTGGTCGTGGCTCGGAAAGCACGTTAAGCCGTTGGTCCCAGTTGCCATATGAACATCTAGTGGCAGTCATTATGGGTTGTTGGAGCCCTCAAAAGTCTAACAATTGGTCTAACTGCAATGCTTAGATACCGCCTTCGGGTTGTGGAGGTCAGACGGCACGCTTCACGGAAAATATCGAAGTTTAGCCATAATCAGCAGTTAGCAGTCTAACTGTAGTGTGTGTGTGTGTGTATGTGGGGTCTGGGGTTCGCTTTACCCGTGTAAGCGAACCCCAGACTCCAAGGCTAAAAAAAAGCTACGGATGCGACTGGGATTAACGCTGAGATGATAATGACATTCAAAACTCTAAAACATAAATAATTCTGAAGGTACTTACAGGACTTGTATTATGTGAAGCCAGGGTATGCGCGTCAAGAGAAGCAAGTGAGGTGCAGCTGTCTCTAGCCTTGTTCCTAGCCCCTCGTCTTTCCCCCAGCAGTAAGCCCAAGCGCATGTACAGATCATTCTGTCTTCGGGACTCGTAGCCTGCCTGCTTGATGTGACCTCCTTCATCGTCTGCGAAGGGACATAAAAAAAAGGTTAGATTTTGTTTTATTTATGGGATTTTTTCTATGAGGTGCTAATATTTACAAAAAAATGTGGAGGATGATTTTACATGCAGTAAATTAACAATAACTCAATGTTTATAATTAGTGTGAGTACTATCTGTAAAGACCCTTGTTCTTACAGTAGCACCTGTAATATACGGTGGAGGTCTGCCCGGCTTGGGTAGAGCATCGCCGCGTCCTGGCGGCGGTGATCGGTGCCGACCTCTCGCGTCCGACCATGGCCTAGGCCATGGTCTGGAGCGAGAGTACATGACAGGTCGTCACCTCCTTCGGCGAAGCAGTGATGCTGGCAAAATAGGAGGCGCAGCACGTGAGGGAGCGGTATTTTTGCTGGGACAACCACGTAAAATAACAAGCTCATAACATTGTGATTTTTCATGATATCTTTTTGAATTTTTGTACATAGATTCTTTGCTTAAAAACACTGGATACGTTTGTCGCGTCTGTTACGTGGTTTACTGGTTTAGTATAAACAAAAAAAAAAAAAAAAAAATAAGCTGTATAATTTGAAACTCGACAATAATTATTTACACATAATTGTGTCCACAAGAAATGCTTTCAAATTGCTGAGCTGTTCACAATTCTGACACACAGGTGTGAAAATATACACAAAGGGAACAATTACAGTGAATAAAAACTCAACTACAAAGACTTGTTTTCACATATTATTACATGCCGGTTCTCGCAGCTTTCAATAAAACATAAACATAACACGATCAGATAAATGGAACGAAAATCATATCATAATACTGTGATATAATAATGTGAACTCTACATGCACTTACAAACAATCGTGCAATAATCTTACACACAAACACGTAAAAAAACAAATGAAGTGTTAATTTACACAATGATGAAAAAGGAGATGTTTCATTTTGGACCACCACTGTGTACACTATATAGATAAAAAGGAAAAAAAGTAATATATTTTCATAAAAATACTGCTTAATTAATTTGATTAAAAATACAAGTATATATAATTAATTATTTGAAGCGTTTATTAGTGAGATAACCCTTTATTAAGGTAGCCATGACAGTGGTTATGACGTTTGATTGGCGACTTTGACAGTTCTATTTTCCCGTTGTGTTCGTGTCGAGTGTTGATTTGAATTGACTGTGTTTTTTTAATGGGCCGTATGTTCGGAATTCATGTTTTGTGTTTTCCGCAGTCATATGGTAGATAATATAGATACGATAGCCTTAGATCCATGACACGTCAATCAAATGTCACTGTCAAAATCTTATTTCGCTAATTGCTGACCACCATATTTATTAGTAGTTGTGTTGCACTCCTTGGCCGAGTTAAATTGAATCTGTATAAAAACTAAGCTAAAACATAGGAAATTAACATTAAAACCAGTAAATATAGCGTAATTATACCTAGCATTAAGTGTACAATGTCCTGGCCCAGGCTCCATACATTTCTGAAACATCTCCTTTGAATAACACATTCTAGAAACTTTTAAAGGTTGTTGTTGGTTAAATCTTCAGAAAGGAGTCGCCTTCAGACATTATTTGGCGTGAATACCACAAGCAACAGAATTAAAAAAAAATATGCAAAGTCATACTATCAGTAGCAATGCATTTTGACAGTTCTACAACATTCATTGCGTTATTTACGTTGTTGAGCGGACATCTTTCGCGAATAGTTATGGAGGGATTGAGATGAGATGAGAGCACCTAGTGGTATCTGCCGCGACTTAGAAGGTGTAGGTCGTAATTTCGAACCCCATCAGGCGTTTTACTTTGTGTAAATTATTTCATCATCACTGTTCTCGAAACGGTGAAGGAAAACACCGTGAGGAATTCGGCATGTCGTAGATTCAAAAACTTCGAGCACATGTGATATCTACCAACCCGCAGTGGGCCAGCGTGATAGATTATGGTCCACTCCCTCTCACCGAGCCTTCATTAAAGCCTACTGTTAATCCATTGCTCCACTTGTTTGAAAAATGTTTTTCTCAACAACGTACACAACGCAATACAATATGTAAAGAAAACCCTGTCCGACCCATAAGGATAATAAAGGTTAGGTAAACACTTGACCAAATATAATATAAAATTTTACATAATCATCATAGTGACAATACTAATGAATTTTGAAATAATTCTTTTTTCCCAGGAATTAATTCCAATTTCCCCGAAATTTGGTAATTTTTAAAAAAGTGACAACACCGGTATTGTTATAAGCGAATAGCGACGCGACCACGTCACAGGTGCCGCGTGCCCTGCCCACCGCCGCCCGCGGAAGGGGTTGCTGGTAAGCAACACACACATGGTAGCACATGTATTAAGTTACCTCTTTTTGCGAAATAATATTTATTATTTAAGGTGGATTTTTTTTTTCCAGTTATCGATACCTAACAATACCTTCACGGATCGGACAGGGTTTTCTTTACATCCATACTAATATTATAAATGCGAAAGTAACTCTGTCTGTCTGTCTGTCGGTCTGTCTGTCTGTCTGTCTGTCTGTTACGCTTTCCCGCTTAAACCTCTCAACCGATTTTGATGAAATTTGGCACAGGCAATCTTTAGACCCTGAGAAAGAACATAGGCTACCTTTTATCCCGGAAAAATTTGATATTCCCGAGGGAATTCTAAAAAGCGCGATATGACCGAACTCCACGCGGGCGAAGCCGCGGGCGGAAAGCTAGTATTATATATGTTGTGGAACTGTCTAAATGAAACCAGTTACTATTGATAGTGTGTTACTCAATTACCCAGCGATAAACATACGACATATGCCTCTCTTTGCAAATCCCAACTTTTTGGTGCCAGCCTCATCTAGGTTGCAAACCCTAACAGTGTCTCTGTGGACTGCGATTGGCGAGTTAATTATGTTTGCTAGTTAATCCTCCTCCGTAAGTCGTTCTCCTCATTACTGAGGGTCGTGATGTCCCTGTTGAATTATCTATATTATCAGTAACCATCAGATGTTCGAGGTTGTCTCCATCCTTTCTGGCAATATGGCTAAAATATTCCAAAAATCTTTGAAGGCAGGCAGAGAACAGAAACCCAGCTTATGGTGCCACCCAGCTCTCGAAGGATTGATTGATTTGTGCGAAGTGCTGTCCAAGGAATTTGAAGCATCTTTCTCCAGCACCACATCTCGACAGGATCAGTGCGGTCTTCCTGCGTCTTAATTAATTAATAACAGCAGCATTAAACTACCTACGTGTTCAATATAATAATGCACTGAGGTATTGTTGTGGCTGCCGATGCGGCGTTGTAGTGTGTCAGGGATGTTTCCGAATGGTTTTTCTATTAGAAATAAAAGCTAATCTTTTGAACCCCATAAAGGAGAATCAAAGGGTACCTTTTTCTTTGTAGCGACGATTGTTAATTGTGTATTTAATTACACATTTAATTCATCCACAATCACTGGTTCACAAATAAAGTCCGCATTTCTTGCTTCAATATCTTTAACCTCCTACGCTGTTTTATACTTATCCTTTGTTTCCACAATTCCCATGACATTTTACAACAAATTAAAGAGATTGATGAAGCGACGCCATATTCGGAATTGAAAAGCTCTCGGCAAGAGATTTTTGCCCCATTGTGTGTTAAGATCTAAATTATTATCACAGGAAGCGGAACGGAATTAACAGTTGAAGCGGTTGAGAATGTTACTTTATTTATTTAACAATAGTTAATAATTCACCTCACTGAGCAATTTAAAAGTTGGAGAAAATATGAAGAACTAGCTGCACCTCTCTGTTTCCTCCCTCTTATGATTTGATCCCGTGGGAATATCAGCAAAAACGTATACTATGTATTATTCCTAGTTATAGACTATCTGTGTGCCAAATTTCATTCAAAACCGTTCAGTAGTTTTTGCGTAAAAGGGTAACAAACATTCATCCATACTCACAAACTTTCGTAATTATGATATTAGTATGATTTTTTCTTACATTAAAGGAGATGTTTCATTTTGGGCCACCACTATATACGATATATAGATAAAAAAGAAAAAATTAAAAGATTTTCATAAAATACTACTAAATTAATTTGAATAGAAATACAAGTATATATAATTAATTGTTTGAAACGTTTTTTAGATATAACCCTATATTAAGGTAGCCATGACAGTGGTTATGACGACTGATTGACGACTTTGACAGTTCTATTTTCCCGTTGTGTTCGTGTCGAGTGTTGATTGTGTTTATTTAATGGGCCGTATGTTCGGAATTCATGTTTTGTTTTTTTCGCAGTCATATGGTAGATAATATAGATACATGACACGTCAATCAAGTGTCACTGTCAAAATCTTATTTCACTTATTGCTGACCACCATTTTTATTAGTAGTTGTGTTGCACTGGCCGAGTTAAATTGAATCTGTATAAAAACTAAGCCAAAATATAGGAAATTAACATTAAAAGCAGTTAACTATAGCGGAATTATACCTAGCATTAAGTGTACAATGTGCTGGCCCAGGCTCCATACATTTCTGAAACATCTCCTTTTCGCAGTATCTACTGTTAGAGACCAAGGTAGGAGACCGAAAATTTTATTTCGAACTAGCTGGACCACACGGTTCCATCCGCATTTATATGCCTTGCTCCTATTGGTCGCAGCGTGATGTTACAAGAATTTTTGAAATCGGACCAGTAGTTCCTGAGATTAGCGCGTTCAAACAAACTCTTCAGCTTTATATATTAGTATAGATTAAGTCAACTGTCACTTACATGAGAACAATAATAATTTTATACTTATCAGTGCTTGTAGAAAAAGTATGATCATTGTCAACCAAAAGACTGACAGACATTGACTATTCAAAAGCACCAACGGATGGAAAATAAACAATTTTGATTTTGAACGGTGGAGGAAAGCCTTGGGAGGAATACCAATCTAAGTTTTAAATATTCCAAATCACGTTATTGTCCGCCTCAGCGTGAAAGAAATGTCAAAAACTTGTCAATATATAAGGAAATTCGAAGGTTCTTGACAGATTGAGAACGTTTTTAAAATTAAAAAATAATTTAATGTCCATCAGATAGATAAAAATATTGAACACATATTTTTTATTTTTTCTTTCATTCAAATGCTTAGGAAGATATATTGATTTGAAATGTCGCATACGCGTGTGCGCGTCCACACGCCGTGGTACAAATATACCACTGCGTGATGTAATTAGCCCCCACTCCGTAACTTTAATACGATATATCTCAGTAGTTTTTGGTAATTTCGACAAAATAAAAAATACGGGTCTCAATTTGTTTTATCTATACTAATATATAAAGCTGAAGAGTTTGTTTATTTGAACGCGCTAAACTCAGGAACTACAAGTCTGATTTGAAAAATCCTTTTTGCGTTTGATAGCCCATTAATCCAGGAAGGTTTTCACATTATATAGCATCACGTCGTGACCAATAGGAGCGGAGCAAAACTAACTACGCGAACGAAGTCGCTGGCGGCCGCTAGTTATCTATAAGACGGACTAATTATTTTTTTGATTTTCATACCTTGGATACATCCCTATTGCCTCTCTGATCTTAACTTTTCAGCATTGCATGTGGTTTATTAGCACCAAATTCCTGTAGCAATGTCGTCACCCCCCACATTCTCAAGCAACCGATATCGGTCGTGTTGGTGTCCTGTAAGTGGAGATTCTCAACAGGTGCGGAAGCGATGGCGTGGGAACGCCTCAGTTCCGAGATCACAACTCGATACGGCTACAGGCCGTGAAAACACCGATTTAGCTTTTTGTGGTAATGTTCTTTTATATGTATAATCACGCGTAGATCTAGGTATTTCTATCGTTTTGTTTATGGGTATGACAACTAACGTGTTTGTAAAGTTGAAAACAAATGAGCTATTTCTAAATCAAAATTAAAAGTGTTTTATTCAAATTAGGTTGAGAATCAGCACTTTTTGAACCTCAATATTACATAAGACAGTCCCCCAAAAGGTCCGCCTAGTTCAGTGGTTCCTAACCTTTTCAATGTCACTACCCCTGTGAACAAGTATGGGAACTGATTTTACCCATGGGCGATCTAGCTAAATTAAAATAATTAAAACCATACAAATTCGAACTAAAATATGTTTATTATGTAAGAAATTGCATGTTTAGGTAACTAGTAAAGTAATATACAATATGTAAAGAAAACCCTGTCCGATCCGTGAAGGTATTGTTAGGTATCGATAACTGATTCTACTAATGCCTACAAAGCAGGGCTAAACTTAAAAAAAATCCCCCTAAAAAAATTAATATTATTTCGAAAAAGCGAGCTAACTTAATGCATGTGCGGTAGGCAACTCTTTAGGCATACATGCGCGGGTAAAGGGAGGCAGGGTAGGCGGCATGTGATCGCATCGCTATTCGCTCCGTCACAAATGGTGTTGTCACTTTTTAAAAATTTCCAAATTTCGGGGAAGTTGGAATTAAATCGTAGGAAAAAAAGATTATTTCAAAATTCATTAGTATTGTTACTATGATGATTACGTAAAATTTAATATTTAATATTAATTAATTAATTTATTATTTAATTTTTTTTTATGCGTCGGATGGGGTTTTCTTTAAATATTGTATAAATCTCGGCGTTAACTAATGTGAAGGTTGAAATTGCTTTGCATTCGCAACTTTGACAATATTGGGTTCGGGTTCATTCAACGCGCATTTTTGTTTATTGCTATTTTAATATCTACTATTTCGTGTCATCCCGTGTTACCCCCTAGAATTTCCGTTTTACCCCTGTGGGGGTAATTACTCCCAGGTTAGGAACCACTGGCCTAGTTACATTAGGATCAGTGTGGCTACCATGAATTTTAATTACGAGACTTGATCATACGCATCGACCGCGTTTGGTGTTCTCATTAGTTGAGAATTCTTACAACCTTGAAGCGGGCCAATCAATGAGTCAAAAACCCATGCTAGCCATACAGACGCTAAATATGTTAAGTACCTAATATTTCTTTGACACCGTAGTTGACTGCAAGTCTATATTCAAAATTGTAGTTATTTTCAGTTAAACAAATACTAAATTTATATTAATGGTAATTAAGTTAATTTTAGAGTGACAAGCACTTGTACGAAGTAAAAAAAAAAAAATGCTTGAAGTTCTAGTTGTGTAGAAGTTAAATGTTATTTTGTATACCTAAACATATCTATGTTTACATGTTTGACGAATATGTTGCTAGATTATCATTGCTGTTACGATAATGCACTATTATCTCAAACGGCATTTAATTTAAAGAACTTATTAAGTCTTTGTCGCCTTGAAGAGACCATGAACAGCATGAGACATGACGTTTATTCAAAATTCAATTGCGTTTGGAATTAATCCAAATTTACTTGTAATATTTCCTCTACCGTACAACATTTACTCCACATAAGTTATTACCGCTACAGCTATTTAACAAAACTAATAAATAACGTTATTTCGAATTGAGTTGTCAACGAGCATTGGAGTAAACCTTAAGATAAATTAATGAGTGTATTCAAATATCTTCATTTTAGTCCATTAAGACATTTAACAAAATGCCAGGTTCTTTGGTTAACGCTTGGCATTTGTCATCAAAACTAGCGTAAAAGGTCAATATTCCAGCTCTACATACGGACGACATTGCATCATTGTATATTAATATATTATACACTTGTTAAGTCATGGTGGCCTAGTGGTAAAAACACCTGCCTCTCAAATATGAGTGTGCGGGTTCGATTCCAGGTCAGGTAAGTACCAATGTAACTTTTCTAAGTTTTATGTACTTTCTAAGTATATCTTGGACAGCAATGACTGATTAAAAGGTGAAGGAAAACATCTTGAGGAAACCTGGACTTTAAGTCTGAAATCGCCAACCCAAATTGAGCAAGCGCGATGATTACGCTCAACCCTTCTCTGTATGAGAGGAGGCCTGTGCCCAGCAGTGGGACGATAAAAGGTTGACGATGATAAGTATACTGATAATAATGTCTACAGGTTTTGACATATTATGTACTGAAGTAATGTACTGTTTTGAAGAACGCGGTGTCTAAAAATTGCATTTACAGATTAGGTACAGAAGTTAACGGACGATGAAACCGAGAATCTTATTAAAATAAATGCCTCTTAAAGTAACTAATACTATATTTAAGTAAAGGCATTTTTTGTTTAAAGAAATAAAATGAAATGAAATCGTTTATTAAGCAAGTAGGATCACTTTTACAAGACATATGTTTTTTTTTTTTTTACACTAGATGAACCCGGTAATACCTATATGTAGTGTTAATAAAATCCACCACGTCACTTAATACCAGTTATATATCATACTTTAAGGAACGTGCTTGTGTCACGGAGTTGAATATGCTTCGGTGGATGTGTGGAGTTACGCGGAAAGACCGCATCAGGAACTCCCGCATCCGTGGCAATCTTCATGTCCGTGACATACCAGACAAACTGCAAGAGGGTCGCCTACGCTGGTACGGTCAAGTCTTACGAAAACCGGCATTTTATGTGGGTAACAAATGTCTTGCCATGGCGCCTCCGCAGGGCCGAAACAAGCCAGGTAAATCAAAGAAGTGCCGGCTTGCTTTGCGTTGTAAGAGATGAAATGCGTGCCAACAATCTCATACCACGGGATGCCAGAGATCGTGCGAAATGGAGGCGTATAATATGTAAGAAAGCGGTCCCCGGGCTCCAACGCGAAAGCCGTGGATGCAACCGGGATTATACGCTGAGATGACGATGATGATGATCAACTTTAAGGAACTTTGGATCCTAAAATACAGGCAGTTGTCCTAGTTTATTGTAGGCAGAATAGATTTAAATACGTTTTCCAAGTGTACAAATTGAAGTAGGTATTTCCAACGGTAGCTTAGATCATAATGATAATCTACTATAAAAAAAAAAAAAACACAAGGAACAAAATAATAATTGACAACTTCTAATTCATAACCGAATGATAAAAGAAGCTCAAGTAATCAATTCAAAAGATTGAAACATCACGATCGAATGGAATCAATTAGTTCATTCATTCATTTCGTTCATAATTTAAAAGATCGCATCAGTCATTATGATTGCGGAGTACATCTGTGCTCACTTGGTACAATGGGTTTATTATTAAGCGTATGAAAGTCATCTCAAAATTGAAAGGTGATAAGCAACTCTTAACTAATTTTTCAAACCTACTTGCCTGACTACTTGAGAAGCTGGTGTTTTGACCACTAGGCCATCACGACGAGATTTAGGTATTTAAGCGCCGGAATAGCCGACCTCTAGTGATAACACCTCTTATAATGTATAACATTATACAACGTTATTATCCTCATAATAGATTCCAACACAACTTAGAAGCCTAGTCTTATCCCAGCAAAAACTGCCACAACTTCCTTCCAACTCATTGATCAATAGGGATGGGATGTGGTCGGGAACTCGGGATGTCGATTAAAACCATCGACTCCCACGTTTTGTAAGCTGGTTCCCATAGAGTCATTGAGCTTGAGGTCTGTAAAAACGTAACTGTGTGCATAGATATTGGTTTTTTATTGGTAGTTTGATTATCTGGGAGTGGGAATCTGGATGTTATTATTGGAGATTACCTGGGGGGTAATCGCTCTAAATAAAACAGTAGAACTTCTACTCTTGTTCGTATCTAATCCAGTTAAAGTTATGATTTAATTTCGATCACATTTCGTACCGCGCTAAAGTTTTAACTTCGATTGAAGTAAAATCAATTATGAGTGATACATTTCGTCAGATATAATAATTAAAACTAAATAAATTATAAGTAAATCTAATCGAATCGACGTAAGTTTGACAAATGGCTCAGAAAAAGTTAGCTTTGTTTCAAATTTTTCATTTGACAACGGTTATGTTCCAATTGCGTTCCAGTTATGGTTAAACCATCTGTCAAAAGGTTAGCGCGATACGAAACATAACAAAACTTATGATTTGGTTGCGATCCAATTCTGTTTTGGTTGAATTATTTTAGCGAGATTGCCCCCTGACTTATCATCATCATCATCATCATCAACCTTTTTTTTTTATCGTCCCACTGCTGGGTACAGGTCTCTTCTCGTACAGAGAAGGATTGAGCGTAATCACCACGCTTGCTCAATGCGGGTTGGCGATTTCAGACTTAAAGTCCAGGTTTCCTCAAGATGTTTTCCTTCACCTTCAGTCAATGGTGTCCAAGATATACTTAGAAAGTACATATAACTTTAGAAAAGTTACATTGGTACTTGCCGTACCTGGGATTGAACCCGCGCACTCATACTTGAGAGGCAGGTGTTTCAACCACTAGGCCACCACGACTTCACTAGGCCACCACGACTTCACCTGACTTATTAAAATATTTAATTTTTGGAGGTGATTTTGTACACTTTAGCTGCATCTGGTCAGACTGCAGGCTGACCCTAACATATTTGAGAAAAGGCTAGACGGATGCGGACTCATAGCCTTTCTTTTCAGAGGATTTAGATCGGAAACGCCAATCTCATCTAGTTTGCAAGTATCTCAGAGATCGCTGTCTCCTTTAAAAATTTGACATTCAGTATAAATAAATTAACTAACGCTTACTCGAGTCATAACATCCAGATTCCCACTCCCAGATAAAAACTACCAATAAAAAACCAATACCTATGCATACAGTTACGTTCTTACAGACCTCAAGCGTTTAATCGACTCTTCACGTGACCAGAGGGCCGAGCTATTTTTTGGCCAAAGAATCAGCATCGCCATACAACGTGGTAGTGCTGCCAGCCTTTTGGGAACGTCTCCTGTTGATAGCGATGCGGATGAATTTTTTGATGCTCTCTAATTAAAAACTAGTGCTTGGCCGCAATCCCGCCTGATGGTAAGCAGTGACGCAATCGTTGATGGTAAAGCGCACTAGTTTATTAAGACGTTGACACATATAACTTCATATGACCTTTTCATTCAAATAATGTATGACCATGATTTTTCACAGCACCCAATTCACCGGCAGTTAGAATGACATAATTGTTGTAATATGACATTACATTATATATTGTAGATTGTAGAACCTGTTGATGTTGAGCATCGAGAACATTGCCAAGGCTATAACGTTTGATACGCAATGATCTGAGGTTACTTATAATTTTGTGACGTATAGATGATATATGACGATTTTTTTTTTGCTTTCCTATTGTCATGGCTAGCTGGCACTCTTTGGTAAGTTCTGTGTTCTCTTGTTTTAGTTATTATAACATTACTACTATTGTGCGTTTCATCTAACAGTTCCTTTGCCGTCATGTTGGCACTACTGCAACTTAGTGTGGGAGAGAGAGAGACGCAGAGTGCGTCTATCTTGTTTACGATAGTGACAAAAAATGAATGCCAACATGACGGCAAAGGAACTATTAGATGAAACGCACTCTATACTAAACAATTTTTTTAAGGAACAGACAGTTTTGCCGCATGGGAGTTTGTTCCGCCAATTCTTCCCAGTGAAAGCATTAGGAAGTGGTAAAGACGGGCGTTTTAGAGGACTGTCTTATGTAATACTTAGTGTCGTTCAAAATGTGGTGATTCTTAGCCTAATTTGAATAAATAACTTGATTTTTGATTTTGAATGCTACGTATAAATGTTGGAGTTGATTGTTCTGATGATGGTATAATTTTTGGACGAGTAAATCTAAGTAGAAGTGGCATTCTAAGCACTGAAATAACCTCGCTACATGCAATCAATTGCTTTTCAATAGATTTTATAAAGCAAATTTTTTGGTGTTTGTAATTATTGTGCTTCCATTTCCTTATACATGGTCCGGTAAAGTCTGTACCTTTTTGGCGAGTTGAAGCAGGACTGGAAGATCTTCTTCTTTAGCCTATAGATGTCCACTGCTGGACAAAGGCCTCCCCCAAAGCTTTCCACGATGACCGGTCTTGTGCTGCCCGCATCTATCGGGTTCCCGCGACCTTCACCAGGTCATCGGTCCACCTTGTTGGGGGCCTCCCTACGCTGCGTCTTCCGGTACGTGGCCGCCACTCCAGAACCTTACTTCCCCATCGGCCATCGGTTCTACGAGCAATGTAAGGTACATTGCTCGTAGAACCGATGGCCGATGGCCCAGTGCCACTTAATTTTAGCGACTCGAAGATCTATGTCGGTGACTTTGGTTCTTCTACAGATCTCCTCATTTCTGATTCGATCACGCAGAGAAACTCCGAGCACAGCTCTTTCCATTGCCCTTTTTGTGACTCTGAGCCTTCGTATGAGGCCCATTGAAGATCAAGTCAACTTAAATAACCACCAGCCGATTGATGGTTTCAACATTGATCAACCTTGAATTGGTATCATGGTTTCTAAAATTCAGTGCTATATGTGTAACAATGAAAGCATATACATTATTACGATGTAAGGGAAAGGCTAGTAAAGCGGCCATATTGTTATTGGAGCAGTAACAAGAGCTATGGCCGTGACACTCATTGTGTTTGGGAGACCAACGAACCGGTGGAGTACGGTAGTTAGTTGCGTAATATGTTCAAGGGCGCATTGTCAAGGTTATTGGTTAGATGTACGCAATGAATGTAATCTATAAGCGAATTGTGAAGAAGAAGTGGGTTATTTGGGCTCGTAACCCGTGTGGTACCGGACTGACCCGTGTGGTACCGGGCTAACCCGTGTGGTACCGGGCTTAGAGTAGTACCAACCCATATCCTCCCGTGGGTGTCGTAAGAGGCAACTAAGGGCACTTTCACCAAGGAAGCGGGTAGCAGTGCTTTTCCTGTGGAATACCAAAGCAATGCGATCTCCAACCCGCCTGTCAAGCGTGGGGATTATGGCCTCAATGCATTGAAAGCCTTGGGAGAGGCCTTGGTCCAACAGTGGACCTCTATACAATATGTAAAGAAAACCCTGTACGATCCGTGAAAGCATTTTTAGGTATCGATAACTAATTCTACTAATGCCTACAAAGCCAGGCTAAACTTAAAAAATCCCCTAAAAGAATAAATATTATTTCGCAAAAGTAGGTAACTTAATACATGTGCGATAGGCAATACATGCACGGGCGAAGGGGGCCAGGACACGCGGCACGAGCAGCATCGTTCATAATAATACTGCAAAAATTGGTGTTGTCATTTAAAAAAAAAAACATAATTTTTAAGATTATTTCAAAATTCATTAGTATTGTTACTATGATGATTATGTAAAATTTCATATTTTTTTTGGTCATGTGTTTACCTAACTTTTATTATCCTTATGGGTCGGGCGGTGTTTTCTTTACATATTGTATAAATCTCGGCGTTAACTAATGTGAAGGTTGAAATTGCTTTGCATTCGCAACTTTGACAATATTTGGTTTATATAGAAATATATTTTTTTCGAAAACAAGTCTCGATAGCAGATTACACATAACAATCATGCTTTAACAATACAGTGGTGTCACTTTCCCCCTTATTCATTAACTTTGTTTAATGTTAACTAGTGATTATCGATTCTTTGACCATATATTTTTGACCTTTTAACGTCACTTAAATTTAATCATCGTTTATAAATAAAAACCACAGTGTTTAAGGGGTTTATTCATAACCGATGATTAAAGTTAAGTGACGTGCAAACATCTAAAATGTGTGGTTAAACAATCGCTAATTATGTTAACTGTAAGCAACGTTTTTGAATAAGGGGGTTTATCACCTGACACCAATGATCGTAATTGTCAAGCTACCCACCATTTTTAATTAAACTACATCATCACCACATAATTACAGCTATAGGTCACCTTCTACAAACACAGCAACGTCTGAACCCAAACATGTCAGAAACATGATCGCACAATATGGCGTTTCACACGAGGGACACGACGGAAGCGATGTATCGTGTGGTGGTGGACTTTACACTTCATTGGCTGAAGGCATGAGCAGTGATTCAGGTGGTTCAAATATTAGCAATGCTTTTTTTTATAATTATAAACTACTGCTTGACCGCAATTCCCCTTGATGTTAAGCAGTGATGTAATCGTTGATGGTAAAGCGCGCTTGTTTATTAAGAGCCTATTCACTCAAAAAAGTTAGTGAATAGGAAGGAAGACGGCAGTTGAACGAGGTGATGCAATGTTAAACCCAGAGCCCCTCCACAATCAAATTCCCGACACAACAACATTTGGCGCATCGTACCCGGAACACATCGCAATACAACTGCTCAGACCCGTCCTCCGTACGGAACCCGACGAATCGCTTGGCGGCAAGACTTTTGATGTTACTACGAGAGTAACATCAAAAGTCTATAAATCAGAGATGCTCTTCAAATAAGAGTAGGTAAAAAAGTTTTTCATGTTTTTGCCAATAGAATTAAATCAATTGAGTTCTCAACCCGTTTACCAAAATGACTGGGAAACCTGACTATCTAGTCAATTTTTCAAAAATTGGTGAAAGAGATGGTTTTTTCAGGTAAATTAACCTGGATTTCAAAATTAACATAGAATATAAAGAGTTTTAGTCACTAAAGCAAGTCTTATTAAAGTACATGATGTACGGACGACAGCAGGTCATGCTACCCAAAACTGTCAAACTTAAATTTCAGCCTTAATGCTGAAGCGACAGAGTTGAAAATCCAATAAAGAAAGAAATTTGACAGTTTGTAGTAGCTTGATATGCTGATGTCTGTAAGTTATAATGGTTCTAATGAGCCAAAATGATTTAATGCTAACAAAAACTCGGCTTACAAAAGTCAGGTTACAACTAAGAGTCCATTTACATTACACATCACACAACACTATACACCTTCCCATACACACAGACACACCCAACTCATACACACTATCAAGCACAGAGACCAGCGGCCATCGGGCGCTTTACTTATTTCATCGCCACTGCTCTCAAAACGGTGAAGGTAAACATCGTGAAACCGGCCTGTCCTAGAGCTAAAAACTTCGAGGACATGTGACATCTACCAACCCGCACTGGGCCAACTTGGTGGATTACAGCCCACTCCCTCTCATCGAGAGGAGACCTTTGTACCAACAGAGGGAGCATTATAGGCTGATCGTGTGTGTGTTATGTGTTCACTAACATACCTGAAATTATGAAGAGTAATAAGTTATCTACTCTAGGAATAAGTTACTCTGAAGGCTTTTCGGACAAAAAAATCAGCTCATGAAATCCCATTCCTTTTCCGAAGTGCACACGGACGAGATCGGGAGCAACAGACAGTTACAAATACATTGGACAAAAACCACCTGTGTTCAAGCCCCATTATGCAGTAGGGCATCAAAATCTTGTACCTGTTAAATGCATTTGAAACGAGATAGTGGGTGTCTCAAGTGGTGTCAACAAAACATAAGACAGTCACTTGTCGCCAGTGACCTCATTCAATTATACTCCTTCATAAAACACTTACAGTTATTGATTTTGGAGGCGACATTGATAAAATCAGGTGGATTGTATATTGCGACAAGATATCCGAAGTAGAAATAAATGTTAATGATAATATTAGTAATAGAACTATAAAAGACTAGCCAATCGACGGCATTTTTTTTTTCGTTTTTTTTGCAAAATAATTCATAAGAAATAAAGAAGTCAATAGTCAGAACGTATGTTCACAAACAATGGGATACTAAATTCGTATCCGAGTAATTATAGGCCGACTCCATTTTGATTCCTATCGACGCGCTAAAAAGATGTAGACAAAAATGCAAAGATGAAGTCAAATTAACCATTTGACTTTATTTAAGAAAATGTCGCTGACCTAATAATTATTATATCAATGTTATACATATTTTACGGAAACGGGATTTTTTTTAGTAACAAATAAACATTCGCATACCTATTTTTAGCTTTCTACCTTGAAATTTGCGTAATGCTCCATTTTAGAGAGGTGCAGAGAGACAAAAGTAGCCTATTTTTTTTTTTATATATAACTAATATAATAATTAATTTCTGTAGTGTATTTAGTATCAGCACTGCCCCCATGCGAAGGCGGGGCGGGTCGCTAGTTTATAATATTAGTAAAAATAAAATAGGCAAATACGGTTGGGAAATGAAAAATTTCAGCATCGCAATGAATACTTTTGCTTGTGGTGTCGAATAATCGCCGCTGTGGCAGACGAGTCCTTGAATGGAGAACGCAAATCAGTAGACTATGCGTGGGTCGCTCTTCGGATATAGACCGACGACCTTAAAGGCGGTGAGAGCAGACTGAATGTAACAGACATCAAACTGGGTATTCTAGCATATAACATGGGTGCTCTGTGGCTGCAATACACTAAATTGGTATGTAAACGGCAGACGTCGTAAAAATTACAAAAGGCAGTCCCCCAAGACTGCCTTTTGTAATTTTTACGACGAAAAGTGGACGGAGAGGAGAGACTGCGGCTGACAGGCCATAACATCGGCTGCCGGCAGAAGTTACTACCCATCAGACAAAGTCTTGCCGCCAAGTGATTCGTCGTGTTCCGGCATGATGTCTGGTGAAGTTGTACGGAAGACGGGTCTGAGCAGTTGTGTTGCGATATGTGCCGGGTACGATGCGCCAAATGTTATTGTATCGGGAGTTTGGTCTCTGGCGCAGCATCATTGGTCGTGTTGTTGGGTTTAACATTGCATCACCTTGCTCAACAGCCGTCTGCCTTCCTATTCACTCAGTTTTTTTGAGTGAAGAGGCTCCTAATAAACTAGCGCGGTTTACCATTAACAATTGCATCACTGCTTACCATCAGGTGGGATTGCAGTCAAGCACTAGTTTTTGATTATACACACATCAAAAGTGTCTAGGGATCAACATATATTTTTGCAATAACTTTTCTCCTGATTGATATTAATTAAAATTTTCTTTAAGGATTCATCAAATAAAGTGTTTTCGTTTGTCACAGTAACGATAAACCAAGTCACCTTTGCATTAATAAAGAAATTTGCCATTTTCCTAATAAAGGGATATTTGACATTTGAACCACTAACACAAAAGTTCGAAAAAAAGACTGAAATAACAGTTTTCTCTAAAATTTTATTGGGTAACTTAAACAATTAATAATCCGTGTTTCTACCGCGAACACTAACAACACAAGAACATCGGTTTGGCATACTCAAAATGAGTTCATCCAAATCACGCTGTGGAATGGCCGCCCATGTTCGTTGCAACAACAAAAAAAGGTCTTCTTGCGACTGGATACCCTCCATATTCGGCAGAGCTCTTCTCTGTAGCATATCCCATGCATGCTCAATCGGGTTCAAGTCTGGCGACTGAGCAGGCCAGGGCAGGACATTGATGTTAGCTGCGGCGAGAGTCTGTCTTACAACTCTTGCGGTGTGCGGTCGTGCATTATCATGCATTAACTGAAATAAGGGACCGATTTGCACTTGTAGAGGAACGATGACGTCTGATACAATCGTTTCAGCATAAATTTGAGCGTTGAGGTTGCCTCTGATCCAAATCAACTCAGTTCTTCCGCCGATCCAAATACCCGCCCATACCATGATGGTTCCACCACTATAAGGATGGACTTCCTGGCAGGATTTTAATCGCTGTTGGCGTCCAGGGGTTCTCCAGTGTCGTATACGTCTTGTATCCGGTCTCATACCAAAACGAGACTCATCAGAAAAGCACACGAAACGCCATTGTTCTTCTGCCCAATTTCTGTGTTCAAGAGCCCATTGATATCGAATCCTACGATTGTGCATTGCTATAGGTGGTACCCGTAGCGGTCTTCGGGAATGAAGGTTCACTTCATGCAAGCGGTTTCTGACTGTTTGGTCGCTAATTAAGTTCCCTGAAGAGTGATGAAGCCTCACGGCTAACATCATGGCGGTTATTGTTGGAGCTCTTCGAGTTAAGATTTGAATGTATCGGTCTTGTCTCCGTGTGGTGCAGCGATACCGTCCTCCATGGCGCTCAGCCACGGTACCAGTGCTTCGGTAACGTGTCCAAAGTCGACTGATAACACTCTGACTTGTATTCAGAGCTAAAGCCACAGTACGTTGCCGGGAACCAGCTTCTATCATTCCCACGGCTCTGAGCATTTCTTCCCTGCTTAAATGACGTCGCCGCTCCATAATAACGTTGGTTTTAATCAGTAGTAGGGAAACAGTAGCACTAATAATGTCTTCAATGCGTTGTATGTTTTTATAGGGAAAATATTGACAGCTGATTTTCATCTTTTACTCGAATTTGATTCACAGTTCCTGATTCAAATTATGAAATGCACCAAAAAGGATCCATATAAATTTATAAAATCATAAATTTATTACAAAGCCACATCTCAATCTCAAGAAATCCGCATAAAAATGCTTGATCCCTAGACACTTTTGATGTGTGTATAAACAAAATAGTAGGGCAATTTCTAAAATTATATCAAGTGCTGTCCAAACGATCCCAACTAGCAATCGTAATCATTTGACAAAAATGTGTTCGCCGATTAGACTGCTGGACACTGGTGCTGTGGTTTTATTTTATACTAGCTTTCCGCCTGCGGCTTCGCCCATGTGGAATTCGGTTATATCGCGCTTTTTAGATTTCCCTGGGGAATATCATTTTTTCCGGGATAAAAAGCACCCTATTATTTAATCTGGACTTCTAACTTTATGTCTGCAAAATTTTCCGATTTACAATATTAGTAAAGATCATATTCATCTCAGATTATAGAACAAAAGGCAGATGGAACGTTACGAACACTTGCGTGCGGCCACTAAAGCAAATACAATTTGAAAAGCGAATACAAACTCGGCTCAGTGCGTTACGAAGCGTCGTTCAGTTAACTTGTCACGCAATTTAATTTTTAAAATGCCGTCTTGCATTTTTAAACATTGTAAAAGTTGTTCTCAAAAACAAATACAGGAACATGGAATATCTTTTCACAGATAACTATCGATTATTTGATTGTTTTACTATTTAATTTCGTTAAAAATCGTATTTGTGTAAAAAATATGCAAGTGTTGCCAGTTTACGTCGATGCCGTTTTACCCTGAACTAGGGATAATGTAAATAATATCAATTGTTTATGTACTAATTAATTGTCATGTTGTAAAGGAAGTAAAGGAATGAAAAATAATATATACTTCTTAATTAGACCTCTACCTACATTTTATCAAAAACTGAGTCCAATTCCGTGCAATAGTTTTTATTTGATGCGCGTACAAACATACAGACAAATAAACAAACATATAATATGTATATATATGTATACATATAATATGTATATATATGTATACATATAATACTATGTATTCTAATGTCTTAAATACATCTAATGTCGTCATGTACAGACTTGCACCAGCTTGATACAATTCTATAACAGTACCTACAGATTTACTACGTAGTTAAAAATTGATTTGGTAAGTTAAAATTTTTTATTTATTAAGTAAAAACCATCCATGGTTAAAAATCGGAAATAATGGCAGTATACTTAAATTTTCATAAAACATTGCTCTAGCTACATATGTGTAAAAAAGTGGGAGATTATTCATAATCTGGCAACCTTACACACACAAAGACACGCGTATCCGTACAGTGCGGTCGCCAGATGTCACGCACACATAACGAAAAACATGCCTCACTTAGTTCGTTGTAAGCGCTCCATCTGCCTTTTGTTCTATAATCTGAGATATTCATACTCATAATCATATTAGTAACCATAGTTACCATTTCATTTACCAGTCCGTAGTAATCACATTGGTTACAATAGAGCCACTTATCCAACTAACTAGAGTATGTCCACAACGTACAATTACAAGGCTTTGTAAAATCTTTAACCCTTTCATTCGGCAAATGTACATAATATCTAAGGCCAGTATTAACTGAAGTTATAAAGGGTGTATCTGACATCGACGCACAAACGAGTACCATGGATCCAGTACATGATTCTGAACTCCCAGTGGTGGAATTTTGCGTCGGCTTTTTCCCGATTAAAAAAAAAATCATAATTGCTATACTTTTATAACCCAATAATTAATTAATTACTTCGTTAATTACACAAAAAAAACGCAATGTGAAGAATATTAGAAAAACTATCCTATCAGCTGATTTAATAGAGTTCGCATCAGGGTCAACGTCACACCTACAAACACGCACGGCGGCACGCTTGCAACGTTCAAAGGCCGAGCCGATACTTTTTTAAACACTGTAATTTCTGTAACCGCTCATTAACGACATAAATTACTATCATAATTTTGTTAGTGGCATGCGGTGTAGCCTTTTCGCAAAGTTTGAGTTACGATGTCAGATACACCCTGTATATAGATTAGCAATACCTGTTCCGATTAAACAAGGACCCGCCCTCAGACATTTCTTTTGGTGACAAGGCGACTCCTGCGCTCTACCACCCACGTGGTAACGTAGCGTCATAGTACTACCCACTAGAAATGGATATTTTATCGTTTGGTAACACTGGGTCGTTGTGTTGGAATTAACTACATAACATCACGCCTGAGTCCAACAACACTTAAGTTAATAGAGGCTACGCTTTATTACCGTTTAGGTACATCATGTTGATAATTGAGTTGACAGCCTCCGTGGCGTAGCGGTAGCGAACGCGGCCGCTGCGCAAGGAGGCGCGGGTTCGGCCCCGCGCAGTGCTAATATTTGTATGCATGAATATGAATATTTGCACTGGTCTGGTCGTGCCTCGGAAAGCACGTTAAGCCGTTGGTCCCGGTTGCCATACGAACATCTAATGGTAGTCGTTACGGGTTGTTGGAGCCCTCAAAAAGTCCAACAATTGATTAGCTGCAATGCTTAATATTTTTTGATTGCTTTTTGATTGATTTTTTGATGCTTAATATTGATATCGCCTTCGGGTTGTGGAGGTCAGACGGCAGTCGCTTCACGGAAAATGTCGAAGTTTCGCCAAAATCAGCAGTTAGACTGGTAAAAGCGGACCCCAGACTCCAGAGCTGGAAAAAGCTTCGGATGCGACTGGGATTAACGCTGAGATGAAGATGATGATGTTGATAATTGAGTTGTATCCTAAAAAATAATTTAATGTCCATCAGATAGATTTATAAAAAATATTGAACACGTATTTTTTAATTTTTCTTTCATTCAAATACTTAGGAAGATATATTGATTTGAAATCTCGCATGACGCCGTGGTACAAAATATATCACGGTGTGACGTAATTAGCCCCCGCTTCGTAACTTTAATACGCTATATCTCAGTAGTTTTTGGTAATTTCGACAAAATAAAAAATACGCGTCTTAATTTTTATTTATTATCTATAAGACGGACTAATTATTTTTTTGATTTTCATACCTTGGATACATCCCTATTATTATCTAAATGACAAAAAAAAAATGAATTTGGATTTATAAGTCCACTGGATCCACAGTTACGTGGGGAAAAGGAAGGGTGCTGCCAGCATCTATTAACCAGTCCATTTGATGAGAAACTGTATTTATGTATTAGCAATTTTCTTTGGCTTTCTTTTCTGTTAGTTATTTCCTAGTAATTGAGCAATAAAACGTGAATATATTGCTGTTAGAATAATATAATCCATCGCCTTTCATCGATTTCTTTATAACATTTAAAAGGTATATAATTTCTTTCATATTTATCTCACATCTCCAATGCAGCATCGTTAATCGGTAAAGCATATCGCGTTCACAAATCGATTTTACTTTTGTCACCAAGTCACCAACTCTTTATCTCGATCAAAGAATCGATTGTTCATATTTTCAATTATCGAGTTTTCGGTACGATCATGAATCATGCGGTAAGGTTACATATTTATACGAACGATTAATGTGATGTTATGAAATCGAGTCAATTAATCGATTCAGAATTCGTTTAAAAATATCGGTTAACACACTTAAAATTTAGATTTTGTGACTTATGACTAAAGTTAGCATAACATAAATGTGCATATAACATAAACATTAAAACTTGAAACCCTATTTACAAATGAATGTTCAAATAAAGTTCAATAAAAACCGTTCAAGCGTTAAAATTGTAAATAAAACAAACTCAAAAACCACACAAAATGCAAAATAAACAATGGTAAAACAAAACCAGTACTAAGCTATGTGTCAAACGAACGAAACGATGCGAACAGGCAATAAGGTGTGCAAAAATCAGACGACGACCGTGCTAGAGCCAGGAATGTGGACTGAATAGTGATGTGCAATAATTGAATCTATATTAATCGGCAGCCGCAATCGTACAACCCAGCAATCGTTACACTATAAGGAAATATAATCAATTATTCGAAATGTGTTCAGTTGAACTATCAAATCCAACTCATTCTCAGAAGTCAGGTTGAAAACTTTACGATGTTACAGAGGAATAATCAATTCTTAAGCCTACATTTGCAACTAAATGAGCAACATCAGTATAATCCACATTCCAATGCAAAATTAAGACTTCGTGCCTGTCAATTGGTTGAGTCCTTGCGGCACTGAGGAGTGTGTGGACCACAGCGACCTGATCTTATTGAACACCAGACTGTGCCACGCTGCATTCCGAGGACCTTCCTCCGGTAATCCTGTAGGAGTACCCAGTTCAGCATGTAGAACATTCTAAGATCATCCATCACCAGAGTCATAAAGTAAAAATTCTCTCGCACGAACTTAATAGCATCGCGATGGACAATTAATAGCACCTCGCCACATTAACAAACCATTACAAATTGTAAAATATACCATTATTCATATCGACAGATAGAAATGTTAGCTATCGACAGATTAAGTACAAACGTGAAGGGGCAAGGGCCGTGGCGAATTAATACTAATAGTTTATTAAGAAACTCACAGCTGTGAACGAAGTGTATATTTCAATTACCCAAGAAATCTGGCCGACCAGAATGATATAATTAATGGAAATGGAAAATGTAACAGATACAAAGATAATGTTCACAGCCGGCCCGCTGTCTGCGCGGGCAGCGTTGCAAAAGTACGGAATTATACTTTAACTAATAAATACAGTAGACAGACAACCGGTCCTTTAAGGAACCCCTACGTACATCCGGCGCAGCAGCGTGGGCGCGCCTGTCGCAACTGTCACTCACTATTATTTACTGCACGACGGATCCTCGCAGTTTTCGTAAAGCTCATAAAACGGGCCATCGAAGTGAGAGGTGTTACGTGGCCTGCTTGTGAATGAAATTTCAACTTTGCCCAAGAAGGCATCAATGAAGTGTAGCTTGGGAGCGCAGCTGCTTGCGCAACGATGCAAATCCGCTACTTCCACGCGCAGCCCACTCATATGCTAATACAAGCGCGACTTACCGGAGAGGGGCACGTGGTTGTCGTGCGAATGCCGCGCGCGCTGGCCGAACGGACTGCGCAGCGATTTGGGACTCAGGAAGAATCTTCTCCTGGTGTGCGGTGGTGTTGGACAGCTCTGTGCTAAGTTCGAAGGTTGCTTCGGTGGCTTGGGCAGGCGATGCGGAGACTGCCAGTCCGGCTCCTGTCGTTGCGGCGACGGCGTATACCTCTCCATGGCCGGTCGCCTCTGGGCCTGGTTATTCCTCGCGCAAGACGGACAAGCCTCGTTCCTGAACATGCACGAGTAGCACCGCTCATGCCCGCAGGTGTCGATCAGCTTCCTCTTCTTGCCCTTGTCAAAGGGCATGTTACAGCTGGGACAGGTTGTGCCTCCCGTCTCGCTCTCCAGCAGCTGACGTATCGCGGCCAAGTCTGGAAGAAGAATAATGAATATTAATATTATTTTGATTATAACGTTTGTTGTGTCGTTCATCGATTAGTATGCGACAAAGCATGGCGCTTCATGCGTAGCAATCGATTTAGACATTAACGACCCTTGAAGTTATTCTAGCTCAGGATAATAATATAATTTGTACTATACGGCGCACCAGACTGTTATAACCAATTATATATATTGAATGAGGATAGAATTATGGAGCGGCAGTAAATGACTGAGTTTTTACCATGCAGGGTTGCCAACCAAAATCAAAGATTCCTCGTACATGTGTACCTCAAATCTCGTATAGTAGTACTAGTCGTCAAGGGACATCGGAAAGAACGCCTAAAAAAAAAAAAAAAAGCTCATTCGTCAGTGGATGTAGTAAAAAGGTCGTTCGTCAACAGGGTTCCCGGAAAGAACGTCTAAAAAAAAAACGTCATTCGTCAAAGTGGAACTAACTGTAGCTATATTATGAAAATCTCGTACACTATTGTACGAGGTTCATAGCGTCCTCGTACCTCGTGTACGGAACAAATCTCGTATTTGTACGAGGAACCTCGTACAGTTGGCAACCCTGTTACCATGTGAAATGATACACTAATGTCTTCGTGCTTAACATATTTTTGATGAATGCGTCATAAATATCTTTATGTCCTCACACTTTTCATTCCGGGCGGTTCAGTTAAAAACAAACTGATTTATACGTGGGTGTCATTATAACTTCTGGAAAATCAGGCTCTCCCATCAAAACTTAAATCAACACTTTCAAATTAAGAGATTCGTAAATCAAGTGTCTGTAAACGAAGTAATTAAATACAAATGTTGCCTCACGAGTTGGTGTGGCGAGACGATATTCTCTCTCTTTCCGCCATACTTTAAAGTAGGGTTGTAACGGAGGCAGGTTAACGGAGGCGGAGGCGGAGGTGAAAGTACATATAGAAAAAATTTAAATTTATGGTTAATGAAAACAATTTTTTTATTTTAAATACGTACATTAATAGTAGTACACTTGGTAAAAAAAAATATTACCTTCTTGTAATGAAAATTAAGGAGAAACAAATTGTGTTTGCCGCATTCCCGTCTCGCACTAGTTGATTCTTGACCATTTCACGCTCAAACGCGGCCGGACGGTTGTCGAGCGGCGCAGCTTTCGCATTATTTATTTTATAAATACGTAAATAAACCTCCGTTATAACTCCGCTAAAAATTGTGCGGAGGCGAAAGCGAAGATACGATTTCTTGCGGAACTTCCGCAGTAACGGAAGCGGAGGCGAAGAAGATCCGTTACAACTAGGGTTGCCAGATAGGAAGTTACAAAATCCGGGACAGTCGTCGACAGAGAGGAAAAAGAACAGCTAAAAAAAAAAAAAGCTCATTCGAAGAAATGAAATCCGGGAGAGTCGTCGACAGAGAGGAAAAAGAACGGCTAAAAAAAAAAAGCTCATTCGAAATGAAATCCGGGAGAGTCGAGAGGAAGGACGGTTTTCCAAAAATTTTTTAAAATCCGGGACAATTACCGCTCATTCCGGGACGAGAGGTCATTCCGGGACAAGAGGCAAGATTCCGGGACAATCCCGGATTTCCCGGCGGTCTGGCAACCCTAGTTACAACCCTACTTTAAAGCTCGCATCGCGTCCTGATTCCATCGACAAATGACATTACCAGAAGATTGAGCGTCGCAAGCGCATACCGCGAGCTCTTTTACAAGTTTTTATTTTCTTTATAATGCTGAATGAGTTAGTTTTTTTATACCTCTCAAATTAACAGGATTAAATCCAGAGTCAATTAATTGTAATGGACATTTTAAAACGAAGTGCGTGTAAACAATTTTCGCCGAGTAAGTTATACGTGTCTACTAAAGGCCCACGGTACAGACGACATCACGTCAAGCTACTACAATCTGTCGGATTTCTTTATGGGATTTTCAACTTTATCTCTTAAGCATTAAGATTCAAGGTTGATCTGGAATATTTGACAGTTTCGGGTAGCTTGACCAGCTGTCATCCATACATACACGCTTTCATTTTTTGACCTTTTCCAAAAATACTTCCTCAGTGTTGTGACAGGCAAAATAACGTGTTTATGACGATATGCAGGTTAATGAAGCCAGTTAAAAATAATTTATGAGCCCGTTGATATAACACTACGTGACATAGTGGTCTGTACTTTTTCTAAAATGCGAAAGTACTTTATGGCAACATTACTTTTGAAAAACGTGTGAGAGGCGCGGCTTTAAGACCGCTTTGAAGATAAGATAGTAAATATAAATGGCGTCTAGCCTGGCCTGCAATCATAATGGACTCTTTTTATATTCTTGAATATGAGCTTCAAGATTAAACTTTAATATCGGTAATAAATTGTGAATGCGCTTTATGATATAGAAAGGAATGTGGTCATTTTGAAAACATTGTAAGTTTTAAGCACGTTAAAGTTTGCAACCTTTAAAAAACAGATCCCCAAGAACATTGCTTTGATGATCTGGATTAGTTTATTACTAATGTATTAGGGATGAATTTAATTTCAAATCCGTTAATAAATTTCGTGTTATCCGAAACTGCAGTGACAACTAGATTTATCTATTTCATTAGTTAAAACTAATCTAGTAAAATCTCATTGGTCATTTTCAAAAGTGATATATTCCTTAATGTCACATATTTTAAATGAGCCATTTATTTGCTACGTGACCATCTCCATAGAATATTCGTAGAAGATCGTATGTATGATGGATGCTATTTTTGACAAGATACGGTTTGATCAAATTGCGGGTATTACTATCGAAATAAGTTAATATTGAATGTATCTGTATCAATTTAATACTAACTCATTTCAATAGTCTCCGTAGAAAGTAAATAAAGGTTGTGATTAAAAAACACAAGCATTTATAATAGTAGTTTTAGAAATAATCGTCTTTAAATTTACAAATAGAAATTGTCTACATGAAATCATGACATTCAATTCAATTGAGTAAACTAGTTAGAAACGAAACAAAATTAGTACTCGAGAAATGTCAATCGTCAGTCAAAGTCTTTACTAAATCAGGCAATGATTATTCAGTTTACACGTCGATTTGTCCAAGAAACACTTCCATAATTCAACTACAATTTAACTCCCACGATAAACTTCAATCTTTTGGTCAGAAATCACAGAGTGGCTTCGTAAATCTGTCAAGCCATGTATCTTCGTTTCTTATTTCACCGTTTTTATATTAATTTGCCTCGACATCTGTAATTTTGTCCATATTAAAAGTTTCGTAATTTTAATAGAGTGAGACATGACATTTATTAACTTATCAAAGTACTTTAAGTGGCATTTTTTGGGTTGTGTAAGGACAAGTTTTTGTAAGAAAAGTATAAAAATTGCCATACGTCAGGGAAGTTATGTATGAACTATATTTGTTTTTTTTATCATCGTCCCGGCGTATCAAAAATTGAATTTGAAACTTTAAGATTCTGCTATCGACATCTAACTTAAACCAATACTCTGTCCAACCCAACACTTTTAACTATTTCGGGACACGGGTTCAGACGACGTTTTTTCTTTTTTTTTTTTCGGGTTGGAAATCCTCATGGGATGTCCACCGCCCTAGGGGCGACGGGGTCTGTCAGACTTTTACTGACTAAAACAACCACCCCGGTGTCTCTTCTATCACGAGCGCGCGTAGGGCCGCGCGGACGAAGCGTTTCGTCACGTCTTTTATACCACGCACATCGAGAGACTGGAACAATTTGCCAGCGTCGGTATTTTTGTCTGGCTACAATTTAAGTGTCTTTAAGGCTAGAGTGAATAGGGTCTTAATAAACTAGCGCGCTTTACCATCAACGATTGCATCATGCGTTTATAATTATTAAAAAAAAAAACTTAAAACTTGTTAATAAGACAGGTCTTAAAGAAATCAAATTGTAAAATCATTAAAATTGCTGTTCTGGTCACTAATAAAGTTTGCACATATGCTAAAGATTAGTCAAGCTGTTTAAGTATAAGTAATCGGATATCCCATCTCGTTAAAAAGCCGCCTCATTTATTATTAGTTGTAGCTGAAAAGAGTTAAGGATGTGATGATAATGGAACGCTTTATATTTATAAATATAAATTACTGAGATTATAAAATTCATTTATCATTAAAAATTTACCTTTTATGATAATTTTGGCAAAAGATCGTGCAAGGAGGATCGTGGAAGGATCTTTGCTTTTTTATCTAACACACAGTAAAAAAAAGACATTTGACGAAACAATATGCTCTATAAAACAGGAAGTTTTATATGGACATTAGAACAACTAGTCCTGTTGTTTTATGAAAGATGTTTTTTATGTGCATCATATGTGTTATCTCTAACATTAGTTTTTGTTGCTACACGTGTCTTGTAGTTCCTAATGGGGCCATTGTACTAAGCGTTGTAGTTCACAGTGACGTCATGTTAGTGTCCATTACAGGATTCATAGAACTCTTAGAGACGTGATTGGGTTGCTACACAATCACAGGTATCGACTGGCTCATGTTCTTCATCAATTGTTTTAGTTTAACTGGATTTAATTTCAACAAAATCGATTGTTTTCTTATTTACAAACATTTCTTTTAACATGTCTATTATAATTCTGAGTTGCTGGTCAACCATCGTCACTTTTAAGCGTCCGTTTTATCTGTACATTATCAACAATCTTTACATCAGTGAGCACTAAAGGAACACCGGGTTTTAACATTTATTCTAGATATTATTTCGGCTTTACATTGACAGCCTCCGTGGCGTAGCGGTAGCGAACGAGGCCGCTGCGCAAGGAGGCGCGGGTTCGATTCCCGCACAGTGCAAATATTTGTATGCATGAATATGAATATTTGCACTGGTCTGGTCGTGCCTCGGAAAGCACGTTAAGCCGTTGGTCCCGGTTGCCATATGAACATCTAATGGCAGTCGTTTCGGGTTGTTGGAGCCCTCCAAAGTCTAACAATTGGTCTAACTGCAATGCATATCGCCTTCGGGTTGTGGAGGTCAGAGGCAGTCGTTTCACGGAAAATATCGATGTTTAGCCAAAATCAGCAGTTAGACTGGTAAAGCGGACCCTAGACTTCAAAGCTGAAAAAAGCCACGGATGGGACTGGGATTAACGCTGAGATAATGATTATTTCGGCTTTACAAACCATGTCTATTTTCAGCCATGATTAAATAAAAACTCCGTGGGGCCTACAGTAGTTCGGTATGTCAATTATAAGACGAGTCAATTGTTTTCGCTCCGTCTACCATGATAGCCGGCATTCCAAGTTACATTATTCACACTCCATGAGATTCTGCACTGTTCTCATAGTAAACGATAGTTTGGTTTCCACATAAGTGACTTGGTATGAGGTATGTCTGGCCAAACGGACGCTGACTCACGCAAATCGGCTGGAGGTAAAAATCATTTGCGACTGCTGTCACAATTTTACATTTACCATCATCTTCATTAAGTTTTTAGACGAATATGTTCTTTATCCCTATTGCTCTTAAGATGAGAGTGTCCCTGCAGAAGATTTTAGGAAGGATGAAGTTCTATCTGTATGTTGTATCCAAACAGGTTTTAGGTCACGCCTCAGTGGGAACATTAAAGTAATTTTCTTTAAGAGAACTCATCAATTTCTTAGTCGTTAACGATTTTTTGTTAGACACGTCTATGAGAGTCAGACGGTGTTGTTATGTTTCTTGGGTTACAGTTATTTTGGATAAATTTCCTTAGTATTTTTAGGTTAGTGAGACGATTTGGTGTTTTGCGTTTTGCCGTACATTTTTCTTAGAACTCTGATAAGATAGTCATGCATAGTTTAGTGTTGCCTATAAGGTTTTGAAAACTGTAATAAGAATTATGAAGAATCATGTCGAGGCCATTGATTTCTGTCTTGTGTTTAATTTTTTTATCAGAACGGGTTAATTTGAGTCAATGGGATCCATAACTATCCAAGATAAAAATATGTATAACCCAGATACCTCTGCCTACTAACCATTTTCTGTGTCACCTTCTCAGCCTTTAATAAGTTTGTTCACATGGGCTTCCTACACTCAACCAACGCTTCTTGGGCTCCTACCATTATATTCATAATATCCAATAGTTCAAGGTGTACATGCATTTCTGTCATGTATATCACCTGTATTAATACTCTTATGTTCTCATAAATGTGATTCAGGCCTTTCAACATGCACTAGTTATATGTACGAAATGTTTACGCGAATTGTTCAGAACTTTACCTTACCTTTTATTTTCGTTTTATGAGTTATGATTGAGGTTATCTGTGTGTGTTTGATTATTACGTTGTTCTACAAAAACACAAAGTTTTTAGAACTACAACAATTATCCGCTGATAAACAGTTTTATTGGTTTATTTTATATATTTTATCTTTTAGCTCGTTACCTTTCAGGGTGTGAAAAAAAATGCTAGTTTCTCTACCGAGTAAGTAGGTGTTTCCATTACATTCTTTTTCCTACTTGTTGTTGCATAGTCTATTAGTCAGATTTGCTTGGAAATTTTGGGTTTAATAGAATACAGATTTTTTTTTTTTTTTTTTATCTATATTATAAACTAGCGCTTGACCGCAATCCTGCCTGATGGTAACCAGTGACGCAATCGTTGATGGTAAAGCGCACTAGTTTATTAAGAGTCTATTCACTCTAGCCTTGAAGACACTCAAATTGTAGTGCGACGGAAACACCGCCGCTGGCAAACTATTCCAGTCCCTCGATGTACGCGGTATAAAGGAGGAGGCGAAACGCTTCGTCCGGATCGTAGTGGTGTTAACAACGTAAGGGTGGAAACCAGCCGTACGACGGGTCGTCCGCTGGTGGAACGGAGATGGGGGAATTAAATCATGCAATTCCATCGCACACTCCCCGAAATGCATCCTATAGAGCACCGAAAGGCTGGCTACTCTACGCCTGTGCTCTAGGCTTTGGAGACCGACTCGAGTTAGATCAGGGTCACCAATCAGCCTCTTGGCACGTCTCTCCACTGAATCCAAAGTGGCCAGGTGACACTTGGCAGCACCAGCCCAAATGTGGCTGCAGTACTCCACACACGAACGGAACTGTGCTTTGTATAACATTAGAAGCTGCCCAGGTGTGAAGTACTGCCGGACCTTTGCGATAACGCCAAGTTTCTTGGCAGCCACCTTAGCCTTGGACTCAATGAACCGCCCAAAGTTAAGGATTTTTGAAATGTCAACGGGATAGATATAACGGGATAGTCGATGTCAAAATTTCTTTAAGGCAAAAAGTTACAACATTTTATGTTAAAACGACAAACAATCATCTCGAATATAGTGTTTAGCTTCACCAATAAACCAACAGCAAATGGTTATAGAAAACTGAAATATAATTTCAAGCCTCCTAAACCAATTTCCTGCTACTCCAGATCCTATAAATTCTTAACTGTTTTCTACTGATAGTAGGTCTTACGTGCATCCGCTACAATTGTATAATGGTACAGTTTTAGAAGTTTATAGCTAACTTTATGGGATTGCAAACCTATAAATACTTTGCCTCATACAAGTAATGTTGGTAAGTGAAATTGTGGATATAAAATTATGTTGTGATGTAGTTGCTATTCTCTGGCGTCTTTTTAGAAAGAAAGAAGGAAAGAAAAAAAAAATCGTTTATTCCGCACTTACAAAACGCACAAGTAAATAATAATAAAGACAATATAATAGAGACAAAAGCCACGTACTCGAACACGAAAACTTATATAAATTTTATCCTGATGTCAGAGCCACGGTCATAGACAACACACATTTTTTGACAATTGACATTGACAATTCACAACACATCTGTCTGTCATCCGTGATGCGCCCGCGACACTGATCATGATAAATTTGAATACTGATGGCTCTTTTGAAATGATTGATTAAAGGTGGTTCATTGTTTATTACTTCATTTCTAATATTATTCCAAAAAATCACTCCAGTTAAACAATATATATAAATATATATGACAAATGTTTATAGGATCTTAATCGACGGAAATATGAAATAAGTCGTGCCTCTGCACCAGGAAACTCGACCCCGCGTAACCGGAAAAGGCGAGGCGAAGGAAAAGAAGTAGAATCGACTGTAGTCTACCGATTTAAAACAATCATTGGAAATGTTTGTCCATACTTTTATGGATTTCAAACAGAAATGTTTTTTAACAGGAACTTCGTCTTCTTATAGCGACAACTACAAATAATAGAATATTCAGTCTTTCGTGTTTTAAATCCATTTTCATAAAACGATTTAGTAGTTGTAATAACTACCGCTGAGCATGCCCCCCGGTCGCGCAAAATGTTATTTGATCTGCTGCCTTAGAATTACTTAGTCGTAGCCCTGAGTTTCGATTTTTGCCCGGTTGATGATACTGCTCTCATGGAACTTAAGAATAAACTGGTGAAATGTCCATATATTATAAGTTCACCTATGCCTAATTCTTTCGGTATTACACAGATGATAATATTTTACGAGAGCAGCGGTGACCTACTGGTCGCGACTTACAAGTTATAGCTCTTAGGTTCGAACCCTATCAGGTGAGAAAACCGGCAAATCTTAACAAAATAAAAAAAAAAAAATCTAAGACATGTAACATCTACCAACCCGCACTGCGTAGATTACGGCCCACTACCTCTCACCGAAAGGGGGCCTATGTTCCAACAGTGGGAATGTATGTAATATTTTACGCTTATATTATATTGCTCTGATTGACATCACATCAAGCCATAACAGAAAACCAGCGCTGTGACATTTACTTTTTAAGTATCGAAGCATTATGCTGAGATAAGGGCCTTTTAGCCTCGTAAGAGACTTTCTGATTTTTTGTTACTTTTGTTTTATATATAACTTGTTTTGTTTTTAATTACATTTAACTTAGTTTAGTTTTATGATCTTGCTATACGAGTCACAATAAATACTTTTTTTAACTTTCTTATTTTTTTTCACGATATTATGTTATATTTCCTGAATCTGGTCTTTGGTTATTAACAGTCCATGTCTTTCTATTGGCCAAGTCGTTCCATTTTTCTAGTCTTCCTTCAGACTATATATAAAAATGCTAATTTCCATATCCCCATCCCATAACTTGATCCACAGGTCATGCTTCATTAACGTCTAACAATTAATTGGGCCAATTAACAACTAGATTAATGCATTAGTCACTTGTGGCGGTACAGCTATGATAAGGTCTGAGAACGTATCATCATAGAGGATGTTATTTTTATTTATATGGTATGATGGGGTAATTATGATGAGATATGATGGTCTCATCTAGATATACGCTTTGTTTAGGTATGTTTTGATGTGTTAATGAAGTTGATGTTAATATAGATGTCATTTTGTTCTGTGGTTGTGATGTGTGTTGTTGATGAACGAGGTTGGATAACTTTTCTCTTTCGGAACTTTTTGATTGTCTCTTGTTTTTAACCGGCTTCAAAAACGAGAGGGTTACTCAATTCTTTATTTTTATTATTGTATTGGTAGTTGGTACTTAGCTAATTATGGTGTCAGCTTTATTATTTGAGGTGTTGCCACACTTGAATATTCTGTTTTACTTTGTAGGACGTACATGTATTACTGACAACCCTGATGCCAGGATGGAGCAATGGCATTATTGTAAATTTTAGGATTATAATAACGATGTCGACACTTGAAAGGCAATCATATCTAAGCGACAAAAATTCGTAAATTGAGTCATATACACCAAACGACGCAGAAAAATCTGGCGATTCGAATGGTGTATATAACTCAATTTACGAATTTTTGTCGCTTCCATATGATTGCCTTTCAAGCGTCGATGTATATTTAATATATTTTTTATTTGCAATGTTCGTTATGCTTGTGAAATAAGTATGAAATTTCCTTTCTTTTATGAAATGTAACTATTTACTTATTGTTTTTAATACTAGGTGAGGAAATTACGATCTGTGTAAAATTATTGAGTCAATGAATTAATGCTGATGACAATACATATGAGGTCGCGGAGTACCTATATTATAATACAAGTGGTACATAATTTTTTTTATCTCAATTTACTTTGGATTCTGTAGTGCACAGGGTCGCAGCATAATGCTGAGCGACAGCCGTTATGCGTGGATGTGACGCATGTTCCCTCAACCATTCCTTTTTTTTCTGAATTTTTGTGTCATGATTGTCGCAAATAAACCTTTTTTCTATCATTCTTTAGCAGAGATGCTCAATTTTTTTTTAGTGTTTTACCGCGATCCTGCCTGATGGTAAGCAGTGATGCAATCGTTTATGTTAAAGCGCGCTAGTTTAAGAGCCTATTCGGTATAGCCAATAGCCATATATGTATAAATGGGTTAAAAAAATGGGTAAAGCTGTGCTATTAGACCATTTCCCTTGAGTTATTGGGTATTATTATATTGGTTTCCATTAGCTTAATATCATCTATAACTCACGAAAGCAGACGAGTTTCCTTTACAGTACTGGTACCTAGACAAAAAAAAAGTACATCAGTATTTTGTTTGATCCTATATGATCTATTATTAGTTTACTGTTTCACACAGAACTTTGAGAATCTGGAGCAAATTTCAAAGAGGTTTTAAGGATTTGTGGACGTGATGAGAAACAGAGAAAGAAGGTCACTCATCCTCCATAGAAAAGGGAAGATCCTCCGACTAGACGGGTGTTATGTCTGGCGGGCACTTCATCATTATCATCTTTTTATAGTCCCACTGCTGGGCAAAGGTCTCCTCTCATACAGAGAAGGATTGAGCGTAATCACCACGTTTGCTCAATGCAGGTTGGTGATTTCTGACTTAAAGTCCAGGATTCCTCACGATCTTTTCCTTCACCTTCAGTCATTGGTATCCAAGATATACTTAGAAAGTACATATAACTTTAGAAAAGTTACATTGGTACTTGCCTGACCTGGAATCGAACCCGCGCACTCATACTTGGGAGGGTAGCCTCTCCAGTGTTCTCCAGTGTTTTAGCCACTAGGCCACCACGACTTAATAGCACGCGAAGTTTCATTTATGCTAATTGGACGGTCAACTTTACTTGTGAGATGTAGAACCCTTGGACCATCAGTATGTATGCGTCGTTTGTAGGTACCGCTACAGAGTAAAGTTTTGGCATACCTCGCCTAAAATCAGATGCTTCAAAAAATACGTTCCGTTTTACATTGTGTAAGTACTATCATCATCATTGTTCTTAATATGGTTCACTGGTCTCAAAATATACATTGTCACCGCACAAACAGACAAAATTTTCATAACTCCTAAACTATACACAGACGCAAGTAAATATTCGTCTACCCTCCAATAATGAACACACATAATAAATACAACATTAGATATCTCATGATTTTTTACATGCAATTGTTATCAGTACTGCGTGAACGCAGCGGCTTTACTTTCTGAGGGAACAGGGGGTAATCAAGCTACAATAATTCAACCAAAACAGAATTGCATCGCAACCAAACCAAAACTTGAGTTATGCTTCGTATCGCGCTAACCTTTTGACAGATGGTTTAAGCTTAACTTGATTACAATTGGAACGTAACCAATAACAAATTAAAAAGTTCGAACAAAGCTAACTTTTTCTGTGCCATTTATCAAACTTACGTCAAAACGATTGGATTTACTTATAATTTATTTCGTTTTAATTATTTAGACGAAATGTAACACTCATACATTGATTTGACTTCAAACGAAGTTGGAACTTTAGCCCGATACGAGATGGCATGGAAACTAAACCACAACTTAAACTGGATTAGGTACGAAGAAGCTAAGCTTAACTTTTACTGTTTTATTCAGCGCGATTGCAAGGTTTAAGAATACGCAGACATGTGACATCTACCAACCTGCATGGTTGATAACAGCCCACTCTTTCTACAAAAAAGGAGGCCTAGGCCGCAGGGAGAACTATATACCTTACTGGTCATGATTATGACGCATTTAATAACCCATTTATTAAGGTTAATATTGGTAAATGTATTATACAATAAGAAAAGAAAACCTCGTCTGACCCATAATGATAATAAAGGTTAGGTAAACACATGATCAAAGAAAATATTAAATTTTACATAATCATCATAGTAATAATACTAATTAATGTTGAAATAATCTTTTATTTCCGCGAGATAATTCCAACTTCCCCAATATTTGTTTTTTTTTTTTTTAAGTGACAGCCCTCATTTTCAACGGTATTATTATGAGCGATTGGACCGCGTGCCGTGCTCCCCTTCACCCGCGCATGTATTGCCTACCGCACATATATTAAGTTACCTCCTTTTGCGAAATAATATTTATTTTTTGGGGGCTTTTTTAAGTTTAAACCGCTTTGTTGACATTTGTAGAATCAGTTATCGATACCTAATAATACCTTCACGGATCGGACAGGGTTTTCATTACTTAGTGTATATCCTCACAATAGTCACAATTGCTCCAAATGACCTGAAACTATGTCACTAAACTCACTACTCTGCTGACCTCATTCCAACCACAAACACCCAGATACTCTATACTTTTTGACAGTTGGAAATCTTCGAACGATCATAGATCACTCGCTGTCTCAACGATCTATAGAGCGGTGAAGATTTATGCCGCTGCGTTCGCGCAGCGACAACAATTGCATATGGAAATCATGAGATATCTGATGTTGTAGCGATTATGTGTATACGTTATTGGAGGGTAGACGAATATTTAGTTGCGTCTGTGTCTATTTTAGGAGTTATGACTGTGTTACCTGTTTGTGCGGTGACATTTTAGATTTGCTTGACATTTGTTGACACGTCTTAATTTAATAGGGAAACTCGTCAATTGTTATTTTAAAGCAATTGTATTATGTTTTGTAGTTACTAATTAAACTATCGTATATGCTATATCATATATGCTAGGCGACCAATGACTGATTATAAGGTGAAGAAAAACATGAGGAAGCCTGGACTTTAAGCTGAAATCGTCAACCCGTATTGAGCAAGCGTGGTGGTTATGCTCAATCCTTGTCTGAGGACATGTCGGAGGCCTGTGCCCAGCAGTGGGACGATAAAAAAGGTTGATCATGATGATGATATATTAGGCGGATCACTAGACAACGTAATATAACACATACACAGCATTGATTTCCAGTGGTTACCCGAAAAGGACTTACGGAAACCAAGTCAGATCAAATAATTCGTACTGTACGTAATCCTAGTCGCATCCGAAGCTTTTTTCAGCTTTGGAGTCTGGGGTCCGCTTTAGCAGTATAATTGCTGCTTTTGGCTAAACCTCGATATTTTCTTTCTATTTCAAGACCATACAGCCTAGCAAATCAATATTAAAATTTAACGCTTTATCCCATTTGTTTTAAACCTTAACGTTTTTACTAAATAATAGAAATAAGTAGATATATAAGTTTGTTAAACTATATATTTGAAAATATATAAAAGTTAGCAAAGTGTTGTTATTAGATAAATAATTAAGTAGACAGTAAGTGTGTAGAAATAAGTAATAGTAAGTAAGATTGTAGTAAGTAGGGTAGATGAAGCAAAGAATGTAACAAAAGCAAAAACCTAAATGTAAATAAATAGACCTATAATAAGGAAGTAATAAAGAGAAGTAAGAAAAGAATAAATAACTGTCATGTAGTACTAGTATATAAGATAATGATAGTTAGTATATTATGTATGTTAAAAATAAAAAAATAAACAAAGATAAAGATCGGGCTAGCCGAAAAGGAATAAAATAAATAAAGTTAGGAGATCCCCTCCCGTAGTAGTACAATCCTGGAAGGAAATCCGGGTTCCCCAAGTAGCATAGCTCATAATGCCCTGTGATTATACTGGGCATAACTTAAAAAAAAAAAAAAAACCTTAACGTTTTATGAGAGTTTCGTACTAAACACAAGAATACAGTTTATTCTCTTATGCTAGAAAGTTATACTGCACGTTAAACTGCAGAACTGTGGTTCATCAAGTTAACGGAGCGGTTAAATTGTTAAGATCTTCTGACTAACCGGTAATGTTAGGACTTGAGAGGTTTCTGGTTAACTTGACTGTATCGTGAAAGATCGGTTTGTAATAGTAGGTAGAAATAGTTTGTACGGGACTTAGAATATAGGTACATAAATAAATGTGGAAACTGGTAACTTGAATTCTGTTCATAGTTCGTCGTTGGTGATTAAAAATATCTAGCTACTGTCTGTATTTCTGACAAATGACGTATGTAATCAGCAGACGTTTCTTAGATCCAAAATGTTGTGCTGTGTTCATGGTAACCTGAATTACATACTTAGGCATCTAAAGCTTTCGGCAATAACAATATGGATACCACATATTCTTTACTAGCTCCTGTCTGCGGTTACGTCCAAATGGACGCCCTCACGGGGGACGTTGGTTAAATTGGGGTAGAAAATATCTACGTTCTAAAGCAGGTCGTGGTGTACCTATGTGCTGAATTTTATTAAAATATATGCGGTCCCTCCATCTCGCCCAAGGAACATCAAAAAGGTGGCTGGTAGTGGCTGGCGGAGAACTGCTAAGGATCAACCTTTTTGGCGTGCCATGGAAGAGGCCTATGTCCAGCAAAGGACGAATAAAGGCTGATGATGATGATGATGATATGCAGCCGATAAAGCGTGAAGAGGTATCTGACAAAGAGACAAAAATTACTTTCGTATTTAAATAATTATTATATTGAAGAGGCCTACAATAGAAAGACTAGACAACCGATGCCATAAAGTCAAAATTATGATTTCTTTACATAAACCTTATATTATTCTCTTCTTCTCAGCCTATAGAGGTAAACTGCTGCACAAAGGTCTTCCCTAAGGCTTTCATTCCACTGGGAGACATTAGCATAATCCCTACGTACCTAGTAATTTGTAATTCTACAGGAGAAGCGCTGCTGCCCGCTTTCCTGGTGAGGGTTCCCTTAGTCGGCTCTTACGACACCCAAGGCAGGATATGGGTTGGTACCACACGGGTAATTTATTCTTGGGGTATATTAGTCTTTAAGACTGCCATTATGACTAACGGTAAACAAATTACTTGGTGAGAAAACCTAGAATGAACATTCTGAATCTAACAGCCATCATGTTGCGAGAAATACTCAGTCCCATTACAGAACGAGAGGGGATTTCAATTAAACTAAACAGTCAACATTTAACTGTGAGTCATATTCAGCAATTAAAATAATAACACATACGTATATACATGCATACACATATGTAATCTATGTTCATTGTCAACCGGTACATTATAATGGGCTTGTGAGTTGTGACTAGCCTTTTCCAAAGTGTGTTGGGGTCATTTTCTAGTATAACTGGAGTCTGGACTGTATTGAGGCACCTATTTTACTATTTTACGCAGACAGACATTCTTCAATCCAATGGCTAGGTAATACCGATTGAGGCAGTTGTGGTCTTATTTTTGGCATTTAGTTTATATCATGATGTCTGGTGTAGTCGTACGGAAGATGGGTCTGAGTAGTTGTGTTACGATGTGTGCCGGGTACGATGCGCCAAATGTTGTTGTGTGGGAGTTTGGTCGTGGAGGGTCTCCAGAACAATCTCCCTCTGGCGCTGTTGCGCAAACACGACCAACGATGTTTCGTTGGTCGTGTTGTTGGGGTTAACATTGCATCACCTCATTCTACTGCCGTCTTCCTTACTATTCACTCAGTTTTTTTAAATGAACCGGCTCTTAATGAACTAGTGCGCTTTACCATTAACGATTGCCTCACTGCTTACCATCAGGCGGTATTGCAGTCAAGCACCATTTCATAATAAAAAATTAAAAAATGGTCACAGCCTTGGAATTCAGTTTATAACGCTATATTTTTGTTTGCGAACACTATTAGTTAGATTAGGACATAATTTTGTTATTTTAGTGTGAGCTTGTAAATTGTAATTACTGTGTTTTTTATAATGACAATTCAAAAGTATGAATGATGGCTGAATGTATTTTTTAAGTAATGTATGTTTTTGGTGTACAATAAAGTATACAATATGTGATGAAAACTCCGTCCGACCCATAAGGATAATAAAGGTTAGGTAAACACATGACCAAATAAAATATGAAACTTTACATAATCAACATAATCTTTTTTGCCGCGAATTAATTCCAACTTTCCCAAAATTTGGTATTTTTTTAAAAAGTAACACCAATATTTTTTTCGGTATTATTATAAGAGATGCGACCTCGTGCCGCGTGCCCTGCCCTCCTTCGCCCGCGAATGTATTGCCTACCGCACATTTGTATTAAATTACCACCTTTTGCGAAATAATATTAATTTTTTAGGGGGATTTTTTTTAAGTTTAGCCCGGCTTATTAGTCAGTAGAATCAGTTTATATAATAATAGTAATACCTAGCAATATCTTCACGGATTCATCATCATCATCAACCTTTTTTTTATCGTCCCACTGCTGGGCGCAGGTCTCCTCTCATACAGAGAAGGATTGAACGTAATCACCACCCTTGCTCAACGCGGGTTGGCGATTTCAGACTTCACGGATTGGACAGGGTTTTCTTTACATAATTATTATATATACAAATAAATAAACTGGCCACTAACTGAGAACCGGTCACTATATCTAATAATGTCATAATAAGCTTATTCTATAAACCTAAACCAGCAAAATGAATGCAACACTGTGAATGTCATAATCTCCATGTTTACGGCGTTAGATGGTTTGATAAGTTCAAGTGACAAGCAATAACTTAGGCTAAACAACGTCTTCTTATCAAAACCATCTTCTGTGGAACGGTGGATTTCTTAACTAGCTGGGAACAGCTGGTTGGCTTGCTGTTGAGATACCAATCAGTCCATATTAATTTTATTGAAATTATAGCAATGAAATATTGAATCGGGTTTGTGGATTGGCGGTGAGATTGATAGAGAAGGGAATGTGAAAATTGTAGGGCCAAAGAATTAGTGATTGAAGAATGTGGTTTTTGAGTGTATACATCATTATTTTATGTTTAAGCGAAACCCGAAACACGTGTCCAGTATTTTTAAGTAAACAATCTAGGTACAAAATTTCATAAAGATATAATTAAAAACAACAAAGTTATGAGCTTGTTATCCTACTTGGCTGTCCCAACACAAATATGGTCCATGCTCCGCTCTGGCGGGCGAGCGGTGCATTGACCTCTGGCGTCAGCTGTTGCGCGGGCGATGATTGAACTAAGCTGCGTACCGCGCTCAGTAACCATATCGCAACAGTTTGTAAATGTATTTGTGAAAAAATATAACACGGTGTAAAAATTATTGGAATCGATTCAGTTGCTTATTCTGAACAAACTATATTCAGGTTTCGCTTATAAAAGAATTGTATACATGGCAAACATCGATGCGCAAACTGAAGCCACGGATTCAATACATAATTCTAATCTACAATAGGGATGTAGCCAAGGTACGAAAATCAAAAATATAATTAGTCCGTGTTATAGATAACTAGCGGCTGCCAGCGACTTCGTTCGCTTGGAGTTAGTTATCCTCCGCTCCTATTGGTCGCAGCGTGATGTTATATAGCCTAAAACCTTCCTGGATTAATGGGCTATCCAATGCAAAAAGAATTTTTCAAAACGGACCTGTAGTTCCCGAGATTAGCGCGAACAAACAAACATACAAACAAACAAACTCTTTAGCTTTATATATTAGTATAGTATAGTAAATAAAAAAAAAAATAAGACCCGTTTTTTTATTTTGTCGAAATTACCAAAAACTACTGAGATATAGCGTATTAAAGTTACGGAGTAGGGGCTAATTACGGCACGCCGTGGTATTTTTTGACATTTCAAATCAATGTATCTTCCTTATTATTTGAATGAAAGAAAAAATAAAAAATACGTGTCCAATATTTTTTATAAATCTATCTGATGGACATTAAATGATTTTTTAGGATACAACCGAATTCGGACTTCTTTTTCAGCCGTTATGGTAGCGCCATCTCTTGATGACTTTTGAAACTAACCTATCGGAAAACTGCCCATTGCCGCTATGATGTAACTGACATAATCTTCTCATCACACAAGTCAAATATTCAATAAATCTTACATAAATATCTTATTAACTGTATCTTTTTTCCAACTCGGCCAAAGTAACTCATTCATACAGTACCTACCTACAGACTCAAGTTAAAAAACGTGTTTATTTACAAAAGCTTTCTGTATCATGCTGTGAACGTGTACTTTGCTGTCAAAATAAAAAAAAAAAGTTGACAGCGCGTGGGTAGCCGTGCACTTATCAACGAATGCATTTTGATGCGACTATACCTTGGTTGATTTTTGATGGTCTGTTTAAACGAGGTTACTTGGCGCTGGTGCTTTGTTTGGATGTGCTAGTGCGTTGGATATCCAGTTACTAAGCGAAGAAATGACCGTGCCCTTTTTGCGTGAGTGTTGGTAATGGCAGTTATGTGAATATCCTACTGTGTTACATAGAATACAATATTTGCGATTATGACAATGTTTATGTTTTTGGTAATTCTAGTCGTGTTATTGAGCTGGGCTATCTGGGCTGATGTAAGTAAATAATAGATATATATATATATTCAGTATTTCGGAGTAATAAACTCAATATTACTCCGAAAAGTAAAAACATATATTTTCGGTTTCAGTGATAATGGGATTACTTCTAAAGTTAGATACGTACTTGATTAAATATGTCATCATCATCATCATCAACCTTTTTATCGTCCCACTGCTGGGCACAGGTCTCCTCTCATACAGAGAAAGATTGAGCCTAATCACCACGCTTGCTCATTGCGGGTTGGCGATTTCAGATATATAAAGTCCAGGTTTCCTTAAGATGTTTTCCTTCACCTTGTCATTGGTGTCCAAGATATACTTAGAAAGTACATATATATAACTTTAGAAAAGTTACATTGGGTTGATTAAATATGTATCGATAGAATATTGTTCTATTAATAGATTCATAATTCTATTATTAGTATCTAAATCAGCAGCAGACTATGACATAACCAAGGAAACGATAAAATAGTAATATAGCAGACTAAGTATCGGGTTTAAGTCGTTAAGCAATTTATTCCTGCGTAAAACTGTTGCGTGTGCTTTATTTTACGATTAGGTTATAGGTTAAACTGTAATGATTTACACATAAAGTAGCCAAGGCAAAATAAATGACAAAGAAGATTTTATGCAATGTAATTATCTCAAAAAAAAAGGCTCCCTTGTCGCCCTTGAAGTACTTAAATCATCCCTAAATTAGAAAAATAAAAATAAAAACAAAATTTTGTAATGTATCTACAACATATGTATTTTAAAAGTATATATAGTTTTTGGGGTCAAAAATTCGGAAAAAATCATAACAAAACAACAACGAGAAAAGAAACACGAAAAGTATTAAAAGCAGCCACTATATTGTTAATGTCTTCTTTAAGTTGTTTAGGTACCTCATCGCCATATAAATATATTATTTCTCCAAGGGTTTGAAACCGTTTTCTCCCTTTTTCTCTCTTTCTATCGAACCAATCTGAACGTCCGACCCACCAATCGACAGATATTCGTCCCTGGTACCATGGAATACTATTTTCAAATTATTAGTATAGTGCGAATTTTTCGCACGGGTCAACTAGTAAGTATTTATATCTCTGAAAAATTGTTTTTTTTTTAAATTAAAAACTTTTTATTTATCGGAGATGGGAGTTCAAGTAGCCGCAGCCGCAGCCATTCCTGCGCACGCGCGAGTTCCTCTGGCAGGAGGAATTATAATTTATTGAATTATTACAAAAAAATAACTTACATGTCCCCGTTGTTTATATTGAGACATCTTGAATAATCATTGCAAATAAATATAAAAATATTGCTATTTATTACGTAGTAACACTGGGACTTGCGAAGTTATATGTATACAATATGTTAAGAAAACCCTGTCCGACCCGTAAGGATAATAAAGGTTAGGTAAACACATGGCCAAATAAAATATGAAATTTTACATAATCATCATAGTAACAATATTATTGAATTTTGAAATTATCTTTTTTTCCCGCGAACTTCCCCAAAATTAGGTAAATTTTTAAAATGTGACAACACCATTTTCGGCGGTATCATCGTTTGATTTATTGTTGGATATTAAATGTATAAATTTATGTTCAATATTTGGCGGTCTCGTTTGTGATGCCGGCGCGCGGCGAGTTGTCGGTGTCCTCAAAGGAAAAAAGTAGGTGAAACTAGGGATGTACTATTTTTTGCGTAATAACGTTTTTTATCGCTATTAATCGAAACTTGTATCTGGTTGAAGGATTTGTTGTAAAAACACAGATTACCCAATGGTAAAAGTACTTTTGTTTGTTTATCGATCAATTACTAATAACATTATTATAACACAAGTAAACAGAAACGAGAAAGACTTATGAAACACAATTTTAGTAAAGTTTTACAAATATTTTATCGGTCAATATCATCGATATTGAGACAGAAACTGAAATTAAAACTGGCATGATTTTCATTTACAGCAGTGTACCTCGCTAATTTGAGTTTTGTAAAAGTTCTAAACAATTCCATGCGATGTTGAATCGAGAATAAGAATGGGAAACTACAATACTAAATCGATACCAAAAATAGACGAGTATCAATCGATAAAAAAAAAAACAATATTTTGATTACTTACACATCTCTACCAAAGCGTGCCGGCGTAGGTACCTATTCTTATAAAATAAAAATAATTTTTACTTTAAATTATTAGTTGCGCATAAACATTGCTGGTGTACACTATTCGTGTATTGTGTGATCATGTCCTTTTCTAACGTAGAGTAATATAACATGCTGATGGAGGTAGTAACTGTAATTAGCTGTGTTGTGATCAGGTGTTAGACGATTTGGAAGTGGGTACTTATCGGTCAATGCACGAGGGTTCCAGCATGACGGTGCCTCACGATATTTTTGCCGACCTGTACGTGAGTACATTATCATTATTGTCCATTATCAGTTCGGCGAGCAGTGGATTGGTAGGGGCCAACTGTGGCCAGCGCGGATTTGACACCACTTGATTTTTATTTGTGTGCATGTCCGTGCTAATCTCGTGCGACGAAATATGGAACATCTCCGCCACAGAAATTGTGCTCATCCAATGAAATGATACATTTGGAGAGTCAGACGACCTTCCTACTTAAAAAAAAATCTTTTCTCGAGCTGCCTAAGTATCATTGTTTCTTTCGAGAGTCGATAAACGTGAACAAGCTACCTATACCTACAAGCATGAGGTCAACTGCGGTCATGACCTGTGCCTGTGTTGCCATGAAATTACCTATTTATTTTATTTAAGTTATTTATTTTTTTGGGGGTATTTTTTTAAGTTTAGCCAGGTTTTGCAGGCATTAGTAGAATCAGTTATCGATACCTAACAATACCTTCACGGATCGGACAGGGTTTTCTTAACATATTGTATAATATAGCTATAAATTAATTTACACAAGAGCCAAGCCTGTATGATTTTATCTTAATTGTATTATATTTCAGCTCTCATAAGTAAATTCACACGTTATGAACACTCTGTAATAATAAATGATTATAAATTTAAACTAAATGCTAATGTAGGCTATGTCAGGACTTAAAATTGCGTTAGTTATCACTGTTTTGAAAGGTGTTTTTACACATTAATTTTTAAATGGCAGTAATTTATTTCTGCATGACCATGACATGAAGTTTGCCCTAAATCAGAATAAAGTTAGTAAATACCAGTTGATACCTTTCTAAACCCTACAGATTTATGCTATTTCCTCGTCAGGTTACTAAGTTATCGACGTTAAGTGCATGCTTAAATGTCGATTAACTTTCTTCGGTGGACTTTCACAGCTTCAGAAGCCGACAGTGTTTATTTTGTTCAACTTTAATAAGCTTTCCGTATTACGTAACCCGAAGAAGTTATATACCTTCGTTAACAGACATGTAACATTTTACGTCTTGGGAAAATACATGAAGATAAATCTTAAACGTACTGTTTTAATACACTACCAAAAGTGTCACAATGCATGTAACTTAATTGTCAAATAAATTCGTCTGGAAAATCAACTCGCTCCAGCAACTATACCCGTTCAAACACAGCCTCAAATTAACGCAGCCAAACGTGGGAACGAATCAACATAACTTTAATTAAAGTGCATCTCTTAACATAGGTATATTCTCATTAAATTAGTGATGTTCTAATTATTTCCCTTCCCTGTCTTCCCCGGAAGGGAGCAGGCGTGAAGGTATTATTTAAGTAAATTGGGTAAGTACAGCCGTCGAAACCCGATGACCATTTTTGGATCAATTTAATTTGAAGTCGGCGTTTTCAAGGAGAATTGTTCTAATTAAGGAAAAATAAATTAAATATTGGTTTACATATTAGAAAGCGTAAAGAAAACGTAGTTTAGTTAAGATAGGAAGGTTTGTCTCTTAACTTAGGCACGGTTTCCGGTGAGGGACGAAGACGACAAATGTTTTAAGGACAAATATTGGTTTTGGAGAAGCTTCCAATAATATTTTACAATAGTGTATTTTTAGGTGGCTGTGTCGTCACTGTGAGTGTGTTTAAAACTTTCCAATTTTAAGGGTCTTGGCGTCGACCAGAGCCTCGTTTGCATCAGGATCTCGAGTCTCGTTTACATAAATATTGTCGATGATGATCCACCTGCACTTAAAACGATTGTCATAAGTAAATTGACTTGAAGGGGTATTTGTAAGAGATACCAAGGCCAGGCAAGGAAATTGATTTGAAGGGGTATTTGAAAGAGATACCGAGGCCAGGCAAGTAAAGGAACGCCGGTGGGTTTTAGGCCCAAAGCGTGAGAGGTCATTTGATGATTTCTTATCAGGAAAAAAATTATGTATTTCGACCAGGTCTTAGTTGTCTACGCGTTTTGTTCCACGTGTGTTTCACAGAGTTGGCAGCAGATAGCTACGGGGTTCCCTAGTGCTGATACCTCCCAGGGCCGTGGGTTCTTCGAGAGAAATACCATGCCCTCTGGTAAAAGGTCTTCACCCACGTAAAAGATTTTGTTTTACCATAAAACATATAATAATCATAATCCTATGACACTCGGCAATACTGCAGTTTCTTATTAGTGAAAGAATCTTTATAATCAGATCAGCAGTTACGAAGTTTAGAGCCTGTATTCACAAAAATTTTACCATAATTATATAGTGTAAGATTCATTCTATTTCCATATGCGTGAACCGACAGGATCTGAATATTAGTTTACATAATCAGTCTATAATGTTCTTACTCATGGAAAACAGGCTTCCTCTCGGTAAGAGGGAGTTGCCTGTATTCGGCCACGAGTCTACCCAGTGCGGGTTGGTAGATGTCACACTTCGAAGTTTTTGGTTCTAGGACATTCATCATGTTTTCTTTTACCGTTATGAGAGCAGTGGTGAGGAATTAATTTACACAAAGTAAAGCGCCTAATGGAGTTCGAACCTACGACCTAAAACTTGTAAGTCGCGGCCAATACCACTAGGCCACTGCTGCTCTCAATATTAGTTCAGTCCTGGGAAATTAGTCAACGCCTGACGTAAATTGACGTATGATTAGTCATGTCTTAAATGTCATCAAAAACGCCAGGCACCAACCCGCACTGGTGGTAGATTACGGCCCACTGTCTCTAACCGAAAGGAGGCCTGTGTCCCAGGAATGGAATCATTATAGGCAGATTATGTAACTGAAATTTTATCTTTTGTCCTTTTCTTATTGATATAAAAAGAAAATGGTGCATTAAACTTAAATTTAGTTTACTTTTGAAACAAATGAATCGACGCTATCAAATGTTACATTAGATTAACAGTTAAATCCATAACACACAATTATTACCAACTTGAGTAATTTTCCAGCATATTGCTAAACCATTGCGCTATACAACGTGTAACATAAAGGGTATATACATAACAAAGGCATGGCATCTTTACATGATATCAAACGATATTGGAAGGGTTTTTTAATCCTATCTCTTTATGTTAGGAAGTTATGAGGAAAAACACCGCTTGTGATAGGCTACTATCATACTAGTCGCACAGAGATATTGAAGACATTTATCGGATTTTGGCAAGTAACGAGACGGCTAACGAGTAGTTATTAACGTATGTAGTGTGCTGCCACGTTTGTTATGATTTTATATTAAGAAACACACGATACCGAATTTGGTACTAATTTTTTGAGTATTTTATTTTGAGTTAAAACCCTTCCGATATCGTTTGATATCATCTAAAGATGCCATGCCCTTGGTATGTATATACCCTTTTTGTTACACGTTGTATATTAAAAAACTGCCTGCTCAACAATGTAAGTGACGCAATGAATGTTGTTGAACTGTCAAAATGATACCCATTGCTACTGATAGTGATACAATCAAACTGCTGGAAATACACCATAAATAACCAATACAAATTTTGACCAACGACTCTATGGAAAGACCGGTGAAAGTATCTACATTCAGAGCTTGTCGGTTCAGCCATTAATATTTCTCAGCTGAAACCATAACCGTAACTCGACTGAATGGTTCCGACCGTGACAATGTAGTGAGCGTAACGGATACTGCGGACCGTCCATTTTAACCGTCGAAAGTCTGTTAAAACACTGCTGGTAAGTAATCGCTTGTTTGGTCTTGGGGGTTGGTCAACTGTGTCTTATAATAAATATGATAATGTTCTAACAGCTTTATCAACTTAGTATGCCGAATAACTACAACTTCAATCATTGTTATAACATTTCAAATAGTGCAGACAAATTTTTGGAACATTTGAAGCAATGAATTAGTAATGAGAGGGCTATGCTTGAGATTTTACTGCGTGATCAAATCAGAAATGAAGAGATCCTCAGTAGAACGAGAGTAACCGATATAGCCCGAAGAATTGCAACATTTAAGTGGCTGTGAACCGGGCACATTGGCCGTAGGACCGATGCCCGATGGGGCCGACGGGTTCTCGAGTGGCGACCACACAGCGGAAGACGCAGCGTGGGTGCCCCCGACAAGGTGGACCGACCACCTGGTGAAAGCGGGAAACCGCTGAATGCGGGAGGCGCAGGACCGGTCGTCGTGGAGATCCCTGGGGGAGGCCTATGTCCAGCAATAGACGTTTTTTGGCTGAAATGATGATGATGATTATGACTCTCAAATCAAGTTCATTATCATTGAAGTACAGTTAATATTTCTATAACTTTAAATGGGATGGTGGTCTGCAGAACCAGGCCTTCTTCATTTGGTCGTACATTATAATCGCTAATTATTCACAAATAGCATGACGTTAACCCTAAAATCCGATAGAATCACTATAGTGTCACTTATCAAATCAAATCAGATCAAAAAGTCATTTATTCAAATTAGGCTGAGAATCACACTTTTTGAACGGCAATATTATATGAGACAGTCCCCCAAAACGCCCGCACTTCGCCAGCAGAGTTATCGCGAATTTTGTACTTATGTATGTAATGCTGGTTACACTCCGCGGTTTCACCCGCATAAGTTTTGATTCTGTAGGAACATCAGGATAAAAAGTATCTGATGTGTTATTTCTGATTATAAACTCTCTGCTTGCCAAATTTCATCCAAATCTCTTGGGTAGGTTTTGCGTGTAAGAAGAACAAATTTCCATCGATACTCACAAAACTTTCGCATTTATGATGTTAGTAAAATATATAGACGGCAGCACATGAAGCTACTACAATCTGTCAGATTTCTGTATTAGATTTTCAACTTTATCTCTAAAGCATTAAGGGTCAAGATTGATTGGGAATATTTGATAGTTTCGGGTAGTTTGATCTGCTGCGGCCGTACCAAACAAGGAAAGTGGATGCAGGCGGCAAGTTTATGGTGTCTATCCAATTCTCTCCACTTTCTTAATCGTCTGTATTATTAATTGTGGAATTTTATGTTTTCTCACACTTTCTCACATTATTTCGCATAACGATAAAAAGTTGTGTAAAAATAATACATATTTAATCACCAGTATAAAGTGGTAAAGTACTGTCGTAAAGTTTATAGGGCTTTATTAAAGATAGGTATTGGAAAATCAGAACGTTCGATTGCAGTATTTTTTTCTACTTAGATCAAATCATAGCTCTTCAAGTCGCTAAAATTAAGTAGCAGTGGGCGGGGCATATTGCTCGTAGAACCGATGACCGATGGCAGTAAAATGCTGGAGTGGCGGCCATCTACAGGAAGACGCAGCAAAGGGAGGCCCCCAATAAGGTGGACGAATGACCTGGTGAAGGTTGCGGGATGCGGACAGCACAAGACCGGTTTTTGTGGAAAGCTTTGGGGGTGGCTTTTGTCCAGCAGTGGACCTTTATACGCTGAAGAAGAAGACTTACTATTAGACTAGACATCATTTAATCCAATTTGGCTGAGAATCAGCACTTTTTGAACATCAGTACTTATCCATACTAATATTATAAATGCGAAAGTATCTCTGTCTGTCTTGTCTGTCTGTCTGTCCGGCTTTCACGCCAAAACTACTGAACCGATTGTAATGAAATTTGGTACACAGATAGTCTAGAGCCTGAGAAAGGACATAGGCTATAAAACACTAGGATAAAGGACAAGGGACTTGTGAAACCGTGGGGCACTAAGTTACACATAATCTGATTATATTAATTACTGTTATTTTCGTGACATCCCTAGTCCCTGAAGCTACAATTGTGTCAGATCGCAAGATGGCATCTGATACAAATCGAGTGTCTGCGGTCTGATAGGGTTGTCACAAATCTTTTGTCATATGCATACGGGCTTTACTGTGACGACGAATGGTTCTGAGAAGTAATATCATGGATTATGTGAGAGGAAAGTGCAATGGGAATAAAGTCGTGCAGTTTATTCGAAAACGGATTAAAATGTAAACCTATTTCAAAGTATTAAAACTATCCTTACTTGTAGCGTATACTAATTGGGTTGTATCCTAAAAAATAATTTAATGTCCATCAGATAGATTTAAAAAAAATATTAAACACGAATTTTTTATTTTTTCTTTCTTTCAAATTTTAAGGAAGATTATATTGAATTGAAATGTCGCAACTTCACACCGTGGTACAAAATATAACGTAATTACGTAATTAGCCCCCACTCCGTAACTTTAATACGGTAAGTATATCTCAGTACGTTTTGGAAATTTCGACAAAATAAAAAATACGGGTCTTAATTTTTTTTATTTTATTAGCTACAAAACGGACTGATTATTTTTTTTGATTTTCATACCTTAAATACATCCCTATTATCATAATAACTTCAGCCGAAATATGTCTTTTGCTGGACATCCCCAAGCACCTCTTTATTCTAGTAATAATAAACTATTTTGGCTCTGCTAACCCCCTTTGAAAAGTAAACCGTGAAGACACTTTCAAATTAAGAAACAACTAAACAAAACACGACCTTTGCACTTCCAGATTGCAAGTGTACTATTACGTATCATAACGGATATCAATTTTATTGCCAACGTCTTAATTTTAATGTTCATGAGCGTGGGATAACAGCATGCCTTCCAGAAATGAAATGAAATCATTTATTAAGCAAGTAAGATCACTGACCACTTTTACACGTCATATGTTTTTTAAACTAGATGGAGCCGGCATTTCCTAACTGACTACCTCTGAGAAGAAAACGCCGAAACACTCAGGGATCATCGTCTTTTTTCAAGTCCAGACATTAAAAAACAGTGTTTAAAATGTCATAATTGTAGCATAATTATGCACATTAATGATAAATGCATATAATAACAATGCTTAGCAGAGCAAGCAGCTCAGTCTCAAGTCCTAGAGAATAATAAATACCTCTTTCGTTGTGTAGTTTTGAATGAAGCAAGAAAAGAAGAAATGAAGGTAATGTTCGACGGCTGGTAGAGGTGGAACAGAACGATATGTAAGAAAAATCCTTATGTGCTACCTTGAATACATTGTAATAATGGACGAAACAAAGACATAATGTAAAAAAATAATTAAATATATGTTTATGGTTTCCTAATGTTTACTTTGCCCAGTATGTAGTAGGTATATGTTAAAAAGTTTTTAACGTTTTAAAACGTTTTTAAAGAAAAGAAAGATATGAAAGGTAAAAAAATATTTGGGTAAGCCAAAAAAGCAAGAAACTTGTTACCAACAACCGATGGGGTAAACGAGTCCTCGAGTGGAGACCGCGTCTCGGCAAACGTAGCGTAGGACGCCCTTGGGCGAGATGGAGCGACGACATCAAAAAGGTGGCTGGTAGTGGCTGGCGGAGAACTGCTCAGGATCGAGCTTGTTGGCGTGCCATGAAGGAGGCCTATGTCCAGCAGTAGACGAGTAGAGGCTGATGATGATTGCAATTGCATATTATGTTTTAAAGATCGGTTGCCGTGCGTACATCTAATGGCAGTCGTTACGGGTTGTTGGAGCCCTCAAAAGTCCAACAATTGGTCTAACTGCAATGCTTCGATATCGCCTTCGGGATGTAGAGGTCAGACGGCAGTCGCTTCACGGAAAATATCGAAGTTTAGCCAGAACCAGCAGTTAGACTGGTAAAGCGGACCCCAGACTCCAAAGCTGAACAAAAGCTTCGGATGCGACTGGGATTAACGCTGAGATGATGATGATTATTTTTTAAAAATCCAAGTTTAGCAGTAGAAACGATCAAGACCTTTATATAACATCCGAGAAAATTTTTGGGTATTACAATGTCAGAAAAATAAATATTTAATTGTAATGGATTCGTCTGTTGATTGGTTCCCACATTGTACCGCTATGGTTTGATGCTATGATTGGCATAAACGATAGATTCATTGATTTGGTATAAATGTAAAGTGCGTCTTTATTGGTTGTGCAATTAAATGTATTTGCTTGTAAATATAAACCTTTTTACAGTTAGGTTAGAGGTCAATATTTCACTTACACAGATTAAAAAAAACTGTATTTTTTTTTGCTTTTATTTCAAATGTTGTTCTATTCTATTCTATTTTTATTTATGGCAAGTCGAGCGGATGTCAACAATTCTGCCAGCGACAAAAGTGGATTGGAGAAGCATTTTAATGCTGTTAATGATGACGATGAGATACTCGATGTATAGTTTAGATATATGGGTTTGTGTTTTGATTAAAATATAATATACTAGCTTTCCACCCGCGGCTTCGCCCGCGTGTGGTTCGGTTATATTTCTTTTTTAGATTTCCCTCTGGAATATAAAATATTCCGGCATAAAAAGTACCCTATTATTAAATCTGGACTTCTAACTTTACGTCTGCAATGTTTCAAAGCAATCGCTTCTTCAGTTTCGGCGTGAAAGCGGAACAAACAAACAAACAAACTCACTTTCCGATTTATTATAGTAAAGATATACAAATTTGGATTTTTATCAGATTTTTCATCCATTTTATCCATTAAAACTTTTACCATTATCTTGATAATTATTATTTCTCTCATAAATTCAAAAGACACCTTCACAGTAACTCATTACAAGCTAAAGTTCAGCAGCTTCTGATTACAATCAATCCATTCACCAATAATTTATATTTGTAAACGGGTATTTACGACATATAACTGCAGCGCCCTAATTGCGTAACAAACTCACTATCAATTTTGAATTTGAATCATTTTGAAGCATATTGCGAAACCATTGCTCCATATGTTCGAAAAATATGGCTGTTCAACAATATAAATAAGGCAATGAAAGTTGATGAACTGTTTATGTTATTTATTCAAAGCCTGTATTACACACTATGTAGCCAAGCATATTGTACGTTACGGAATTGTATCGCTGACAGAGGTGTTCGGCACTTGTACAGCTACACAGGAGCTAAACTTAGTATTCGGGAACACTGTTGGAGCTGCTGAACCTTGGACAAAACTATCTTAGCGTTGTGTAGATTCAATTTCTTAGTATTGTATAATTGCATGGCAAACGTGTGAGCACAATGTACGAATGTGCTGTAAGGCATTTTTTTGTTGGGTTAGTCTTTTTTATTGACTTGATAGTGCTCTGGCTGTTGAGAGTATGTCATGCTCACTCAAATGTCTCGCTGATGGTGGCGTGTGTGTTGGGTCATTAGGTTCCCTTCAATATGGTTGAGCTGAATGATGCTGATCCATTCTTCATGTTCGTGAACGGACGCCGTCGGAGGGGACTGGTCATCTCTTAGCTGCCACGGCGTATTTTAATTTCTGAATTGATTTTTGTGTGTTTTCCATAATGGAGGCTCCCGGCGTACAATTTATTTCTGCATCGTTCTCACACGGTTGATTTCAACATGAATGATGTAATCAAATATTTGTAACAATAGCTTGAAAATTTAAAAGAGTGTCCATGGAGTTTGCCCGTTCTTCTCCACTATGTACCTACTCTTTGGAATGGGCGACTAGCTTCATCTTATTGACTGACCGACCTTCTGACAATTCAAAAGTGCCTGTAACTGGTTTATTTGAAATAGATACTTTGATTTTGATTTTGTCAAAATGAATCCCATTGCTACTGATAGTGTGCAGGAAGATACTGATACCGAACCTCTTGTTCACAAACAAAAGTAATTAGAAGTTAACTGCATCTTTTTCATTAAGAAAAGGATAGAAAATAACATTTTAGTTTAATCTTGTCAAATTAAGTTACTCCATAGACATTTTTTTTTGGTTTCATTCTTTCCATTCATTTGAACGGAAAAGGCAAAGGCATAGTACGCCATACAGCCTCGTCTTCAGTATGTTGTTTCTTGAGTTTTATATCCTAATTTATCCTAACTTATACTAGCTTAACTTAAACTAAACTATCTCCTTTCGTTTCCCGCGTGCGGCCGAGAAGGAGGAAGTTTGGGTGAGGTCATGATGTGGCCACTATGCTACAATATTTCACTGTTCTTTATAAATTATTCACTGAATGCACTTTTTACTACATAAATCACGCGCTTTTATTTAGTAAACAACACTATAAATAATTTTAAAAGTCCAAAGTGACATTCCCACCAAAAAACTTATTCCATAGACAGTTTAGACGCCATTGTATAAACATGGCGACCAAAAATACGTGAATTTGCGTCAGGAGCGGACTTATTTTACAGGTCTAAACTAACGTTTTATCTTCTGTCCTCTTCTTAATGAAATAGAAGGTAAAATATGCATTGAACTTAAATTTAATTAGTTTGCGAACAAGGGATTCGGAGCCACTGTCAAATCATACATGATAATGATAACTGAAAGTAAGGCGATGCAATGATCACTATGTTATTACTACTTTGTATACGTAATACGGGCCGGGGTGAGAGAAATCGGCCGCACTCGGGGAACCAATTAGATGATCGCGCTCACTTTGTGACTTAGGATGCTATTAAGTAAGCACGATCAAGAAGGATACTGTTGGAACTCGAAGTATTACATTTTCTGTATGTTGTTGTTGTTTTAATG